>CAUEEP010000102.1:0-13995 GCA_958450365.1 Mesorhabditis belari
CTATCAGAAGTAGTAAGGTCATTGCAAAAGTTCCATTGCATTGCTCATCATTGCAAAAGTGGCAAAAGGTCGCATTTGTCCCATCTCACATCCGCGCGAAATAAGGCAAAAAAAATCGTTTTCTATAGGATTTTTACGTTTGAATAGCCAATTGACGTAGAAAAATGCGCTTGAATTCGAGAAATTTTTAAAAATCGAGTTTTAGTGATTTTACCGTGTTAAATTTCAGCCATATTTTATTGTCGGAGCAAAATTTTGAAAGCAAAAGTCAAAGAGAAAAATGTAAACCGCAAGTTTTATTCTGCGGGTTTCTCTCTATCTTTTGATACCAAAAACATAAAAATTGATAAACTCTATAAAAAGTTATAACCTTTTGAAAATAAAAATGTGCTTTCTGGGTTATGGCACCTTATAACGCAGAAAAAGAGCACAATTGAACAAGAAAAATGAACCTTTATTGAGCACAAAAGAAGCTCGCTAATAAGAGCACTTCAAAATTAGAAACTAAATAACTAAATATGCTAACTAAATACAGGGTGGGCCAAAATTATCGTTACAATGCTCACTCACGCGCAAATGTGCATATGCCCTGAACGTAGAAAATCTTCTAAAATTCGTATTTTACCACCTAAAAAATTCTCACATTTTGTTTATAAGATTTTTCAAGAGTTTTGGTGTAAAACTGAACGACATAATTATAGGATATTTAAACAACTATTTATAAAAAACAATTAAAACCAATGAAATCAACAAGAGCCATCATAAATTATCATAATAGCATTAATATTTTGTCGGTCCACCTTTTGCGTCAATGACGGCTTGGCAACGGCGATTCATTGAAGAGAGTAAAGCATCAATGGTACTTTGTGGAATCTCCATCCACTTTTTTGCCAAAAGAGAAAATTTTTCATTTAGATTCTGCACTTTTATGCTCCTACAGGCTCGCTCCGGTTCTTCTCACAAATGTTCAATAGGATTCAAGTCTGGACTTTGGCTTGGCGACTCCATAACATTGTTTTTCTTTCGTTGAAACCATTCTCGTACGAGACGCGCTTTATGTTTGCAATCATTATCCTGTTGATATATGAAATTTTGTCTAAACTTTTTCTGTACGAATGGTAGCATATGCGATTCGAGAATGTCCAAGTAGACTTGTTGATTCATCATACCTTCTATGCGTTTCAATGGTATCATTCCTGTTGAACAGAAGCCGCTCCATACAATGACAGAACCACCTCCGTGTTTTACCGTTGAAATCAAGCAGCGAGAAACATTTTTTTGTTTTTTGGGCGTCTAACATACGCAATTCCATCAGATCCAAATAGATTAAATTTACTTTCATCCGAGAAAAGGCATTTAGACCAATCCTGTAGAGACCATCCAACGTGCTCCTTAGCAAATTGGAGTCGAAGCTTTCGATTTTTTGGTGAGATCAAGGGCTTGTGAGCCGGGCGTCTACCAAACAGGTTAGCGGCTTGCAAACGTCTTTGTACCGTTCTGGAACCTATAGATTCTTTTACTCGTTGAGGCAATTCCTTGTGGATATCAATTGCAGTCTTTCGTGGATCCTGTTTTGACAGCGTAACCACTCGCCTATCATCTCTATCACTGGTTTTCTTGATCCGGCCAGTATGTTTATAAGCATCTGTCGAGCCTTGCCTCTTCCTCTTTAAAATTCTCGATACCGTACTTTGGTTGATTCCAAGTGTCACGCTGATTTGGTTTTGCGTGAACTTCCGGTCCTTCATCCTCAAAACGTCATTTCTTTTGATTGCTGACGTATCCTTGTTTCTACCCATGTCTAAAAATAATAATTATTTTGTGTTAAACTAAATATCAACCAAAAAGGAAAAAAAAATAATTTTGGGAAAATATTAACAGCTCACCGCTAAATATCCTATAATTATGTCGTTCAGTTTTACACCAAAATTCTTGAAAAATCTTATAAACAAAATGTGAGGATTTTTTAGGTGGTAAAATACGAATTTTAGAAGATTTTCTACGTTCAGGGCAAATTTTGGCTTGATAGCTTAAATTGCAACAAAGTTTCGGTAAAAACAAAAAATATGCTAAAATTATGTCCGCTACTGTATATGTCAATATCTGTAAATTTGAGATTATTGAATAATCTCTAATTTATCCATCGGCTCGAATATCTCCGAAAACTTTCTACTGAAACGACTAGCTTCCAATTGCTTTTCTTTGTATTCCCGCGTTTCTACCGATTCCTCAGTGTCAATAATTTCTGCCTCTTTCTCTTCTTGATGAGACAATTTGATTAAACGATAATTCAAGAACAGATCAATTTCAAGAACACTCTCGACCGGGTTTTTATCTAAATGCTTCATAAGAGTTGAGGCGTCAATTTTGTGGAAGTTCAGCTGGTAGTCCAAAGCCGGGACCCCTTCACCGAGGCGATAGTTTTGAGGGAAATCAAGCAAAATCAGAGCTTCATTGGGAGAATCTCTCCGTAGACTTGAGCATGTCAAAAATCGGAAACAGTCGCGCATTAGAGGAGTGGGACCCGGTTGAAGGGTGCTCTTAACATTGGAGTTCTCTTGGAATTGCCCATTTTCTCTAGAAACTTTATCAAGGAGAATACAAAATTGAACGTAAAGCTCCAAGTCTTGGATGTATCTTTCCGAGAAGCATTCATAGATTTTGAAGCCCAGCTCTCTTGGGATTGGCACCCGTTTTTCATCGGATATCGTCACTTCTTCAGGGATTCGTCTTAGTTCTTTGCAACTTTTTTCACAAGTGCATATTTTACGTGGCGGATTTCTCAATTGGAATATGTATGAGTCAAATTGGAGATCATTGGCTGTTTCAATTGGAATAAAGCTTTGTATTTTGGCTCTGGCCATTCGGGCGACGCTCTTTAAATGTCGTCTCATTATCTCGATTAACTCCAAAATATCAAGTGGCTCGATAACAAATGGCTCGAAATCGTTGTGGCACAGTTCCTTGCTTTGAGAGCTTTCCGTGCTTGTTGACGGAGTTTCTTTAAACACTTTTATTTCCTCTTTCACTTTCAACCATTCACCTTGAAAATCTTTGACTTCACCGAGTCCTTTTCTCGCAAATTCTCCGAGTTCTTCATTCAATAACAGCCACTGGTACCCAGTTCTCGTTGAGTAATAGGATTCGAAATAGATTGTGACCGTGTACAACGATGAATGAATCTCCCCCAATAGCTTTAAATTCGCATAAAACTCTGCATATAATGTCCATGGGGAAATGTTATTTCCCTTGAGCTTTTTGATCAAAGAAAATGCTTCTTGATAGGCTTTTTTCTGATTGTTGAGATCCTCGGCTAAGAGAGTTCGGAAAAGGGATTCCACGTCACCCGACCCTCTGTTTTGAGCTAATGCAAATGGGTTTTGTTTGTGGAAGAAGAATTCACGAGCATTCAACAGCTCATTTGCTATATTTGGGATGCTTCCATAAAACTTCCCAATTGATGGCATACTCGTCAAGGCGGCAATCAATTCTTTAGAAATGCGATCTCGTTTTACTGAGTAATGGGAGAAAATCTTTGCTTGATCTGGAAGAACTTGATCGAAGAACGCGGGAAGTGTGAGATTGCTGAAAGACGAGAAACAGGGGCGGCGACAGGCTTTTAATGACGCCTTTTTCGATAGCTCGTGATCGCGAATTGAGATTGGCTTCAACAGCTCGGTTAGCCCTTCGATGAACTCCGGCGCAAATGCGTATTGTTCAAGAAAGTCGTCGTTTTCCTAGATTGAGAAAAGCAAGTCAATGCCTTTTTCTAAGACGGGCCCACCTCAATGATCTCCTTCAGTTGAGCGAGCACACGCGAGGCAGATGGACGTTGTTTCTGATCAAAATTTGTGGTGCTAAAATAAAAAAAAGCAAAATATAGGCACCTTTTTGTTAGTTTTGACAAGCTAGATAAGAATAAATATTCAAATATCTCATTGTTTACTTTGCCATTTCAACAAGTATAAATTCCCACATGCCGATTAATTCCTTCAGCTCATCAAAGCAATCCGGCGGCTCCAAAGCGGTCAACTTCTTCGTGAAAATATCAATGTAAAAGTTGTTCGCATCAAAACTTTTATCACGCGTATATTCATCAAAAACCACCCTAAATAGGCACGTGCTAGTGAGTGCTTTTCCGCTTAAACCATAACCGATATTCTGACACAAGACAAAGCCAACCTTCGTTCAACCATTTCCCATAATACGAGTCCAGCACCATACACATCATTTCTTTTTGAGACCTGTAACATAATAAATTTTCAAGAGCCATTAACTCACTTTATATGGCTCTTCTTTGTCGACCGTTCGGGGGCTCATATAACGTTGTGTTCCAACAAGAGTGCCCGTCGATGTGGCCTCCAATTGGCGAACACAACCGAAATCCCCGAGTTTCAGAACAAAATCTTTTGACACAAAGATGCTAAATGGAGCTTTGTCATTTATTTGATTTCAAATAGTATGTAAAAGCCTAAAAATTACACACTTTGCAGGTTTCACATCTCGATGGACAATTTTACGCTCTTGATGCAAGTATGATAGAGCACTAAATAGCTGCTTGGCCCAAATGAGAACCGTCTTGATCGAATAGACGTACTTTCGATCGTAGATGACTAAAGTTAAATCACTGTTTTAGTCCTTAACGTTTAAAGGGTTTCAATATTTAGAAAAAAAAGGAATATTCGGAAAAAGACACTAACTTTTCTGAAGGTTTCCCCGTTCACAATACTCTATTTCAATTGCAAGTAGCCCGTTACTCTCATTGCATCCGTAATAGGTAACAATATTCGGATGATTTAATCGCTGTAATGCCTGCACTTCCTTTTCGTATAGTTTTCTCTTTCGGACGTTTCCTTTCTCGCACAAAAAGCATTTAAAAGCAGTTATGACTTTCTTTGAAGGCCTAAAAAGGTTATGATAGAAGTAAAAATCGATCAGAACGGACCTAGACTCGTTGCGCACGACTACGAGACTGGAGGATCCTTGGCCGATTATTTCGCCGTCAAGCATGAATTGTCAGACGTTTTCTGGGAAATAGATTAAATGTTGCAGACGATGACGAAGAGAATTGCTTAGAGTCAAAAGAATTTAGTTTTTGAAGGGAGACTCTATATGGAAATAGCTCTTATCAAGTGATTTGTTCAGGCAAAGTTTCTCCCCTTCTTATTGCCTGCTTTCTCAAGATAACTCTTAGTTGACAGGGCAAAAATAGGTTTTTGCATGCCAACTAGAATTAACGATCAAGTAACTTGTATAAAAAGGTCGCAAAGCGAACAGAACGAATCCAAATGATCTGAAAATCTTTTTATTAGAAAGCCGGAGGGTCCAAACTTCAAATTGATGCCATATTCAACCATCTATACACCAGACGGGTTGCTATTTCAGCTCAGAACCAAACTAAAACTAAGAGTAATGTCAAGTGGTGTCAAACTAAACTGTCTCCAATAGATCATCCATAGTTGTAAGAAGACTCCGAAGAATGTCACGGAGATTTCCCTTTTCACCCAAAATACTATTTACTCGAATTATTTATTCAATATTTAATCGAATCATTATCCTGTCTTGTGAAACATTCATTTAAGCTTCTTCATGGAAAATCAATCGATTTCAGGCAATCACGCAAATTTCACAATTCCCAAGCGTCACTCTTATCTCTAAAAAACGACTGTCCCCTGGCCCGGTTTTGAATATGGCGATAAGAAATCAATTACTGCTTGCTTCTGGTAAGCTCACTTTAAAAATATAATATTGATTCATCCACCATGAGCTCCGGTGGACGTGAAAGGGAGGTCACTTCGCCTCTTGATCAACATAAACAACAACTAAACCCCAAAGAAGAATTAACATATGGAAGATCGAAAGGAGCGGTGAGTAACATAGACGCATTTAACCTTTAACGCATTTAACATTTAACATTTAACATTTAATTTATAAAACGGTCAATAGTAGCTTTTAAAATGTTCCATCTCTAGCTAAGAAAGCAAATAGCCTTCTGGTAGACTCACTATAAAAATATAATATTTAAACGAATAGAAGTACATAAATCTCGTTTTTTACTGTAAAGAAAAAAGACATTTGACATTTCGAAAACCTTTATCTGTTGTTCACGTTTTTTAAACACTTATTTTTTCACGATTCATTGGAGTACTTAGTCTAATGAAACACCGCATATTCTCACAATTCAAAACGTCGCAGCGGTGTTTTTTTCAGCGTAAAAAGAATACGATAACAAATCAATTAATGCCGTCTTTTAGCGCCATTATCAAAAATAAATAAGTAAGCCTCAGTTTCATGCGAAAAACCTTGTTTTTGAAACTAAAAAACGACTTTGTTCCGCACAAACTCTGAGCCATGTTGAGAACGCCATTTCAAGTGTTTTTTTTTAACAAAATCTATGCTATATAACACTTTTATTGAGGGAACTAATATGCGTTACTTGTTGCGTCATGCGTATTGATCAATAGATCGATAGTTCCGTACAAACTCTGAACCATGATGTAATCCAAGATTGCAGTGAATTACATCTTATTGCATCAATATTTGAAAGTGTTTCCGCTAAATAGTCATGAATAAAACTGAAGTTTAGTCAACAATAGAAGCAAGCAGTAATATGTGGAAAGAATTCGAATAGTGAAATGGAAATCTTAAAGCTGCAAAAATACAGAATTTTAGCTTCTGCCCCTGCTCAATGTGGATAAGATTGATAATGGGTTCTACTTACACAAAATTATTACATCTTTATTCTGTATTTTTTTCGGATCTTATCCGATGAAAGAATTAAATGATTCAGGTAGATTTTCAATAGTTTTTAGTTTTTCAGTTTAAGAATTTTGTAATGAAGCAGATCATTGCACTCGTTTCGTTTGGATTTAGCATCCACAGTCGGACGGATGTTTGCAAAACGGAAGACGGAAGTCAGAGTCCCACTGTCCAGGGACGTGATAAAAAAAGTCATGGGAACAAAATATGGAGGTCGTCTTTTTTTTCTCGTCAATTCATTTACATTCCCACTTGATATACTAATAAACTTTTCACAGAAAAAATTAGGCACTGAACTCTGGGCGCCGCGCCATGGCCATAACTTCTTTTAAAGTTAACAATTTCTAAATATGCCTCTCAGTTTTGATTAGGAATAGGAATAAAATAGGTAATTTTGGAACGAAAGTTGTCATTCACGAAAGGCCACAACTTTTCAGTTTTGGATACAAGTGGCTCAAGTTTCGTATTGAACCTATCGATTTGGTGAAAATTTTAAGTAAAGCAAATGCATAGCATAGCAAAATTATCCAAATTTATATCAAACTATCAAGCTTAGTACAGAAAAATATCTCTACCTCATATTTCCTTCTTTTTAAATACTTTTCGTTTCAGATCCAGGCTACAATGTCGGTCATTTGATTGACTACAAGTGTGGCGGAACCAATTGGCATCTCGATAACTTTATAGTGCAAAACACAATTGTAAATTTTTTACCACTTCGATTACCATTAGACGCATTATAAATATTTAAATCTAAAATAACAACCCAATAGCGTGTATTTTTATGAAAGAACCTTTAGATGAACAGTGCGGAAGGAACCAAAAGCGCCATAGATAACAGACTCGAGAAACAGCTGAAGTCTGAGCACAGCGATCCGGTCTGCGAAGTTATTAATATGTAAGGATGAACATGGTATTCGGAAAGATTTTTCATTTAAGTTGCCTTTCAAAAGTCAAAGACTCTGCCAAAGAAAAAATCAAAAAAACGATCCCACCGGCATTTCTTCTGAGGTTAGAACACTTCGACCCTCCTCTGCTATTGAAAGACGGGACAAAGGCAGAGTGGATGGCCGCCATAATTCATAATCCGGATCCAAAAGAAATGAAAAGTGTCAGTAAAGTTTCATTGCAACAGAACGATTATTATGCTCATCATTCCATTATTCAGTGCCTAGTAATTCTAATAAGACGGTTTCATATTAGTTTTAAGAATAAGCTTTTTTATCTAATGAGTAATAATAAGTTATAAAGTAGAAATAAAACCTTTGCACAATACGTAAAAATTCTATTAGAACGCATGAGTGTACTATTTTTTTCGATAACCTTTAAATGAAGCGTACTAATAGAAGCTTTATGGTATTACATATGTATTTTTGAAGTCAACAGTATCCACTTTAGTTGCCCTTCCATCCAGGAAGAAAGCAATCTGAACTTTATGAATACGATTTTGGGGCAAAGGTGACACTTATTCTCTTTATTCCAAACTAAAAATATATTATTGTAGAATGGGGACGAAGCCCAGCTTCTCACGGAATTAGCCAAACTTCTTGATCACGATAAAAAGCCTGAGGGAAACAACTCGATCAAACAACTTGAAGGGAACGAATATCACAAGGAATTAGGTAAGCAACTCGATCCCGATAATGAAACAAATGAGGATGCCACATACCCCAAAAAATTAGAAAACCTCATCATGATGATCATCAAGGAACTCCATAAACCAGTCGCAGATGAAAAGCTTGCAGTCGCTGGTGGAAAGCTCGTGTTTTTGAAGTTTCAGCAAAGCCAAAGCAAAAACCCTGAATTGCCCGACGGTATGAAGGAGCCGGAAGGAAAGGCCGTACTCAAAGCGCTCTTTCAAGCTGAAGAGCCACCAGCCGTTCTCCATATCTACACTTCAAACTCGGTAATCTTTTTGAGATAAGCAAAAAGAAAGCAATATTCTTCTTTTAGAAATGCTTCACGGCTGATCCAGAGCGAGAGATCAAGATCAAGAAAATTTTCGCAGGAAAGGCTCCCGATTATGCCAACAAAAAAGTAATTCTTTCCGTGTAATTTTCATCATGCAACTTCATAATAAGTATTATAAAGTTTCTTAGTTTGATGACTCGATACTCAAATACGAAAAATGGGGATCGATTGCTTCAATGGGTCAGAGGGCCCAGAGAGGATATGACAGCGGTAACGGTACAGTAGGTCAGTGTAAAGTTACTCGTTGCCTAAAACACGCTGTTCGAAAAATTCAGCGCTTGCCTTTGAAAACCTGAAAAAACTTAGAAAGCACGAAAAATGCCGACGATGAAGCATGGTCTCCATCAGACGATGAAGCATTGCTCCCACCGGATCTGAGCTTTTCGGATGATGACGTTGATTTTGACGAAATTGAAAATCAAGCTGACGATCAGCCCACGGAAGAAGATAAAGTTGGCCTGTGGAGGAGGATGAAACTCGTTTACGTACGTTTCAGTAATAAGTGAAAGCTCTTTGTTGATCAGAGCACTTTACTCATGAGCAGAAAAGTTCATTAAATAATAGCTCACTTCACGAGTTAGATTTACACAAGTATCTTCGAACATCCCTAATTTAGCACGAATTTTCGGAGGTTTATATGCCCGAAGCACCGGATGTGGCATCGTCGGATGTGGCATGGTCGGATGTGGCATGGTCGGATGTGGCATGGTCGGATGTGGCATGGTCGGATGTGCCATGGTGGGCTATCCCCTAAATCGACTTTCCATGAAGAAGCTTAAATAAACGTTTTCACAAGACAGGATAATGTTTCGAATAAATATTGAATAAATAATTCGAGTAAATAATATTTTGGGTGAAAAGGGAAATCTCCGTGACATTCTTCGGAGTCTTCTTACAACTATGGATGAGCTGACCTATTGGACACAGTTTGGTTTGACATCACTTGACATTACTCTTAGTTTTAGTTTGGTTCTGAACTGAAATAGCAACCTGCCCGGTGTATAGATGGTTGATTGCTGAATATGGTATCAACCTGAAGCTTGGACCCTCGGCTTTCTAGTAAAAAGATTTTCAGATCATTTGAATTCGTTCTGTTCGCTCTTCTACAAGTTACTTTATCGTTAATTCTAGTTGGCATGCAAAAACCTATTTTTTTGCCCTGTCAACTTGCCATCCGATGGAAAACGGGTGTCAATCCCAAGAGAGCTGGGCTTCAAAATCTATGAATGCTTCTCGGAAAGCTACATCCAAGACTTGGAGCTTTACGTTCAATTTTGTATTCTCCTTGATAAAGTTTCTAGAGAAAATGGGCAATTCCAAGAGAACTCCAATGTTAAGAGCACCCTTCAACCGGGTCCCACTCCTCTAATGCGCGACTGTTTCCGATTTTTGACATGCTCAAGTCTACGGAGAGATTCTCCCAATGAAGCTCTGATTTTGCTTGATTTCCCTCAAAACTATCGCCTCGGTGAAGGGGTCCCGGCTTTGGACTACCAGCTGAACTTCCACAAAATTGACGCCTCAACTCTTATGAAGCATTTAGATAAAAACCCGGTCGAGAGTGTTCTTGAAATCGATCTGTCCTTGAATTGTCGTTTAGTCAAATTGTCTCATCAAGAAGAGAAAGAGGCAGAAATTATTGACACTGAGGAATCGGTAGAAACGCGGGAATACAAAGAAAAGCAATTGGAAGCTAGTCGTTTCAGTAGAAAGTTTTCCGAGATATTCGAGTTCATGGATAAATTTGAGATTTGAGATGGTTTTTTCAACAAGCGATCCCTCACTTTTTGACATTTGCTGAATTTGTTACCGTTTGCTTTCTTCCACGCCCTGGCCGATCAGAATCCGTTCCCAAAGTATTGAAGCGTTCGATTGTTCGATGCACAAGCATTCGCCTCACTTTGAGACGTTTGGAATCTCACTCGCAGAGAGTCCCTGTTTGTGCAGCGCGATGATCGATCCTCGATGCGATGATGCTCGAACCATTCTAAAAATAAACATTCTTATGACATGTTTGTCTTGTATTAATGTTCAACAACAAATCATATTAATAGAAAAATCAGAAAACAACATAACTTTGAAGATATGCTCATTTGCGCGTGAGTGAGCATTGTAACGATAATTTTGGCTCACCCTGTATTTAGTTAGCATCTTTAGTTATTTAGTTTCTAATTTTGAAGTGCTCTTATTAGCGAGCTTCTTTTTTTGTACTCAATAAAGGTTCTTTTTTTCTTGTTTAATTTTGCTCTTTTTCTGCATTATAATGTGCCATAACCCAGAAACCACATTTTTATTTTCAAAACGTTATAACTTTTTATAGGGTTGATCAATTTTTATGTTTTTGGTATCAAAAGATAGAGAGAAAGCCGCAGAACGTGCGGTTTACATTTTCTCTTTAACTTTCTCTTTAACTTCAAAATTTTGCTCCGACAATAAAGTATGGCTGAAATTTAACACGATAAAATCACTAAAACTCAATTTTTTAAAAATTTGCCGAAGATATTTCAAAAATCCTTTTATTTTCGGATTCAACACATTTTCTGCGTCAATTGGCTATTCAAACGTAAAAATCCTATAGAAAACGATTTTTTGCCTTATGGGTGGATGTGGGATGGGACAAATGCGACCTTTTTTGCGCACCCGGCAAAATGCGCACCTTTTTTTGCTAAAAAAGGCCTTAGGAAAGGCCGTAGAGCTTCAAAAATGATTTCATGTAAGGGAATCGTATGCGTAGTTTCCGAATTTCGACAAATCAGACCTCGATGACGCGTCAAATTTAAGCTAAAAGGCAAAAAGTACGCAACTTAACGCTTTTCCGCAGTTTTTACCTTTTAGGCTAAATTTGAAGCGTCATCGAGATCTGCTTTGTTGAAATTCGGTATCTACGCATACGATTCCCTGGTATGAAAACATTTTTGAAGCTCTACGGCCTTTCCTAAGGCCTTTTCCAGCAAAAAAAGATACACAAATGTTCAGGTGCGCAAAAAAAAGGTCGCATTTGTCCCACCCCGGCATTAACAATTCTTTTATCAGCTTTTTGTTTGACGTAGCTTCGAAACACTTGAAAACTACGATATGCATCTTTTCGAGAAATCAGCTTGACAATGTCGGCTACTTCTTCGTCTTCGCTTTCCGATGATGATAAGCTATTCGATCGATTTGCAACAACTGCAACAACAACAACAGCTCTACGGCCTTTCCTAAGGCCTTTTTCAGCGAAAAAAGATACACAAATGTCCAGGTGCGCAAAAAAAGGTCGCATTTGTCCCACCTCCAAGGAAAGAGAATTTTACAAACTATAGTAGTCATTGTACTGTAGTCACACCTCATCATGCCCCATCTTAGATCACTTCCACAGCCACCGATCTCCTCATCAAGGTGTGCAATGCGGAGATCTACACTCCGATGCTCGCCATTCGTTTCTATGGTCTATTGACGAGTTTCTGGCTATCCCATTCACATGATATCGTTGTTTTTATTGGATCAAATTATTATTTAGTGTCTAATATGTATTAAGTCACTTTTCTCGGTGCTTATCTTCTCATTGATGATGATGACGAGTGTATGTTTCATCTATCAACATCGACAAGTTCTACTCGATGATCATTGGTTCAAGTTCATGGCTTCTATTATTAAAAACTCTTTGTTCAACAGATCATTAGTGTTAGATATATCTAAATCTCAACTCCAATCAGTTCAGTGTCCGATCTGTCATTTGGGCTTCGTTGATCGGGATGAATCTCGGCTTAACTGCTTAACTTAACTTAACTTAACTCACCTCCTATCATTCAGAAGCTTTCAGAAACCTATACTAGTCTGAATTTAATCTTTTTTTTGTCGTTTCTTTCTTTTGTCGTTTTTATGTTTTTGGTATCAAAAGATAGAGAGAAACCCGCAGAACCTCCGACTTACATTTTTCTTTTCTTTTTCTGAAACATGGAAGGTTACGGTGATTTTTGAAAGGTTACGCGTTTTAGAAAAGAAAGAAACACACGAGATTCAATCAATTCACAAATCTCAATTTTAAAAGTCATCCGATTGCTATGAAATATCTGAGAGCTATGTTTGGATTCATGGCTTGAGGTGAATTGAAACCGGCCTTGGGGAATTGTAAGGAAGGAGTGCAACTAGAAGGGGGAAAGTTAGCGAGAGCTCTCCTCCTTGAAAAGGCTTTCTTTGGATCTAGTCTCTCGTCATTTCTTAGCGAAAACCATTTTGCTCTCCCCATAATTACCGAAGGCTTTTGTGGAAGTGGAGGCTGTACTTCTACTTCGCTATATCCCTCAAGCAATTCCATATACAGTCTTTAGAATATCCCAAAAAATTCGTGCCATCATCAGCCTTTTTCTTCTAATATTTAATTGCTCTAGTGAAAGGCGTTCATTCCTTTCTTTGCAAAGGGAAAGTTGCCGCTTCAAATCTACTAGAAAACTTTAGACAGATTCGTCGTATTTTTGATGTATTATGGTGTATGCTCAATTTGAGTTTAAGGAGAGGCGGTTTTATTTGTTTCGGAAACCTTGTGGTAGGCTATTTTCGAGATTGCACTGATTCTGAACCCGATTGACAAATCTCCTTCCCGCACTGCTGTTTAGCGAGAAACACGTGTTTATTACCAACCATCAAAGAAGATGGTCAGTTTTTATAAAAATTGGTGGTCGATCGGGTCAAGCGAATGGTTTTTTTTAATAGATTAAAAGCTTTTTAAAGATCGGAAGAGATGACAGGATTCACCAGTTTCACTTACTATTGGGTTGGTGCATTGAAAACTGCCAGACTTTGAACTAAAATTTATTCAACATAAAACCATCAATTCATTCCAAATAATTTCCATTATTATTGACGACTTCTGCCCATTTTACAGGCAATTTGCGGATTCCTCTTTCGTAGTAGGATTTTGGTTTGTGTGTGAGACAAGTGTGAGACTCAAAAATGGAGGACTGGAGATGTCCCAATGTCCCAGTTTGAGCACTTTCTTCAAAAGAAACCCATTTTGGTGTCAATAGAAAAGTTGTAGAGAATCAAAAATTAGGCTTATAGCCAAATTTCCAAAAAGATACACTTAGTAGTTTCGCTTAAAATGCAAGTTTTGTGAAAATTCGTAAATTTCGCATTTCCTGAAAACCAGTTTTTGAACCGTTCTGAAAATTTGGATATAAGCTTGATTTTTGATTCTCTACAACTTTTCCATTGACACCCAAAATGGGTTTCTTTGAAGAAAGTGCTCAAACCAGTCACATATGACAATAGCCGACAGTTTTCAAT
>CAUEEP010000104.1:0-40288 GCA_958450365.1 Mesorhabditis belari
CCATCCGCACGGGATCACCCCACTGGATTCGGCTTTCCTCCTCAATATAAACCGTATCCCCGGATTCGTTTGTGATCTTTGCCACATTTGAATACCAAAAGAGTTGACCTTAAGAATTGTACAGAGTATAGCACAGTAATTGTACAGTATAGTACAGTATAGTACAGTAATTGTACAGCAATAAATTCACCAGGAAAACGAATAAAATTGGTTTGAAAGCCAGCTACCGAATCAAATCAAATTAAAGTTGGTTAAATTTCTGTTGAAAATAAAATCAGCTTTAGAGAGTTGTCAAATTTGTTTTCAGTCGAATTGTTGTCAGCTTTGCGAGCGAGAAACTCGTTTTGATGAGGGTGGATTATTGGGGTTTTTGTTTGAAATTTGAGAAAACCCTTGATATTGTGATTGAGTCGGGAGGTAAGTACAAATCGGCCAGAATTATTATAAATATCTAAAACTCGTTAATCCTGAACGATAATCGTTCATCGACCTCCAAATATGTTTTACCGTATTTTCTCTAGTAGTAGTTTCTGTAGCAGGCAGGAAGGGAGGAGGGTTGAAAAAATAGTAGTGCCACCTGTCAAAAAGTTCCTCTCTTTTTGTTCGTTTTGGCTTTCTTTGTTTTTAAAGCATACTGGTAATTAAATGAGATGTTCTTCTCAAATTTTGCCTGTTTTGAACATACTGGTAATTAAATGAGATGTTCTTCTCAGATTTTGCCTGTTTTGAAAGCATACTGGTAATTAAATGAGATGTTCTTATGCCTTGTGCCTGTTTAAAAACATACTGTTTATTAAATGAGATTTTCTTATCAAATTGTGCCTATTTCTTTAGTTTGACCACAGATTGTGATTTTGACTAAATTTTTGACAGATTTTTACTACTTCTTTCATTGATTTACAATCATTTTCTTATTCTTTTCAAAGTTTGATTTTTTGAGAAATGAAACTTGACGACGCCTTCGATAAACACTAGCAAATTACCTACAAAGCAAGCATTCCAAAAGGATGCTCAAGTTGGAACACTCAATGCAAAGGGATTTTCTTGTGGCTGAAGATAAAATCAATTTGGGAGCAAATGAAGCCAACATCGCTGACGATGCAGCTGGCAAGGAGCCG
Source organism: Mesorhabditis belari (assembly GCA_958450365.1). Lineage (NCBI taxonomy): Eukaryota > Metazoa > Nematoda > Chromadorea > Rhabditida > Rhabditidae > Mesorhabditis > Mesorhabditis belari. Next base: position 1,119 of record CAUEEP010000104.1, read on the forward strand.
TGAGGAACCTTCTCGAAAACAAAACAAAACGCAAAATAGCACCATCCGAGTATTCGATAGAGCAAAGAAGAAACACTGTTACATCCAAGCGCTTGATATTGCCTGGAACGCTACCTTCAAAGCAAATATTAGAGCATAAATGAAAAGCATAAACCAGTGTCGAGAAAAACTACGTTCAAAGCTAGACGACGCAACCTCCCGCACCGTCATTATGGAGGTGGGAACTATTCAGTATTTACGGTATGTGCTTTATGAAACCTTTCGTCATTACCTGGACTGATGATTGGGATGCAGTGAAAACGATGAAACATTATGAGATGGGAAGGGGGGTGAGAATTCGATCTGAAGGCAACAGGGTAGTAGCAAGGGAGAAGCTTTTTTAAGCCTTAAAGTTCAGTAACTTGGAGAATCTAAACTGTTGTATCATTTACTATACGCCTTACCGTAAATACTGTTGTACGCCTGCCTTCTCTTCAGTCGCGTAGTCCCAAAAAGTTTTTAGTATTTCATCTTTTCAAAGCGCCCGTACTCTCCAAAATGCGTCTTTGGTATCAAAAAATAGCTCTGAATTTCAGCTATTTTTGATACCTAAGCACTTTCATTATAACACATAAACCAATTGTCGAGAAAAACTCGTTCAAAGCTAGACTTCCGCAACACTCCACCTTATGGGGCTGGGGTACTATTACAGTATTTACGGTTTTCCCTTTGCTTATTTCTGAATAAATAGAAAGCAACTAGATTCATTTGGAAGAAGGTCGTATGATAACTGTTATAATTGCCTGGTAAAGACTTGGTTTTAGTGAGAAACAAAAGAAAGCTCTCTAATAGTAGTGCAGGCTGGAGTAGTGCGGGCTGGAGTAGTGCAGGCTGGGAGTAATGCAGACTGGGTAGTGCAGGCTGGAGTAATGCAGACTGGAGTAGTGCTGGCTGGAGTAATGCAGACTGGAGTAGTCCAGGCTGGGTAATGCAGACTGGAGTAGTGCAGGCTGGAGTCATGCAGACTGGAGTAGTTACAGGCTGGAGTAGTGCAGGCTGGAGTAATGCAGACTCTGGAGTAGTGCAGGCTGGGTATTGCAGGCTGGAGTAATGCAGACTGGGTAGTGCAGGCTGGAGTAGTGCACACTGTTATTACAAAAAATACAATAGTAATCCAATCGAATTTTTGTTATTTATATCCAACCAGATCACCAACCGGCTTTTGTTTGTCTCAACTTTGGAGTTGTTCATGCAATTTAAAAACATTAAATACCAACTTTGATTCAAATTTTGTTACAAATCTTTGAATGAAAGACAAAAGAGTATTGAATGAAAAAATTGTTTAAAAACCCACAATTAAAAGATCACAGAAGAAAAGATTAAAAGAATTATCACAGATTTCACAAAAATTCAGCATACCCGTAGGTAAATCTGCCGTAAATACATAGAAACTGAAAAAAAATGGCTGGGTGCTTTTGGGAAAGTGATTGGAAAAGTGTTATGGATTTTCTGCCATCTTTTGGAAATTATTATATCTCTAAGCAGTCTATTAATTATTATCTTTCAAAATTCTTTAGATTACGGTAATAGATTACTTAAATAGCTTTTGAAAGTTACCGTATTATCTCTAATAGTGGTGCACCCCAGCGAACCGAGTTGGTGACTATTTTACGATTTCAAGCTTTGCAGAAGCTCAAGACACTAATCATCGTCTAGATCTCCTCTTCAGCTACATTTTCCAACCCACATCGATAGGTTCTGATAAGCGGATAGATAGTTCTGACATTCTTGATATTACGAGGAATTTAGGCGACGCTCAGGGTGCACTACTATTAGAGAGAATACGATGAAGTTGATTGACAAAGTTAACTTTAAACGCTTGGCAAGTAGTTACACTCTGTCTGAATCTTGTTTACATGTGTTTTGAGATTGATTTCCCTGAGTTCTTGCAAGGTCAGTAAGTTGCTTTTCCAGCTCTTGATTACCGTATTTTGTCTAATAGTAGTGCACCCAAGCGAGTCGAGTTGATGACGATTTTACGGTTTCAAGCTTTTGCAGAAGCTCAAGACTCTAATCATCGTCAAGATCTCATCGTCAGCTACATTTTCCGACCCCACATCGATAGGTTCTGATAAGCGGTTCTCGAGATTTCCGAGGAGTTTAGGCAACGCTCAAGGTGCACTACTATTAGAGGAATACGGTCTATATTGTTAAAAATGGGCTCATTCCGCGTCTTTTTAGTCAGTCTTTTCTTCCCCATGGTTACTGTATTTTCTCTAATAGTAGTGCACCCAAGCGGGAGCCAAGTTGGTAACTATTTTACAGATTCCAAAGTCTTCACAGAAGCTCAAGACTCTAATCATCGTCAAGATCTCCTCTTCAGCTACATTTTCCAAGCCCACATCGATAGGTTCTGATAAGCGGTTCTCGAGATTACGAGGAATTTAGGCGATGCTCTCGGTGCACTACTATTAGAGAAAATACGGTAATACATTTTAGAAATCATCCTTACATTTGCTCTGAATTAACATTGATTGTCAGCAACTAAAACAAAATTATCAGCAAATAAGATAATTTTTCATGAATTTTATATAGAAATGATTAAACTAAATCCGATTTATCAATAGTTTATCAAGTATTAAAAGATGAAATCAGCTTTACAGATCAATCTTTGAGTATTTCAGCTAGTTTGCATAGAAGGATGTGAAATTTCTAGCAAAATACAGCCGAATTTAATGCAAAAATTGAACCCAAAGAATTGCAAATAGTGATAAATCGATTTACTTTAATCATTTCAACAAGAAAACAAATTAAAAAAATTATTTTTACTACATTTAACTGCTGATAAGTTGACTTTAATGAATCTTTTTACTATAAAACATTCAACAATCACTTTTCCATATATCACTGGTGAAAATGGGATCTTCTTTTCTCTAATCAAATCAATATTGATCATCTTGACTCACTTTGACGGGAAGGTGCTTTGTTTCAACCAAGCGTGCCTGCAAATTTAGAGAAATTAACCATGCTCCAGTGTTATGCAAAATTAGAGTGTGTTCCTCGCGAGTAAAGTAATTACTCGAGTAAATTTGCATGAGTAAATAGTTCGAGTAATTGTCGAGTAATGCGTTTTCTCAAAAAAGTGCGCCTGTGCGAAAAAAAATATAAAAGCAATAAAAGCCAATAAAACAAAAATCATTTTTCACATTGAAGGGGAATTCTCCACCAAATCAGTTAAACAGCTGTGTATCTTTAAAAAGTGTCGTATATAATGCGGGGCTCGTCATTTTTGCGTCATTTTTGGGAGTGGGACCATCACGACCTTTTTTGCGCACCCGGACATTTGCGCACCTTTTTTTCCGCACCTTGCCCATTAGCGCACCTTTTTTTCGCGTTAAAAGCTCTAAAAAGCTAATATTAACCAATTTCTATTCCAAAAGTTGTTTTTCTAGGTAATTTTAGGGCGTAGAATCGAAATTTTGACATAACAGAGCGTGTGGAACCAATTTGAAAGACAAATTTGAAAGACAAAACGGCTAGGTCAAATTACAGAAAATTGTCGATCTTTCTCTTTGTATAACTCCGTCCGTTTGTTTCCACAAGCTCTGATATGTCAAAATTTCGATTCTACGCCCTAAAATTACCTAGAAAAACAACTTTTGGAATAGAAATTGGTTAATATTAGCTTTTAAAGGTGCGCTAATGGGCAAGGTGCGGAAAAAGGTGCAAATGTCCGGGTGCGCAAAAAAACGTCGCATTTGTCCCACTCCCCATTTTTTTGCAATAATTTTGCTAAAAGTACGGTAATTTTTTGCCAAGTGTGCTTTTTAAAAAAAACGCATTACTCGCGAGGAACACAGTGATGTGTCTATTAATTAGAGTGTGTTCTTTTCGAGTAAATAACTGCTCGAATCAAAGGAACACACTCTAAGCAAAATTACCCAAACAACTTCTTGGAAAAGTAGTTGCGCCAGTTTATTTCAAAATCTCAAATGTTATTTAGAGAAATGTAGCTCTTAATCTTGGCTACATTTATCTAATAAAAACTTAGCAATTAGATTTCTGTAACTTATTTAAAAAGTCATTGAATGAGCACTGATCCCTATCCGGGGCGCTGAGATTTTTGACGATTTTCTACATAAAAATTGATCTAAAAAGGAAGTTATTTAGCAAAATTTGTGTGTAGTTTTGTTTTAAACAGCGCTATAAAAGCTAAAATAACAAGATAACAAGATATTCATGTGAATTAAATATCAAAAAAAATAATCAAAATCTTTACCTTTTTCCTTACGTCTTCACTAGCTTGATTTTTGTTATAATATTAGGTTGATGCATGTCTTTTTGTTCCTTTTCGTCTGCCGTTTCAAGCCAACAAATGCACCAATTAAACTACGGTTGATTTCATTAGAAAAAGCAATTATTTTTCTGCAAAATAACATTAAAACGGGTTTAAAAATATTGAATGCCTGGATTTTCTTGAGAGTATGAAGTCGGGTAGTCAAAAGGGCTAACTCGATGATGCGGTTTAGGCTCAGGCTCAGGCTCAGGCTCAGGCTAAGCCTCAGCCTAAGCCTGAGCCTGAGCCTGAGCGGTTTAGACACCTTAGCTAAAGAAAACCTATCTTCGTGTCAATAGATAAAAGATAGAGAAAAAAAACGTTTGATATTTCGCCAAAATTTCAGAGAAATTCATTCAGCCAATTTTTCCGTAGAGTTTTTTATAGATTTTTACGAAAAAGGCGTTTTTCACTCTCGAATTTGCTTGAAAGTGAACCGAAATTCATTTAAAAAGATGCAAATTGAACAAAAAAACACTTTTTTTATAGAGCAAACTATAGATTAATTCGTGAATTTGTTACTTTTTAACAGAAAAAACGAAAAGATTTATGCATCAACCTAATATTTTGGTTATTTTGGTTCAAAAACAGTTCAAAATTATCTTTAATATTATTAATAATATTAAAAGAGATTTTTGTATAAAATAAATATTGACAAAAACTTTTTCGAACAATTTTTTTATATAGAAAATCGTCAAAAATCGCAGCACGGCGGATAGGGATCAGTGCTCATTCAATGACTTTTAAAATAAGTTGCAGAAATCTAATTGCTAAGTTTTTATTAGATAAATGTAGCCAAGATTAAGAGCTACAATTCTCTAAGTAACACTTGAGATTTTGAAATAAACTGGGGCAACTACTTTTCCAAGAAGTTGTCCAGGTGATTTCCCCCAACCCTGTAGTTCTTGGAATTCTTTTACCCAAATTCTTTCAACTCTGTACTATCAATTTTTGCTTTCTAAGATAAGAATTGTGCCAGAAAGTAGGCCAAAAGCATTATTGATCCTTGAGAATCCAATCCAGTGAGATCCAGTGAGATCTAGTAAGATAAAGAATTCCTCGAACCCACCCCTTTCTAAAACCCTTTCCCAACGCCAATCCTTTGCAGCAAATTACAGCTTGCATGCCATTTTCTTAATCTTTAACTTGAAGAAAAGCATTTAATTGGAATGATTGTGTCCATTCGATTCGTTTTGTAGAGAACTTTGCAAAACGAACTTGTAGAAAGAACATGCTGAGCACAAGCAGCCAATAAAAGGAAGAAGACACAGAAGTGAAAGATTGCCAACATTGAGAAGTTCTAAAGGTTTTGAAATATTTCGAATTATGCTATGCTCACTTGTAAGAGAATGAAAACGACGATGAGATTGAGGGGGATTCGGAAGAGATTGATTGTAGTGGAACGAGTTTCTTCAGGCACATAAACACCCCGCAAGAAACCCATTGCTGGCCAGAAAATGCCTACACAACCCTGGAAAAAGGAAAAACACAAAAAACATTAGTAAATCTTTGAAATATCACCTCAAAAACGAGAAATCCGATGAAAATGGAGATGCCTGAAGAGGGCATGAAGATTGGAACGGAGAGACAAATCGCTGCGATAAAGAGAACGTATCTGAAATGGAAATCGAGTTAAAACTGAACTTCTCAATGTTTTCTTAAGACAACTTTATCTTATTTTTTTGGTAGATGGATTAGAAAGCATTTACAGATCTTAGACTACTCTCGCTCTTCTATTAGAGTACGGGGATCTTTACGGTTGCCACGGTTTGGTTTTTTCTTTTCTTTACGGTTTACGGAAGCCAATTTTTTTCGGCCAACTTGCAGCTCATTTTTAAGCACCTTAAACTTGTCAGATCAAGAAGTTTTAATAAGATTTAAATAGCTTAAAACGTCAGCTTTCAGAACCTATTTGTTTTATCAAAATTTATTGACATAAACTTATATAAAATCGGGTTGCAAATTGGTTAAAAAGCTTTGCAAGCTGATGATCGCTACCCCGGCTGTTATTGGTTAAAAAACTTGACCACTGCCGATAATTGCTAGCCCGGCTGTTAACCGTAAAGGTCCGAGTACGGTAATGTAGAATAATATAGTAATACTTCTATTAGAGTTCAATAATAGATTCTTGTCTTTAGCTTTCTTGTTCTTAGCTTTAGCTTTAGATTCTTGTTCATCTTTAGCTTTAGCTTTAGCTTTCAACTATTATTCTTCTATTTAACCTCATAAAATCCTCAGGTCTTTTCCGTTTGGAGATGATTTTGAAAATTGATGAGCCCATCATTGTAGCGACCATGAAAGCAGCAAAAAATATATCCATGAGGAATTGATGAACCTTCAGTTGCCTGAAAATCATTTAAGATCGATTTTCTTGGTTTTAATCCCTACTTGTGATAAAGCTGGAGTCCATTCGAGTACAAAAAGTGTACATAGCTCCTTCAAAAAGCGATTGAACTAGTCCAAGACAAAGCACTTTTACATCTAAAGTTAGAAAATCTTATAGAACATCTTTTTTCCAGTTTTACCATTTCTAATCGTATTCGCAGCTTCTTTAAATGAATGCTGAAGAGCTGCTGATTCATTTCCATAATTTTCAGTCCATGTACCATAGACAAGGAAAAACATTACACCCAACACTAACATTGACAAATCAAATGGAGCACTAAAAGAAAATTTTCATTGTCATTAGTACTTACAAGTTTTTTAATCACTCACACATAGCCAAAAGTATCAGCAGCCATTTGAGCAGCGACACCGGAAAGAATGGCGACAAGAGAGTTGCCCAAAGCTGCATTTGAGAACACTGTGCCCAAGAGATCATCGCTGAAGCCACGCTAAAATAGATACAGATTGGTTTTTGGCTTATAAAAGTCTTTTGAATGAATCCAGAGTTTCATTTCATTTCATTTCACTTCTACAACTCAATCTAACATCAACATATGCCTCAAAAAGCTCGATCGAGCTAATTCAACGATTTCTATTCCATTTCACCTTATTATGCTCGAAAACAAGCCAACTTTCGAAAGCTGAATAGAAAATTTGAGTCTAATTTGAAAATCAACCTTCCGAAGATTGGATTGTTCTGAAATTTTGGGAAACTATGTAATCGATGAAGCGTTTTATTTTAAAAAGTATGCAATCATTCAAAAATATATTAGCTCATGAATGCTAGAAACCAGGATTTTGAACTCTTACATTAAAATGCTCTTACATTAAAATTTTCAAAAATTCAAAAAACCCATTTTGTAGATTATGGATAGGGCTTTTGAATCAAGAAAACCGTTTTTTGATTGGATAAGCCGTTTTTTCAGAAAACACATTACCAAAAAACGATCGTTTATAACTTGCCAACCTAATAACATTAACATATATCTCAAAAAGCTCTATCAAGCTAATTCAACGATTTCTATTCCATTTCACCTTATTATGCTCGAAAACAAGCCAACTTTCGAAAGCTGAATAGAGAATTGACGTCGCGATACCACCAAGAAATCTAAAAATTTACTTTTAACGCTTTAAATAACTTACAAAGTTTAGAAATTACCGTCCAATCATTAAAATATTGATGTCATTGAAATGTTTCGTTACACAAGCGCCACCATACAATAAAGCGTAAAGAAGACAATTGTTTCGACGACCACTGAATCATTATTATTGGGTTGGTGAATTGAAAACTGCCGGCTATTGTCATATGTCACAGTTTGAGCACTTTCTTCAAAAGAAACCCATTTTGGTGTCAATGGAAAAGTTGTAGAGAATCAAAAATCAAGCTTATATCCAAATTTCCAAAAGATACACTTAGTAGTTCCGCTTAAAATTTGTGTGTTCTGTGTGTTCTTTGTGCGTAATCGTAATCGCTCGTCGTCTGGCGCAGGGCTTTCACATAACTCCCTTCCCTCTCCCTTTGCCAAACGACTCTGGCCGGCTCCGAATCCTCAAATTGGACATTCACTTCTGCGCAAATCAAGGCTAATCTCAATCCATTGGGTTAGTGAATTGAGAACTGCCAGCTATTATCGTATGTGACGCCACTTTCTTCAAAAGAAACCCATTTTGGTGTCAATAGAAAAGTTGTAGAGAATCAAAAATGGAGCTTATATCCAAATTTTCAGAACGATTCAAAAACTAGTTTTCAAGAAATGCCAAATTGACGAATTTTCACAAAACTATCATTATTATATTTTTTTCATTTATGCCTACAATTTGTCCGCAAATGAGCCAATGATTGTGCCAAAAAAGTAAAGATGAACCAAAGCCAGCAATGAAAAGGATCTGAATTCGGATTAGTAGAGAAATGTTTCACAGATTACCTCAATTTGATGTTTTGTCATTCCATAGCTGTCATACAAAGCATAGACATGAGGTCCTTGCAGCCAATCACCAGCTAAATTTCACAGTAAATAGCAAAGATAAGAAAACTCACCAACAGCCAACAAATAGACAGTAATATAGGTCTTTTGGAAGCCTTTAAAGTTCGCATCTTCACAAGTTTCTACCTATATTAGTTAAGATTAAGCTTTTAAATAAAATAAAGTTACCTTGGTCCTTGTATAGTAGAATAGTAAAGCGCATAGCACGCTGAGACCGTAGAATATTGGGATAAACATTGGATCTTGAAATGAAAGATTGGATTTCAGAGAAAAGCTTTCAGTGTTCTATAAAAGAACGAGCTGGTTTCTACGATAAAATCTCGAAAAGCTCAAAGAAAAACCACGTAATTCGAAAAATATTAGATTTTACAGCCAAAGCTAGACAACTAAACAATAAAAGTTCTTTAAAGTTCTTTTTTAAAGCTTTTGTTAAGGTTGGATAAAGAAAAGATTGTCTAAGCCTATTGAGGAAACAATCCTTTTTCAAGTGATCTTGTCATTCTGATAGATAGTAAGCGATTATGTGGATGCAGGAAAGTGTAGATAGAAAGCTTCTTAATCAAAAAGCTTTATACTCTGGCTTTCAGTTGTACTAGATAGCAAGCGATTGCTGAGGAGCACAAAGCACATCTTACGAGGCAGCTATAACTAACTAGGGAACGGTCAGATTTCGCGTGAATCCCAACCAAAGCTATATGACTTATGCAAGTCGGACACGGGCAACACGATCACGTTTTTAGTTTTTGCCCAAACGATTTCTGTATTCGGATTGGCGCTTGCAAAATCTGACTGTTCCCTAGTAAGTTACTAAGTAAGATGGGAAGTCGATGGTAAGTAGATGAGTCGATGGGAAGTACATCTCAGTCAAGATGGTAAGTGTCTAAGTCGGTGGTACATCTCAGTCAAGATGGTAAGTATCTGAGTCAATGGTACATCTCAGTCAAGATGGTTAGTATCTGAGTCGATGGTACATCTCAGTCAAGATGGTAAGTATCTGAGTCGGTGGTACATCTCAGTCAAGATGGTAAGTGTCTAAGTCAATGGTACATCTCAGTCAAGATGGTTAGTATCTCCGTCGATCTGAGATGCCAAGTTTTTAGCTGCTAAATGGTAAGTACCATCTCAGATTGACTGAGATGGCACTCACCATCCAGATCGATTACCATTGACTTACTATCTCATTGACTTTAAAATTACAGCCGGAAAAAAGCATTACAAAATAAGAATTTTCTGAAGTTTTTAGCTTCAATCGTTCGACTAGAATGGATTAAATGTTGCTTTGAAAACTGTTTCACTAACTTGTTTATTACCTTGAATTGATCAAAAAGAATTTGAGAGAAAAAAAATCGAAAGTTCTCTTAAGTTTTGACAAAAGAAAACGAAAAAGGAAATCTTTCTTTTTATTTAGAAAAACTTTTTGAAAAAAAAATGAAGTGGACGGAATTAATTGAAGAATTCGAAAGTATTTTGAAGAAATATTGTTTAAAATATTGTTTAAACTATAAATAGTTCTAAAAAAAGCTATTTTAAATACCTTGCATTTGATTTTAAATCAAGAAATTGTTTTTTAAAGGTTTTTGAAATGAAAAACCTTCCTGTAAACGCTTCGGTAGTTGGTTTTTTTTAAAAAGTTTTTCTTGAGAACAAGTTCTAAAAGGCAAACTATTGTCATTGTTGAAGCGAATTTTTTCCTTAAAACTTATCATTTTCCTTGCGCACATAGATTTTGGGGCTTAGATATTAACATATTAACATATTAACATATTAACCATTACCAAGTTTATTCATTGCCATTGCAAATCGCTTAGAAATTGTCATTAACACATTAACAAGTTTAAAAGGAAAACCATTGTCATTGTTTAAGCGATTCTTTTTCCTTAAAACTTATCATTTTCCTTGCGCACATAGATTTTGGGGCTTAGAAATTGTCATTAACAAGTTCTAAAAGGCAAACTATTGTCATTATGCAATTAATTTTTCCTTAAAACTTATCATTTTCCTTGTGCACATAGATTTTGGGACTTAGATATTAACATATTAATATATTAGCCATGGGGCCCAGAAAGGGAAGGGTCTGTGGTCGACCCCGTCCGATCTGCCAAGTTGAGCAGCGCGGGTTAGTCGTCGGCGCGGGTTAGTCGTGGGTTCGACTCCCATGGGTTCCCCTCCGAGCGCCCCAGCCCGGCCATCGGAGTATCATCGGCTACGACAACTACACTTCTGCCTCAGTAAATGTGGAAGCGGGTTGTGATCTGCGCTAAGTGCGAAGACAGATCAAATCATTATTTATCATTATTTTATATTAGCCATTAACAAGTTTATTCATTGTCATTGCACATGGCTTAGGAATTGTCATTAACACATTAACAAGTTTAAAAGGCAAACTATTGTCATTGTTTAAGCGAATTTTTTCCTTAAAACTTATCATTTTCCTTGTGCACATAGATTTTGGGACTTAGCATATTAACATATTAATATATTAACATATTAACATATTAACATATTAACCATTAACAAGTTTATTCATTTTCCATTGCACATCGCTTAGAAATTGTCATTAACAAGTTTATTCATTGCCATTGCACATCCCAAACTTTGAAAGTGGCGATGTGAGGGAATTCCAAATGATAAAACACAAAATTTGAATTTTTAAAGTTTAAAAACATTTAATTACAATTAAAATTGTTAAAATTTTGTTTATAAATGGAAACTTTTGCTTGTTTAGCTGAAGAAAAAAAAGGTTTCGCAGCAGGTTTTCCATGGAAACAACAAAGAAAAAGTTGGAAAGAAAGTTTCTAGACTTAAAAACAAAAAATATTCAATTAAACATTGTTGCATTTAAAAATAAACAGATTTCAACAAATTTTCAGCAATTTTAGACAATTTAAACAAGTTTTCAGCTTTTTAAAAGCCAAAAAACTGTTCAAAGAATCGGGAAAAAGCTTAGAAAAAAAGAATTTCAACAAATTTTAACTTTAATTTAACTTTAAAATTTTCAATTGAATACCGTATTTTCTTTAATAGTAGTGCACTTTGAGCATTGCCTAAATTCCTTGAAATCTCGAGAACCGCTTATCAGAACCTATCGATGTGGGGTCGGAAAATGTAGCTGACGATCAGATCTAGACGATGATTAGAGTCTTGAGCTTCTGTGAAGACTTTGGAACCCGTAAAATAGTCATCAACTCGGCTCGGCCGGGCGCACTACTATTGGAGAGAATACGGTAACCATGGGAAGAAAAGACTGACTAAAAAAGACGCGGAATGAGCCTATTTTTAACAATATAGACCGTATTCTCTCTAATAGTAGTGCACTTTGAGCATTGCCTAAATTCCTTGAAATCTCGAGAACCGCTTATCAGAACCTATCGATGTGGGGTCGGAAAATGTAGCTGACGATCAGATCTTGACGATGATTAGAGTCTTGAGCTTCTGTGAAGACTTTGGAACCCGTAAAATAGTCATCAACTCGGCTCGCTTGGGTGCACTACTATTAGAGAGAATATGGTAATTAAGAGCTGAAAAAAAGCAGCTTATTGATCTTGTAAGATACTTTAAAGTAGTCTACCGTAATAATTCTAATAGAAGACCATGGTCTTCTAATTTTCAACCCCCCAAAATTGGTGAGTCAAAAAAGTAGGTAAAGGTCCCCCACATGAATCAAAAAATTAAAAATAGTTAAAAACTATTTCAAACGATAGCCCTTGCCCCAGAACATGCCAAAAACATGTCTAAAAGTGAAATTATTTTCTTGCCCGGACTCCATAGAAAATCTTTCAAAAAAATCCATGTAGGGGACCACATAAAAATTTTTCCAAAAAGTTATTTTTTAATTTTTTCAAAAACTACGTCTCCAATTTTACTGCCGAGGCTAAAATATTACTATCTGGACCCAAATCTTTCATTCTACTTGAACAGAAGTTTTAAAAAGTCCCGATTTCAAGGGGTCAAGGGGGTGGTCTTCTATTGGAGACTGGTCTTCTATTAGAATTATTACGGTAAATTAAGTTAAACTGAGAAAGTCGAAAATTTTAGCTATTTGTTTTATTTTTTGAGAATCTCAATCCACGACAAGAATCACGGCGAGAAACGTGTCTAACACGACAGCTCTGCAAACATTTCCATCAAAATTCTTCTCATTTCTCGTTTCGTTAAACATCATTCTTATAGAAAAAACTATTCAATGGAAATTTTACAGTACTTTAGAAAGTAATATGAAGAAGAAAGACCGTCAAACGGCTCGGAATCGCCTACTTTGTGAACGATTTTTGAATGATGAACTTTGAAAGGGGAAACACAAGGGATCTAGTGCACTAAACTTTAAATATTTGCTAGACAATATCAAAAAAACGCAAGGGATCTAGTGCACAAAAATTTAGAGAATTCAGTGCACCAGATGCCTTGCGTTTTGGAAAAATGCACAAAATTGCTCTTTTTTTTGTTCATTTCCCTGTCTTACAAAAAAAAAGAATGAAAAAAAAAATAGAGATTATGGATTTTGAATGAAAAATGAATGAATTTGTGCTCAAGGTTTCTCTATTCTCTTTTTCTTTTCTCTATTCCTCCAAAATTCCCCACATTTTCATTCTTTCCTAGCCGATTCAATCGAGAAAAGGATTGGAAATCGGCGTGGCAATATCGATTTTTTTTTTATTTCTTTCGCTTATTCCATTCACTTCTCAGAAAGCTTAAAAGAATTAGAGAATTTTGATAAAAATTTCTCTAAATTATCACCTTAATCTTATCGAAGACATTGCGCTCATTGGCTCATTGCCTTTATTGCTCATTGGCTTCTCTAGGGTTTGAAAAGTTTCATCTTTTAGCTAAAGATTTCAAAGTCTGATCTGATTTCATCCCACTCTCTAGCGCATCAAATCCCTTTTTGTTTCTAGAGCACAAAGTACAGTACTGGACAATGAAATATCATATTTGAAAAACGATCATCACTTTCGCGCGTCTGTAACTCCATTGTCTTTACGGTATTTGCAAATATTAATTTTACCATTGTGTAGCCCTTGAAAAGAGCTTTCAGAAAATGTATAACACTAATAGTTTAAACTCAAAGACAAGGGAGTTACAGACGCGCGAAAGTGACGATCGTTTTTCAAATATCATATTTCATTGTCCAGTACTGTACCAAGGATTCCCCTTCGAAATCTCTTCATCAAAAATCGAGCACTGTTCAGCGATTTTTGTCATTTACAAAGCTCAATTGAAAACTAAAGAAAAATGTCTAAAGATAAAAAAAGATTATCACATTTTATATGCAAAAAAAAATGGAATGAAGAAATGAGAAAAAGTCGACTTGGTCGCAAGAACGGAATCATGTGCAAAGGATGAGGTGATCGGACGGATGGGGAGAGCCGTTTTAAACGGGAAACGAGGCCGTGATTCGAGAGGAATCTGGAAACAATCATTCATTTAGATTGTAGTTTTATATTTAATTACTGTATACCGGATCAGCTCTAAAGTAAGGGTAACTGAGTCAATTGGCTAACTGACTAATGGGCTAACTGGGGACGGATGGGGAGAGGCTTTTTAAACGTGAAACGAGGCCGTGATTCGAGAGGAATCTAGAAACAATCATTCATTTAGATTGTGGTTTTATACTTGATTACTGTATACTGGATTAGCTCTAAGGTAAGGGTAACTGGCTAACTGGCTAACTGGTTAACTGGTTAACTGGTTAACTGGCTAACTGGCTAACTGGCTAACTGGCTAACTGGCTAATTGGCTCAAAATTTGATGTCACTGGTCTCTTTTTCTGTTACAGTAAGCTACTCAATTGATGCTTCTGAGAATTTAAAGCTTAATTTAATATTGTTTTTGAAGTATCAATATGAATTCTTAATCAGTGCAAAAAAAAGAAAATAAACTTTTCTTATCAATCCTTAAAAGAAAAACTATTTACTACTGGCTAATTGGCTAATTGACTCAAAATTTGATGTCACTGGGAAAGCCCATATTTACTATTTACTACCAATTTCCTCTTGAATTCGAAAGACTCACCTTATCTTCAATTTGTTCTTATCCTTGTTGTCTGTCTAGTTTGACTAGTGGAAAAGTTTCTAAAATTTATTTTTGTCTTTAAAATTGAAACTTCAAACATGAAATCCATGGTTAAAATGGAATGGCCTCACATCGCCCACAACCGTCTTTCAGGGATATTATTACCTGAAAAAGTCTTTTTAAATAGCTAAAAGAAAATTAGTTTCTAGTATAAATGATGTGAAAAGATTGAAAAGAAAAAGCTTAATTTAATATTGATTATGCAGTATCAATATGAATCAATATGAAAGCTGTTCTCTAATAGTCTCTAATAGATATTATTACCTGAAAAAAGTATTTTTATAGCTAAAAGAAAATTAGTTTCTAGTATAAATGATGTGAAAAGATTGTAAATTCGAAATGAAATCAATCAACGAGTGTCAACAATGGAAAACCTAAAGGAATTTCATTGGGAAATCAATCCGAAAGAGCTTCAGGTAAATTAAGAGATTCAAAAGGAAATCTTTCTGTTCTTTTCGATTTTGAAAACGAATCTATAAGATGATTTGAGTTCGGTTCAATTTATTGCTTTTGAATTGCTCTAACCTGACTCTAACTTATTGCTCTAACCCTAGAGAAGCCAATGGGCTGCTCTAGGGTTTGAAAAGCTGCAACTTTTAGCTAAAGATTTCAAAGTCTGATCTGATTCAAAGATTCAAAGCTGATCCAAGCTGCCTGACTAGTAGTTTTGTTAGACTTAAAATGGTCTACAGTACTTTATAATGAGATATTGTAAATGGTGCATTAGAGCGATGTCCCTCAAATAGAACGATTCTCGAAGGGAGTATTGAAAAAAGCAACCAGTCGCTCTAATACAGCATTTACGGTATGTTTGCCATTCCCAATTAGATAGGATAAGAAGGCTTGAAGCTTTTCAGTTATTACAAGCAGGCTTTAATCGATTGGAACTTTCTGTAACTGAACTTTCTGTTTTGAATAAAAGCTACAGTACTCCAGGCAAGTTTCATGGCCTATTAGAACTTTTGAAAGATGAAATATTAAATCTAAAAGAGTTTGTTATGGTTTGGTGTGGGGTGAGAGTGTTTATTTTTGGGATGATCAACCCTGAGAAGGAAGGGGAACTTTCTGTAACTTAAATAAAAGCTATAGTAATCCAGGCAAGCTTCATGGCCTACTAGATCTTTTGAAAGATGAAATATTAAATCTAAAAGAGTTTGTTATGGTTTGGTGTGGGGTGAGAGTGTTTTTTGGGATGACCAACCCTGAGATGGGAGGGGAATGTCCCCGTCCCAGGCTGTGCGAATAGAAAAAACCCTTCTTTTTCTCTTTTCACCCGCCCCCTTTTGCTCCACATTTTACAAAAAAAAATTAAATAAAATTTGAACAATTTTAAATTAAACAGAAAGTTGAAAGTCTTTTCTGGGAGAAAATTTTTTTTATTTAAATGATCTCTTTGAAATCATCATTTAAAAACTCGAAGTAATGATTTTTTTCAAAAATTTGCATATTTAGATATTAGTTCGTTGTTTTATTTGTATTTTAAGGGTTTTAGATTGGTTTTTGAATGGTTTTTGCTCATTTTACTCCAGCTGATGCACTTTTCTTGCACTTTCTAAGTGAAAAAATGGGGAGAGAACGAGAATTTGCACTTTCCCACAAAATCGGAGAGAGGGAAAAGAATGAAAAAAGTGGGAAATTCTGAGGAAATGAAGAGAAATGAGAAAAGAATTTCTGTAAAATCGTCTTTTCAAGAGAATCCGGGCCTCTCCGAGGGGTAGTATAAAGGGCTAGATGAGTTCAATGTTTTTCAAAATATTTCACTGTTATTTTCATCGATTCTTTACTATGAATCTTTTCAGTTTTAAGAAAAACAACTCTATTTTGCAAAACTCTTTAACAGATATTCATTTATTTTTCTGAAATCTTTGAAATATCAATTTTGAAAAAACTTTGAGGTGAGTCTTTACTTTAGAAGTACTGGAAAGCTTGTATCTTGTCTACTTCAGCCCTTCTGGAGTAAAGGGGTCAAGTCCGGTGTCGGGAAGGTCGCGGGTTCGAGTCCCGATGTCGCACAACTTTTTGATCTCCCCGAGCTCCAACCGTCTAAGCATTCAGATATTAAAACTAACTGTACTTGAGGGAATCAAGTCCGTTGTGGTGTAGTGATTAGCACGCTGGCCGGGTAGGCGAAAGGTCCTTGGCTCGAGTCCCGACGATGCACAACTTTTTGATCTCCCCCAGTTCCAACTGTCTAAGCATTCAGATATTAAAACTAACTGTACTTGAGCATTTTCTTACTGTAGCTTCCAGAATCCCAGCAAGAAAATCATCATTTTATAAATTGAAAATCTCCAACGCTCACACAGCTGCCTAGTACCGTACCCAATCTCCCAAGAGATTTTCAAAAGATTCCCATAAAAGGCCATTCCGCGGCCTCCACAACCTTTTTTTTGGCCTATCTTGTCCACTTTTTTGCCCATTTTTTTTTGCCCAATCTCACCCCCGACCACACACAGTTTTTGCCGAAACTTTTTTTCCACATACTCTCAGTTTTTCAGCCGCTTTTTGCTGGCGTTTTTTTTCTTGATGGGCGAACGCGGCGGTCAGTGCCTACATAAAAAGCGTTCTCTTTTTGAATGGGGAAAAGGGAAAAGAGGTGTCCCCCGGCACCGATGAACACCCAGAGAAAGACGGGAATGGAACGGAGGAGTGGAGGAGTGGAGGGGTGGAGGGGTGAAGATTGGGAACACTGCTGACTCGGGTTTTTCTCGGGACTATGGCTCTAATTTTGGTGAAGCTAAATGAGAAATTGAAAAATATAGGAGAGGGGTGCTAAATCTAGGTCTAGTTTTTTTAAAATTCTGGGTATTAGAGATGCTGGATAGTCATAGATGTTAGGTGCATGAATAAGAAATTCGGATTTCAACATTTTCATAAATTTTCAATGATAGAATCCTGATATCGATGATATAATCGATGAATGTTATAAACTATTTGAAAGTTGCAAATCTCCTCTACTCTGAAGAGTTCAAGTTTAGATTTGTTTAGATTTTGAAAGCTCTAGTTATGCTAAATGAAGCTCAACTATTGTACTGAAGAGTTCAAGTTTAGATTTGTTTGCTTTATATGATTTTAAACAGGTTAAAATCGAGTTTACAAGTCACAAAAAAGTCAAATAAAGTGAAAAATCTATGATTAATTGCTGTAGTTATTTTAAAACATCATAGTCCTGTAGTAAGACAGTACTTTAGCTTGAATCTTCTTAAAAAGAATAAAATGATTAGCTAGTTTTATTAGGTAAATGAATAAGAAATGCGGATTTCAACATTTTTGATAAATTTCCAACGATAGAAACCTGATATCGATGATATAATCGATGAATGTTATAAACTATTTGAAAGTTGTAAATCTCCTCTACAAAATAGGCTAAAATGTGATTCAATTGATCGAGCGATTGAAGAAAATTCGAGGGCGAAATGCGAGTGAAAGAATCGAACCAAAAAAGGAATCGACTCACTTTAGGGACAAGTGCAGTGTGATCAAAATAGAGTTAATCAGACATTTGAATATCAGAATTGAATATCAGACAAAATTGAATATCAGATTTCTATCGTTGGAAATTTACGAAAATATTGAAATCCGCATTTCTTATGCGGACAATGAAATATGATATTTGAAAAAAGATCGTCACTTTCGCGCGTCTGTAACTCCCTTATCTTTGAGTTTAAACTATTAGTGTTATACATTTTCTGAAAGCTCTTTTCAAGGGCTACACAATGGTAATATTAATATTTACAAATACTGCAAAGACAATGGAGTTACAGACGCGCGAAAGTTCGAAAGTGTTTTTTTTTGGAATAGCAAAATCATAGTTTCTAATATAAAAAATAATGAGATTAGAAGGTTTAAAGAACAAAGAAATGAATCTATTAGGTAAATGAATAAGAAATTCGGATTTCAACATTTTCATAAATTTCCAACGATAGAAACCTGATATCGATGAGTTTTTTTTGGATAAAATTTTAGCCATAGAGAGACTATCACTTTTGGATCAATTCTTAAACAGAGTACATTATTTTACTAAAAATTAGCTATGCTTTAAAAAAATAGTCCTTTTAGATGCTAGTTATTTTAAAAAAATCTTTTCCTTTCTTTACGGACTTTCTTTTAAAACCAAAACAAATCTGTATTTATTATTTTTCAATAGAAAAGAAATAAAAAGACTTTCTGAAAAGCTTAATATAAAAAAAATGATTATTTAATAAAAATTGAATAGTTTTTGAGAGAATAAAGAGAAATAATAAGTAAATGCGTAAGAAATATAAACTTTAAATTGACTCAACAATCAATTATTAGATTAGAAGGTTTAAAGAACAAAGAAATGAATCTATTAGGTACATGCATAAGAATTGCATAAGATTTCAACATTTTTGATAAATTTTCAACGATAGAAACATTCATCGATATTCTGATATCGATGAATGTTATGTTATAAATGTTATAAACTATTTGAAAGTTGTAAATCTCCTCTACAAAATAGGCTAAAATATGTTTCAATTGATCGAACGATTGAAGAAATTTCGAGGGCGAAATGCGAGTGACCAAAAAAGGACACTTTTTGAAAATCCCACTTTCACAAGAGAGAGGATTTTGACTATATAGTGGAAAATGAGGGCCCTAAAATCATTCAAATATCCCTCAAAATAATTAATGGTTGGAATCATTTCATGGAAAAACTTTGTTTTTACAATAAATTTTCTTTTTTGTGAAAAAGCCGGTTTTTTTTGACAATTTTGAGGGTTTTGAACTTACACTCTATCTAAATTTCTGTAAATGCATTTCTGTTTGACTTTTCTTAATAAATTAGTTAGTTATCCTTTTTTTTAAATCTTCAATTTTGGGAAGGTAACTCTATTTTGACCACACTGCACTTGTCCCTAAAGTGACTCGATTCCTTTTTTGGTTCGATTCCTTCACTCGCATTTCACCCTCGAAATTTCTTCAATCGTTCGATCAATTGAAACACGTTTTAGCCTATTTTGTAGAGGAGATTTACAGCTTTGAAATAGTATATAACATTCCTCGATTATATCATCGATATCAGGTTTCTATCGTTGGAAATTTATCAAAAATGTTGAAATCCGCATTTCTTATGCATTTACCTAATAAAACTAGCTAATCATTTTATTCTTTTCAAGAAGATTAAGGCTAAAGTACTGTCTTACTACAGGACTATGATGTTTTTAAGATAACTACAGCAATTAATCATAGATTTAGTCTCTCTATGATTAAATGTCTATCCAAAACAATTCATCGATATCAGGCTTCTATTGTTGGAAATTTATGAAAATGTTGAAATCCAAATTTCTTATGCATGTATTAGGAATAGCAGAAAATTAAGAATTGTCCAGGCAATTTCCTATTAGACTTGTCAGCCACAATTTCAATTGTTCTTGGTTTTCAAGGTTAAGCAGAAGCTCAAGTCAAGCTTGATTAGTGATCGAGATCAAAAATGAACTTTTATCGGATGATATGATCCAAAATTAATCATTAATTTTACAGAGATGGACAACTATTCAAGCGCTGAAGCGATGGCAAAAGACTTTGACAAAGATGGAGGACCTGAGGTTCACCTCAAAGGTGGAAAGAGGACAAAGAATGAAATCATTGAGCACCAATATGGACATCCAGAAGGGGATTCAAGGAGAATTGTTGAGCATGCGATCAATGCAAATAAGAAACGACAAGAACAACAGCAGTCCTTTGAGTAAACAGAAATCTTCATATATTTTCTGTTAAGGTTTTACATTTAAGTTCAATGAACTTTTTTGATGTGTTTAAGTCGTTAAATTTGTAAATAAATTCATTCCAAGTATTTGCTTTGATTTAAAACATCTACCGTAAACTGTAACTGTTCGGTACTGTAATAGTACCCCACCCCCATAATGACGGTGCAAAGTGTTGCGTAGTCTAGCTTTGAACAAGTTTTTCTCGACACTGGTTTATGCGACAATGCGCGCTTAGATATCAAAAAATAGCTGAAATTCAGGGCTATTTTTTGATACCAAAGACGCAACTTTTGAAAGTATGGGCGCTTTGAAAAAAATGAAATACTAAAATACTAAAAAACTTTTGCGACTACGCGACTGTACGATTACAGTATTTACGGTAAATCATCGTTTAAACTTTACCAATTGGATCCAATGGGCTTAAGGATTTTGGTTTTACGTTTAAAATATCGAAAAATACAGTAAACTGTTGTCTAAATGATAAATTAAATCATTGATTTTACCTTTAAAGTCTATAAAATAGAAAAATGGTTGCTGTTATCAGTTACGATTTCATTATTGCTTTGTTCATTATAGATTGTTGAAGAAACTATACACAAATGTCTGACTCATTTTGTATTAAAACCTTTGAGATCAAGTTGCGTAATTAAAAGTGTTTCTCAAATCAATCCTAACAAACTATTTCACTGAACTGTTACTCAAAGTCTACTCAGAAGAACTCAAACTGGACCGTTACCCAAAGTCTACTCAGAAGAACTCAAACTGAACCGTTACCCAAAGTCTACTCAGAAGAACTCAAACTGAACCGTTACCCAAAGTCTACTCAGAAGAACTCAAACTGAACCGTTATCCAAAGTCTGCTCAGAAGATGACACGGATGACACGCAAATTCGTGAAGCGTTCCAAATTTTTTTAGGGTCAGATGGCCGGTTAGGAGTCTTGTCTCTTAAGCGGAAGGTCGAGGGTTCAATCAAGATAAAAATGTGTTCTTTTTCCCACCAAGTGGGTTTTTTCTTTCACAACATTTGGGTAATAAGGGTAATAGGGGTAACGGCCGCAGTGATTGTGTGTTTAGACCTTTATGTTTTATTCTGTATCCTTTGTTTGTATCACATTATTTGTTTTCAATAAGAACTTAAACTGAACTGTTACCCAAAGTCTACTCAGAAGAACTCAAACTGAACTGTTACCCAAAGTCTACTCATAAAAAGCCGTCTACTCCTCTCCATCTTTTTTCCCAAACCCCTCACCCCATTTCATCAGCTACGAGCCGCTCCATCGAACGCAATGACCCGCTGCCCCATTGACAATGAGCAATCCCAGGGAAAAAGAATCTGTCTACACACGGGGTTTTCCCAATCGACAAGTCACGTGTAGTCTCCCCATCACAATTTCTCTTTTTTTCTCCTCTCCAGGTCACACCACCAATCTTTTTTTCCAACTTGAACCACGTGGTGCTTCTCTTCCTTTTCCCTCTTTAAGTACGTTCCTCCTTTCATTTTCTTAGCTTTGACTCATTTCGAACATAATGTTTTTCTTCCAGGATGTAAAGTGGATGCTCATGACGAAATATATTGCCCCAACCGCTGCGATCAGGTAAGTGACAAGGGACAAAAGTTTACTTTAGCTTGCTTTATCTTAAAACTTGAGATTCAGCTCTAAAGCTTAAGTTTAAACTTGATTGAAAATCTATTTCAGCGCAATTTATTCGGCTTGGTATGGATGGGGAAAGACGGAGAATCACGTGAAGATTAAATCGATTGATGAAGCTGTCGAATTCTTGAATCACAACAAGGAAACTCCAGAGGCTCTAAGATATATTTCGAATTTTGATTTTGGTTAGTATTAAATTAAAATCTTTGTAAAGGGTTTTTGCTGGCTTTTTGCTTGGTTCACCAAGGTTTGGTTTGCTGGTTTGGTTTGATTTGCTTGGTTAAAGTTTTTACCAAGCAAAAAGCCAGCACAAAAAGCCAGGCAGACTTTAAAAAGTATCAGATAGATAGAATTTGATTGCAAAAAAAGGATTTGATTGAAAAAACGACTAATATTTTTTAAAGCACAAGTTCAGATCGTCAACCGAGATACTTGAAAAAGTTATCGATTCGATCATTGGGAATTCTCGCTGGCGTTGGATCGGAGATTGTTCGACAAGCTCGTGTTCATCAATGTAAACGAGAAGACGATGATTTTCTTTTTCAGAACGCTTTAAGTAAAGTTGGTTTTATAAATAATGACAATTTTTTTGTAATAAATTCTTTAGTTTGACCTTGGTCCATCGTGGAAAAGAGGTGTCGATTGGTTGCATCGATCACCGTGTCTTGATGAGGATTTGTCTTGTGAGGATTGGCAGGTACAAAGACAAAACAATAATATCAATATCTAATAATTAATAAATAAAGCTTAAGAATTGACAAATATTATTGGATTGTCCAGTTATGAATGCGCGTTTTTTACTATTTTGTTAATTTCTCAAGATACCGAAATCAAGATCAAGATCGAAAGATCAAGAAAAAGATATATTATATCTATATTAGTTTTATATTAAAAAGATATATTATATAGTATTATTCGAAAGCTGAAGATCTCCTCTACATTTTGATCTAAAAAGTTTTTGAATTTGTTCAGCTTTTGGGCAAATTGACTGCACAAAAGAAGAGGTGGCCAAAAAATTTGAAGGGTGCCTTTGGATCAAGTTTTGGCTTCGCTCAAATTGAGTTAACTGTTTGATCTTTGGCCAACAGATATATCAATACAACTTTTTTAAAAATATAACAATTTCAGAGCATCTTTACTTTTCTTTCCTTTTCTGGGCGGTTATTTTACACCATAAAACTTGAGGAATAGCCAAGCTGGAATGGGTTTTTTTTTTCGAAAACCACCTCTCCCTTTGTGCAGTCAATTTCCCCAAAAAGTTGAATGAATTCAAAAACTTTTTTATGCCAAAATGTAGAGGAGATCTTCAGCTTTCGAATGATATATAATATTGATATATCTATTGACCAAACATCAAACGGTTAACTCAAATTGAGCGGAGCCAAAACTTGATCCAAAGACACCCTTCCATTTTTTGGCCACCTCTTCTTCTGTGCAGTCAATTTGCCCAAAAGCTGAACAAATTCAAAAACTTGTTTATTCCAAAATGTAGAGGAGATCTTCAGCTTTCGAATCATAGATAACACTCATATACATCTGTTCGAAATCTTGAGAAATTTACAAAATAGTAATTCATAACTGGACAACCCAATATATAAATTCATAGGTTTGGCGTCCCACTCAAGTCGAGCGACTACAACGATTACTTCAAATCCTCTTCATCGAAACTGAAGTAAACTTTTGCCTAATCAAAACCATTTCTAATCAAAACCTAAGCCTAAGCCAAAGTAAAACAAATTCTAGAATCAATTTTCTCCTGATACGGTCGATATCTATGTTGTGGATTTTCTCTTCAATGTCTTCAAATTATTCGATGGTGATACGCCGGAAATCGCTCGACTTACTTTAAGAATATTAGCCAACGTTGCGTTAAATGGACAAGAGTATGCGGAAAGGATTTTCTCGACAGGTGCGACAAAATGAGATCTGACTTTGGCTTAGAAATTTGGCAAAATGAAAGTGTTAGATTTACTGTAAAGAAAAAGTGTTATAGAGAGCTTTTTTAAAGCAGAATTTAAAAAAGCAATATGCATAAAGAAATTGAATTAAATTTATCTTTATTTAATTACTTAAATATATTTTAGAATGGCTGCAAATCTTAGGAAATCTCGTTACACGCGGGGAGACGCTAGAGGAGCGATTGATTGCACACAAGGTCATTTAAACTTAATTTCTCGTAACCTCTCTTGAGTAGCAATAGCCGAGTGGTTAAGAGTCTCGTATCCTAGTCGGGGAGGTCACGGGTTCGATCCCAGTCTTTGCCCTTTTTTCTCATGGATTATTTTCTTTAGGGTATTAGGGCAGTAGAAGTTGTTTATTTGTTTTTCACATTCATATTGAATAGTATTTCTTACCAGAAAATCAACAAATCTTTTCAGATTTGCCGAAACGCTCTCCATACCCTCGACTCTGTTCCCTACAAGTTACCATCAGATGTTTATGAGCTTCATATTAGTCAAGGAGAGCCTGTTGTTAGTTTTTATTCAATAACTTTGAACCTGTTGTTAGTTTTTATTCAAATAACCAATTTCTATTATCTCTAAGATTGATTTTCTAAAAATCTAATACATAAAAACTAAGCTTAAAATAGAAATTTTGCTCAGGTAGACATTGTTTTGATTCACGGCCTTTGTGGAAGCATTCTCTATACATGGCGACAAAAAGATGATCGAACAAAATTGATCTCAGAATGCTGGCCAAAAGTGAGTTTTAAGAATCAGTTACAGAACTTCAATTTTCATGTTTTAGGACTGGCTACCTCTTGATATCAACGATTCAATGCGAATCCTCGGCGTCAACTACCCGTCCTACTTGCTGCACTCATCCGGTGCTGTTGACTCCTTACCGGTATGTGAATTATTGAATTACAGATTTATTGAGCTATCTATTATCTACCGTATTTCATTATCTAGCTTTGCTTTTTCAGCAACGAGCTGAGCGTTTTGTGAAGCAACTTTCATCGGCTGGAATTGGCTCTCGTCCCGTTGTTTTCATTTGTCATTCGATGGGTGGACTTCTCGCCAAGAAAATGCTTCTCGATTCGGAGGAATTAAGAAAGAATACGGTAAGGAAATTATAGGCTATTTCTTTAAAAACTGATTTAACTGTACTATGGAGTAGGAAAAACGGTTGCGTTTTTGAAGGCTGTTTTTTTGAAGGCTGTTTTTTGAAGGCTGTTTTTTTGAAGGCTTTTTTTGAAGGCTGACTTTTGAATAAGCTGAGTCACTTTCTTAAAGGGAATTGTGCAATAGAGGGAAATTTTAAGTTGAAGCTGTTCTTTAACAGTTTGATAGCTTCTGATCTTTAAACATTTCTAGGTGGGTGTCCTCTTCATCGCCACTCCACATCGTGGGAGTCCAATCGCTGAATGGGGAGACTACAATTTCCCCTTTACTCCATCAGAAGATGTCCGATTTCTCCATTCGAAGAACCAACAAAACGAGAAATTAAATCAAGATTTTGGCACGATCAGTAAAGAGATCCCAGTCATTGCATCAATGATTGAGACAAAGGAATCCGATTTGATTGCGACGGCAAAAGGTTAGCTCAGTAAAAGACCGGCCATCCGATAGACACTCATGGCCGACTGGCTAGAAGCTTTGTATCGTAGTCGGGGGGGTCGAGGGTTCGATCCCACCGGCGGCTTTCTGGTTTTTTTTCTCTAAATTTAAGACTAAGGGTTGTGCTTGATTTGTATTCGTGTGAATAAATGTTTTTATAATAAGAATTCAGGAATTATCGTGCCCACCGAGTCGGCTGTCTTTGGAAGTGGTGTCTTGTATCACATTGATGAGGTTGGTTTTGAACTTTCAACTTTAGAAATTGCAATGTTATAATGTACAGGGCAAAGCAGACTAGAAACTATAATGTTCAGGTACATCATAATGTTTGCAAGCCGAGTGAACGAACATCTCCCACATATGGAGTCGTGCTCAACTTTGTCCGAGATTCAATCGCTGCCGCCAAAAAGCGCAATCCTAGCAAGGAGATCAAGGTTTACTAATCTTCGAGTTATAGTTAGATCATAAACTTTTATTAGATACTTTTATTAGATAAGTTTTACTATTCATTAACAGATTTCAAGTTTGATGATCATTTTTGAGTTGACAAATGGAAGAATAGAGAATAGAGAAGATCAATTCTAGGCTTACTCTTTCTGGCAAACTCAATTTTCAAATTCATAAGAAAATTAGGTACTTTTCGGTTATACCCCCGCCACCCCCGCCACTCCAAAATTTTAAAAAACGGTACTATGCAGTTAGCGCGCCCCCCCATGCATCAATACGTGCATTTGTGAATTTAGCCTAGCCTGATGTCAGTTCGGTAGAGGTTTTTTGACGTTAAAGACCTCTGCCCAGTGACATCAGGCTAGGCTAAATTCCACAAAAGTCTGGGTGAATTTAGCGTAGCCTGATGTCACTTGGGCAGAGGTCATTAACGTTAGTAACCAGCAAATCATCGATCCGGGTGATAAATTCCAAAATCTTGTCAACGAGCGTCTTGGTATTCCGATTAGCCACTTCAGCAAGGAAACATTTGTTTGGGTGGCGGGGGTATAACCGAAAAGTACCAAGAATTCTTTTAAAATCACCATAAACGAATTCTTCTTCATCTGTTGTGTGAATCGATATAAGATGAAAGTTCATTTGACGGCAATTCCCTTCTGCATCATCCCACGAATAAAGTTGCCAATGGAAACCATCTTAGCCTAGTCTGATGTCACTTGGGCAGAGGTTGATGATTGATGGTACAAGATGGTTTCCTTAAAGCTTAAAGTTACCAATGGAAATCATCTTGTAGAGTGAAATTAAAGTTGCCAATGGAAACCATCTTAGCCTAGTCTGATGTCACTTGAGCAGAGGTTGATGATTGATGGTATAAGATGGTTTCCATTGGCTTAAAGTTGCCAATGGAAACCATCTTGTAAAGTGAAATTCTGGAGAGAACTTTTTATTAGGTTGAGTACTAATTCTTGATAACACTTATAAGTTTTGATTTTTAGGGGGTATACCGAAAAGTACCGAAAATTAAGGAAAATTAAGGAAAAGCTTGCGCCAGAAAAGATGTGCTTCTATTCTTAAGTCTAAAAGATCAGAAATACAGAACAAGATCAAGTTTTAGATTAAAAAGCTCTGTATTCTAGCATAGAATTTATATTAATGGCTAAATCTTAATATTATCTTTTGTTTATTAAAATACAAATGAGATTCTTGATTTCTTTTAGAAAGCAGAACCACAAAAATTCAACGAATCAACTGTACAGAATGATTCCGAAGAAATTGAGCCAATCGATCATTGAATTTTCTTCTATTTTCTTTGTTTTCTTATTTACAGCTTCAATAATTTTGTTTGTTTTAAACTTTTGAACAACATCAACATCATCAACAACAACATCATCAACAACAACAACAACAACAACAACATTGCCATTTTTACTTACTACTGCAGGACAGGAGTGCATTTGTAATTGCAATTGTAATATAAAATTGTATCGCATACTTTCTCAACTTGCTTTGTATATAATCTTTTCTTTTGCTCAAGGCTTTTGTTGATTGTTTCTTTTTTTTTCATTTTACCTTTTGCCTAATCATTTCTCGAGCTTCTTTAGTCATTTTTTTGTGCAAATTCTTCTGGTGAACAGATTTTCTTCTTACGAACAAAGAGTTTTATCAATTTTCTTTTAAAAAAAACAATCTTCAATCTTACAGGATTCAAATAATGTAAGACAATTCTTGATTTTAGTAACTCTTCAATTCCTGTTTTGTAAAAATCCCTTAGTGAAATGATTGTGAAATGATATACACTTGAGTCAATTGATTCCACGATTCCAATCAATCGATTCCACGATACAGATGAGATACGGATTGTAAAGATAGATACAGTACTGGACAATGAAATATCATGTTTGAAATTGAATCAAGATTTTGGCACGATCAGTAAAGAGATCCCAGTCATTGCATCAATGATTGAGACAAAGGAATCCGATTTGATTGCGACGGCAAAAGGTTAGCTCAGTAAAAGACTGGCCGGGCGATAGACACTCATGGTCGACTGGATAGAGGTTTTGTATCGTAGTTAGGGGGTCGAGGGTTCGATCCCATCGGCAGGTTCCTAGCTTTTTTTCTCTAAATTTAAGGCTTAAGGGTTGTGCTTGATCTGTATTCGTGTGAATTAGCTCAGTAAAAGACCGGTCAAGTCGAGGACGTACAGTACTGGACAATGAAATATCATATTTGAAAAACGATCGTCACGTTCGCACGTCTGTAACTTCCTTGTCTTTGAGTTTAAACTATTAATGTTATACATTTTCTGAAAGCTCATTTCAAGGGCTACACAATGGTAAGATTAATATTTACAAATACCGTATTTTTTGACGTATTTGAGCGCGCGTGAAAGTGACGATCGTTTTTCAAATATCATATTTCATTGTCCAGTACTGTAGATCTGGGAATTTTCGGTTTAAACATCAATATTGACCTATTGGTACTAAGATATGGCATATATTGACGAAAAAACTGCCATATCCAACGGAAAAATGCCATATCTTGACCAATTTCACTTTAATATTTTTGTTTATTAAATTCAATCGATAGAAAATGAAATTCTGCGTCAATTGATATTAAAATCAAAAAAGATCGGAGTGAAATTTGCAGAGATATGCCGTTTTTTCGTTGCCCATCTATTGGCGTTCACACCGAAAATTCCCCAGATCTAGTACAGAAATTGTTTTTTTCGGAAAATAGATGTGACAGAAGGGGTGAGTTTATGACATAAAGTACACCTAAAAAGATCGCTGATTACAGATGACTTGTTAGATATGTTTAAGCTTTAAGAAGCTTATAATTTATGGTTTTACTTGGATTGGTAGTTCACTCTTTTATTTGACTGATTATTGTGATTAGTGTCTGAAAAAGGAATCATTTCTCATTTTCTTTTCTTTCGTTTCTTTCTTTTCTTTCTTTTGTGTCATTAATACATTGAATCGTTGATCAAATTCAAATACTTGTTAGGTACGTTTAAGCTTACCTAACAAGTATTTATTATAATTTAAGAAGTTTATAATTTATGGTTTTACTTGGATTGGTAGTTCACTCTTTTATTTGACTGATTATTGTGATTAGTGTCTGAAAAAGGAATCATTTCCCATTCTCTTTCTTTTCTTTCTTTTCTTTCTTTTGTGTCATTAATACGTTGAATCGTTGATCAAATTCAAATACTTGTGAGGTATGTTTAAGCTTACCTAACAAGTATTTGTTAGGTAAGCATAAATTTAAGAAACTTATAATTTATGCTTTTACTTGGATTGGTAGTTCACTCTTTTATTTGACTTTTATTCTGCTTAAGGAATCATTTCCCATTTTCTTTTCTTTCTTTTCTCTCTTTTGTGTCATTGATACGTTGAATCGTTGATCAAATTCAAATATTTGGAGTGAATCAAAAAGGAAAGGTGAAACGAAGAAAGGAAATGAGGCGGTGACCTTGTCTTTGAAATATTGACTCCACTCTTTCAAATAATTTATCACTTTCATGCTTGCATACTTATCGTGATAATAAATTGAAGTTTTATCGAGAAATTACACTACTGGACAATGAAATATCATATATCAAAAGATCGTCACTTTCACGCGTCTGTAACTCCATTGTCTTTACCGTATTTGTAAATATTAATCTTACCATTGTGTAGCCCTTGAAAAGAGCTTTCAGAAAATGTATAACACTAATAGTTTAAACGCAAAGACAAGGGAGTTACAGACGCGCGAAAGTGACGATCGTTTTTTAAATATTTCATTGTCCAGTAGTTGTACATATAATTACATGCAAAATAGTGCAATACTTTTCCATTTTACTTTTACTTTCAATTTTAACACCTTTACATCATTCAATTGATTTTAAAAGCTTTAACTTTAACTGTAAACTGAAAGATTTTCTTTATAGATTTATCGTTATTAGAATGGTCATAGAAATGGCTATAGAAAGTGAAATTGAATAACTTCAACTTCAACTGAGCATCTCAACATTCTAATAACGGATAGAATTGTAAAATTAAAGAGAGCACAAAGGAAGTGTTGTACTTCGTAGCTTTGAACTCTTTTTAAATATCAATTCAAGAATTTTCTATACTAATTCTTTCTTTTTGAGCCTTCTATTGGGTAACTAATCTTTTGCTGCTGTGCCAGATAGCAGCGATTACGTGAGAGCACAAAGAATAGAGAGGGAAAGGTTATTTCTTTATCAAAAACTTTAATCTTTAGATTATCTTTAGCTCTGAAATCTTTAGATTCTTATTGGGTAATTGATTGAAAGCAACACTTCCTTTTACCTTTTAAACACTTCCTTTTCTTTTAAACACTTCCTTTCATCTTTTAAACACTTCCTTTTCTTTTAAACACTTCCTTTCATCTTTTAAACACTTCCTTTCATCTTTTAAACACTTTCTTTTCTTTTAAACACTTCCTTTTATCTTTTAAACAGTTCCTTTTATCTTTTAAACACTTTAAACACTTCCTTTCATCTTTTAAACACTTCCTTTTATCTTTTATCTAGCAACACTTCCTTTTATCTTTTAAAAAGCAAAACTTTTATCTTTTCTTTATCTCTGAATATCTTTTAATACTATTAAATTCATATTTTAAAAAATACATTTATTGAAAACCAATAATGTGATACAAACAAAGGGTACATAATAAGACATAAAGGTTAAACACACAATTTTATGGCACTGCGGCCGTTCTCACCCCTATTTACCCCTATTACCAAAATTCATAAATTTTGTTTTCTTTGCAAACAAACCTTTCTTTAGATCTTTTGGGAAAAGAATTTTTGACCGGAAGTTTGACTTTTGCGATCAGTCATCCGTTTCATAGCTTGAGAAAAGATCTCTTTTTGTCACTTTTAAAGTCACTTTCACAACTTCACACAAAATATGATTATTGTCTGGAAACAAGACTTTTATATTTTGCATTTTCATTTCAAAAGTTTACTACTTGTCCCATCACCAGAATAACTTTCTTTAGCATCTTCAAAAACATTCACTAAGAAACACCAAAGATAAAGTAAAAAGAAGTGATTGTAGAGATTGAGATTGTTTTAATTTAAATAAAACAGAATAAATATAAAATAACTTTTCTACAGTATAATAGTTCTCAAAAATTTTCTGTTTTTTCATTAAAATTAGAGGAGGCTAGTTTCCGCAACTTTTTTGAGCAACAGGATCATTTGCGCCACAGGATCATTGGCGTAACAGGATCATTGGCGCAACAGGATCATTTGCGCAACAGGATCATCTTCCAAAACATTCACAAAGTCGAAAACCAACTTCAAATTCAGTTTCCTATTTCATTTAAAGAAATTCTCTAAATTGTAACATTTTCAAATTTAAGTGAAACGTATTTTGATAGTTTTTTTCTTTATTCATTTCCTTCGCTTCTTCACCCGTTTTCTCACAATCAAATCAAATCTGAAAAGCTTTTGATTGAACGAGAATGAGATTGGAAAGGAAAGTATCACTTTTCTCTTTCTGTTATGTGATTTCTTTTTCTATCCCTTGAATGACAATAGGGAATTGCTGGGAATGGAATGAAGGAAAAAAGAATAGAAAAATGGGGAAAGGACCGGATGGTTGAGTTGAATGGTTGAATGGAATTGAAATGAGTGAATGAGAGGTAAATGAGAAGATGGAGGCACAGTTATTTTATTTTTTATAAATGTGATCTATGTGTTGTTGATAAAACTGGAAAGACACCGTTTGATTTGGCTTGTGAATTTGGTAGAGAGAAGGTTGGCATTCTGAATTTGTTTATGAATATGGTAAAGAAAGATTTCCGGGAAGGGGATTGAACTCTCGATCTTTTTACTTTCTGAACAAATGCTTTAACTATCCCTATTGCAGTAAGCATAGCAGTTACAGTATTCCCTATTACAGTACTCTTATTGCACTTATTGAGCTACAAAAAGAAACCGAAATCATAAAGGTTGGCATTCTGAATTCAACTCGCCATAACTTAGAAAAAAGTTATGGCGAGTTGCGCCAATGATTCTGTTGCGCCAATGATCCTGCTGCGCAAATGATCCTGTTGCGCCAATGATCCTGCTGCGCCAATGATCCTGTTGCGCAAATGATCCTGTTGCGCCAATGATCCTGCTGCGCAAATGATCCTGCTGCGCCAATGATCCTGTTGCGCCAATGATCCTGTTGCGCAAATGATCCTGTTGCGCCAATGATTCTGTTGCGCCAATGATCCTGTTGCGCCAATGATCCTGTTGCGCAAATGATCCTGTTGCTCAAAAAAAGTTGCGGAAACTAGCCTTCCCTAATTTTAATGAAAAAACAGAAAATTTTTGAGAATTATTGTACTGTAGAAAAGTTATTTTAGATTTATTCTGTTTTATTTAAATTAAAACAATCTCAATCTCTACAATAACTTCTTTTTACTGTATCTTGAGTGTTTCTTAGCTTTATGAATCTATAAAAGTTTCTGCGTAATGTAGAATAGCATTCTGAACACTTCTAGACCCTTTAATAACTTTAATAACCTTTATACTTAATCTTTAAGATTTATTTGCAGATCTTGAAGTGAAGAAGCGCTTGAAACCTTTCATTTTACTTTTTTTGTTTTCAATTGATCTATTACAAATCTATTTACATTCCACTTTTCAATTAAATTCAATTCCACTTTTCATCAATCAATTCAATACATTTCAATTGATCTATTTACATACAAAAGTTTAGTTAAAAACCTAAATGAAAAGAATTCTAATGAAATTCGACAAATCAAAATTCCATACAAAAGATTGAAAGGTAAATCTAACTATGTATTGAGTAGCCAGTCAAAGTTTTCCCTTTCTCAATAAGTCGATGTCCTTGATGTCCTCCATTCACCTACATCTCTTTCATTTCCTTTTCAATATTGCCCTTTTCAGCCACACCCATAAACAGATTTGTTACTCTTCGTTTTGCTTGTTTGAATAAACAACAAAAAAAACTCTTTAATCGATCTTTTGGTTTTATGAATCTTTTAGATTTTTTCTTTCCTTTTTCTGTGTTCCCATTTGAGGAATCTCATAAATGCACTAACATTTATGGGATTCCTGAAATCCCATAAAGAGCACTAGCACTAGCACTTATGAGTATGAGTAGAGTGTGTTCCTCTCGACTAATGCGTTTTCTAAAATGCACCTATTTGAGAAAAGTACCGTAGTTAAACCGTTAGTTTTCATCAGATCAATTCAATTTTTCAAATCATTGGTTGAGCCTTGTGATTCCTCATTAAATGATACCAAAATTGAGCTGATCGGATGTAAATTCGAAGTTTGACTACGGTGATTTTCTCAAATAGGTGGATTTTAGAAAACGCGTTAGTCAAAAAGGAAAACACTCTACTTATGAGTGATTTGAGGTGAGTGCAGGGAAATTGCTTCACAGAAATACTCTTTTCCTCAACTCTCAAAATCTTTTGATTAAATAGATCTAAGAGATGAGTTGGAATGCTATCAATTTACTGTATTACTAAACGACATCAATCTGCTAATCTTAAACACTTTTAGTAACCTATATTACCTACAGAATATCTTTTCAATTAAATAGATCTAAGAGATGAGTTGGAATGCTATCAATTTACTGTATTAATAAACAACAGCAATCTGCTTTAAAGATTAAAGCAGATTGCTGATCTGCTTTAAAGATTAAACAGATTCAAAACACTTTTAGAATCTACAGTACCTACAGAATACCTTTTCAATTTTCAAAGCTTAGCGGTACAAAACTTAGCGATTCAAAGCTTACCCCAATACTGGAATCGTAGCTTTTTTCTGATTGGACTAAATTGTAAATACTTAACAATAAAGGTATTAGGGGAATGTTAATAGCTATTGTGAGACTGGATTTTCGATCAAGGAAAGGAAAGGAAAGATGAGAGTCGAGAATGAACAGTCGAGAATGAACAGTGTGTCTGTAAATAGACTCCCGCTGTGGGGAACCCCTTTCTCCACTCAAATCCATCTCCATCCAATCCCATTCTTTTTCTTTTCATTTCCTTTCTCTTCATTCATTTAATATTCATTATGATTACCCAATTCCCTTGCTGATATGCTTTATTAACCTGAGAACTTGGTTTTCTCATGATTTTATGCCAGAGATTTTTGTACTATAGCTTTTGATACTGTTTCCTTTCCGATTAACTCATAAAAATGATCTGAAACTTGTATACTTGTTGAAAATTTGTATATAAGAGTTGAGATTCTTAGAATTAATTGATGATTTGTTGTAATTGTTTTAATTAACAAATGAAATACCGTATTCTCTCTAATAGTAGTGCGCATTACTATTTTTTTGAACCCCCTCCTGGACCGCAATACTATTGGGTTGATGCATAATTATCCGGACTTCTTTTATAAATGATTTTATTTAACAAAAAATAACATAAATAGTTAGAAAAATATGTTTAATTGATTATTCTGGAGCATATTCACCGCCTACATCAATAACTGATTGCCATTTGCTTGGAAGACGATCGATTCCACGAGCGAAGAATAAACGATCTTTGGAGGCAATCCACGCTTTAACATCGTCTATCAAGTCATCCAAATCGTTGTAGATCTTATTTGTTTGCCAATTTTTGAGCGATCGATTGACGTGGTAGTCCGTTGGGGCTTCTCCAGTTCTTTGAGATCGCGAAACGACTCTGCGGCAGACCATCCCTTTTCGAAGTGGTAGAGCATGATATGGCGAAGATGGATATGATTGTCGACACGCATTTTGTTCACTAAAGAATAACGAATATTTAAAAAAAAGAAATAGACAAAAAGCTTTCAAAACAAAAAAGATACAAGCACGCAAAAAGAAGTCCGGATAATTATGCATCAACCCAATATTAAAGAGTTTTATCATTTACCAAAGTAAGACAGATATAAGATTTGTTCCCAAAATTCTTTCAATTCTTTCACGTACTCCTTTGGCTTCTTTTGACATACAGTTGTGAGCCGGCGAGTTGACAATTACCGTAGTAATTGTTTGTGTTTGTGTCTTGACAAACAACAAAAAGATGTTTTTGCACTTTTGCATAACAATTTTAGACTTTTTGCTAACTTTTTCATGTGAAGAATAATTAAGAAATGAATAAAAAAAAAGCCTCACTTTTGCTTGCTTGAATAGCTTTAGAATGTCACATAAACATAAAGTCAAAAAGGTTTAGATGAAAAAGAAGCACCAGAAATTCAAATTTTCGTGGGTGCACTACTATTTTTTCAACCCCCTCCTGGACCGCAATACTATTAGAGAGTGCACTGCTATTAGAGAGAATACGGTAACTGATCAGTTACTTGAGCTATGGAAATGAAAATCTTACAATCAAATTCTATTAAAAATTTCGTTATTTAAATCTATCTATCTCTTGCAATTCCTTTCATTCCATCTACATAATTTGACTTTTCTTGACCTTGCACTTTCAACGAAACAACGGCTTACATCGATGTAAAAGAAGAGGTTTTCCAGAATGGACAAGAAATGAAAAGAAATGAAAAGAGGAAAGGTATAATTACCAACTCTTACAATCTCCATCTTTTGATCGAATTGAATTGAGGATTGAATTGAAAGAGGATTTGAAGAAAGCAACATTTTCATCAAACAGTTCTGCAAAGTTGAAGAGACTCGAGAACTGAATACTCATACAAAATTTTATCTCTCTTTTACCATGTCAAATCTTTAATTCAATATCAATATCTCTTGCTCAATTTTATCGAAATGTGTTCTGCCTTTATCGCTATTTATCTGGTTACAAGTGGTGTACGTTGTGCTCTCTGTAGCTGTCTTTCATCTAGCACATCTCCAGTGCCAATGTGCTCTGTGCTCTGTGCTCTGTGCTCCTCGTAACCAACTCTTACAATCTCCACCTTTTGATCGAATTGAAAGAGGATTTGAAGAAAGCAACATTTCCATCAAACAGTTCTGTAAAGTTGAAGAAACTCGAGAACTGAATACTCATACAAAATTTTAACCCTCTTTAACCCTGCCATGTTAAATCTTCAATCCTGAAAGTTCAAGATCAATATCTCTTGCTCACTCTTGCTCAATATCAATATCTCTTGCTCAGTTGCTTTGACAATTTGATGCTCTCTTTTTTGCGATTACAATTTCTCTTCAATCACTGTAAAAACGGTATTCCCATTGCAATCTCGATCCGCTCAGAGAAAATAAGAGATTTAGTGTCATTTAGCCAATATAATTAGATAGTTCTCTCATTTTTATTTATTATTTTTTCATTATTTTAAATATTTCTCTCATTTTTATATATTTCTCAATGTTTTTCTGCTGATCTCTCTAGTTTTTTTTCGTTAGAGACACGCCCAATCATCCCATTTTGCTCAATCGTGATTATAGTTAAAAGATTTCAAGAAAAACCCTCACTTCTAAATGAATTTTATAAATATTTACGCACTAAGATTATAAAAAACAGTAGATTAAGTGAAAATCATGGCGTAATGATTTGTTTTGCCGTTTTTAAGTGACATCTTGCCTTCACTTACCTTCATTTACCTTCATTTACCTTCATTTACCTTCATTTACCTTCATTTACCTTCATTTACCTTCATTTACCTTCATTTACCTTCATTTACCTTCATTTACCTTCATTTACCTTCATTTACCTTCATTTACCTTCATTTACCTTCATTTACCTTCATTTGTCTGCCTAAATCCTTCTGTTAATTATATTGGCTAAAACACACTAAATCCTTCTTATTTTCTCTGAGCGAATCGAGATTGCAATGGGAATACCGTTTTTGCAGTGATTAAAGATAAAATTGCAATCGCAAAAAAGAGAGTAACAAATTGTCAGAGCAACTGAGCAAGAGATAGTGATATTGAGCAAGAGTGAGCAAGAGATATGGCGTAATGATTCGTTTTGCCGTTTTTAAGTGACATCTTGCCTTCATTTGCCTTCCTTTGTCTGCCTAAATCCTTCTGTTCTCATTCTTTGTTTAACTATTTCCTGATTATTTGCCGTTCCCTCATTCCTTCACATCTTCATCATTTCTTGTTTTCTGTCCAATCACTCAATTTCCGGTCTTCCCCCATTCATTGTTGACATTTCTCGCCTAGCCAATCCGATCGTCAAAGTATCTTTCACGATTAGCCACTTCAATCCAAAGTTTTATCGAAATGGGTTTAATGAGTTTAATGGTTTGATGAGTTTAATGGCTTAATGAGTTTTATCGAAATTTGTTCTGACTTTATCTTCATCTTCTGCCTTGATCTTCATCTTCTGTCTTTATCTTCTACCTTTATCGCTATTCATCTAATTACAAGTGGTGTACTTTGTGCTCTCTGTAGCTGTCTTCCAGCACATCTCCAGTACCAATGTGCTCTGTCCTCTGTGCTCCTCGTAATCATCCCCCATCTAGCACACCTCTATCCCTATAACTTTCAATTTTCCCATCCGATTGGCAAAAGATTTCCGTGTACAATTAACAAGTAATTTTTGAACTCTTGAAAACTCCTCTTGAAAAAATGAGACAAAAAAGTCAATTGAACTTTTTCTCAAGGCTAATAACTAAATATAAGCTTAAATTTTTGGTAAACTTTTGAGTAATCAGTGAAAACCCCAGCAAACAGATTGCCAGAACTTATCACTACCGAATCGCCATCTTAACGACTCTGTGCCTTTCTTTTTCTGTCTCTGCCTATCAAAAGCAATAATCTGAACTCAAATTCACACAAAAAAAGGGAAAAGGTGAGGTTTTATTGCTCAGAATGAACGATTTTCCCAGAATTTCTTTAGAATTGAAACTTTTCAATTACTGATCTGAATTTGAATTTAATTTCCCAGTGCTTTTTTTTCTATTGACTTTTCACAGCGTCTGTTTTTTTGAGCTTTTTTTTGAGTGTCTCAGACTTGAGGGGATTTCTCTTTTGTTGGGATTTTTTTAGAGATACGGAAATCAACAATTGTTCGCTTAAAGTTTACGATGATGATTTCTGATTAGCTGCACTTACTTTGTGTTCGTTTTTAAATCATCTTGATGATCTAAATTTTCTAGATAAGCTCTATGATTCTGGTTACTGCTTGCTTGATACAAAACCATTTTCATTTATTTTAAGAAAGCCTATATTTCGCTCTTAAGAAAGCCTTAAGAAAAGGCCACTTAAGAAAGTCTATGTTTCGCCCTTAAGAAAGCCTATGTTTCGCTCTTAAGAAAGTCTATTTTTCGCTCTTAAGAAAGCCTATGTTTCACTCTTAAGAAAGCCTATGTTTCAAATTAAAGCTAGTCAAAAAGCCGTTTAGCTTTTTAATGCCATGCTTTCGTCTATTTTTTTTGAATCCCTTTGCAATTTCAAAGATAAAAACAAGATTTTTAACAAAAAACCACAATTTCAATGAACCAGTCTCAACCTATTCGAATATTCCTTCACTGGTTGAGCTAACCATCCAGTATTGATACATATTTCAAAATAAACCTATTCAGGTAGGCATTCAATCTCTGAATGAACTTCCACTTTGTTAAGCTCTTCGGAATTTCCTGGTAACACATTTTCATCACTCAAAACTCACTAGCACAGCTGCTGGCCGACAAATGCGAATAGATAATTCATTTTATTGCCTGCGATATTGACTTTTGAAATGTTACTGAAATGATCGACTTACTGCTCCTCAATTCCCTTAGTTTTTTTCAATACTTATTTTTCAAATCACCACAGAAAGCCACCATTTCAGTTTCAATGCTGAAATCTGCTGAAATTTTAATCGTTCATAATCTTTGCACTTATAAACGATTAGACGAAAAGCTTTAGCATCTTTTGCTAGAGCTTTCATTTCCATTTCCATTTCCATTCCTTTCTGTGTTTGCTTGTTTGTGAGTGCATGAGTATAATCTCAAATAATCTCGGAGCTTCCTTTCGGGAATCTCTCAGTGACGGGAAAAAGAGAGTAGAGTGAAAATCCGCCGCACCTCTAATGCAAAATGACAGAGAATAAAAGTCTCTTCATCTTTTTCATAGATTTGTTTTTTTGGTTTTGTTTGTTTAGATTTGCATATCATAGT
>CAUEEP010000105.1:0-39335 GCA_958450365.1 Mesorhabditis belari
TGATGCACTGATATCAGCTCGACAGCCTGTCAATGCTCGGTACTCGGCAAGGAGAGCACAACGATTACCCGCGTGAAATCGAGCACTCCCACATCCTTCAATTTTCACTTCTTGACCTTAAAATTGTACAGAGTATAGTAGAGTGATTGAAGCAATAAATTCACCAGCAAAACGAATGAATTCTGAGTTCGTGGCGGTGAAAATTGAGACAAGAAGCGCGAGGATTAATAGAAAAGTTGGGTACCTGAGGTTTTTTGGAATTTATTTTGGGAATTGAAAGTTTTGTTTTTGAACTAGAAATTGTTAATGGGGTGAGTTATTATTTAAATTTTCTTTCTAAAAACCCAACCATCCGCACTGGGATCCACTGGATTCGGCTTTCCTCCTCGAAAATATAAACCGTATCCCCGGATTCGTTTGTGATCTTTGCCACATTTGAATACATAAAGAGTTGACCTTAAAATTGTACAGAGTATAGTACAGTAATTGTACAGTATAGTACAGTATAGTACAGTAATTGTACAGCAATAAATTCACCAGGAAAACGAATGAAATTGGTTAAGCCAGCTGTAGAATCAAATCAAATTAAAGTTGGTTAAATTTCTGTTGAAAATAAAATCAGCTTTAGAAAGTTGTCAAATTTGTTTTCAGTCGAATTATTGTCGGCTTTGCGAGCGAGAAACTCGTTTTGATGAGGTGGATTATTGGGGTTTTTGTTTGAAATTTGAAAACCCTTGATATTGTGATTGAGTCGGGAGGTAAACAAATCGTAGAATTATTATAAATATCTAAAACTCGATAATCTGAACGATAATCATTCATCGACCTCCAAATATGTTTTACCGTATTTTCTGTAGTAGTAGTTTCTGTAGCAGGCAGGAAGGGAGGAGGGTTGAAAAAATAGTAGTGCCACCTGTCAAAAAGTTCCTCTGTTTTTGTTCGTTTTGGCTTTCTTTGTTTTAAAAGCATACTGGTAATGAAAGGAGATGTTCTTATCAAATTTTGCCTGTTTTAAAAGCATACTGGTTATTAAATGAGATTTTCTTATTAAATTTTGCCTGTTTTAAAAGCATACTGGTAATTAAATGAGATGTTCTTATCAAATTGTGCCTATTTCTTTAGTACTGACTAACAGATTGTGATTTTGACTAAATTTTTGACAGATTTTTACTACTTCTTTTATTGATTTACAATCATTTTCTTATTCTTTTCAAAGTTTGATTTTTTGAGAAATGAAACTTGACGGCGATTCCGATAAACACTAGCAAGAATTACCTACAAAGCAAGCATTCCAAAAAGGATGCTCAAGATTGGAACGCTCAATGCAAAGAGGATTTTCTTGTGGCTGAAGATAAAATCAATTTGGGCGCAAATGAAGCCAAGATAGCTGACGACGCAGCTGGCAAAGAGGAGCCTGATGAGGAACCTTCTCGAAAACAAAACAAAACGCAAAATAGCACCATCCGAGTATTCGATGAGAGCAAAGAAGAAACACTGTTACATCCAAGCGCTTGATATTGCCTGGAACGCTACCTTCAAAGCAAATATTAGAGCATAAATAGAAAAGCATAAACCAGTGTCGAGAAAAACTCGTTCAAAGCTAGACGACGCAACACTCCGCACCGTCATTATGGAGGTGGGGAACTATTACAGTATTTACGGTTTTCCCTTTGCTTATTTCTGAATAAATAGAAAAGCAACTAGATTCATTTGGAAGAAATGAGTCGTATGATAACTGTTATAATTGCCTGGTAAAGACTTGGTTTTAGTGAAAACAAAAGAAAACTCTCTAATAGTAGTGCAGACTGGAGTAATGCAGGCTGGAGTAGTGCAGGCTGGAGTAGTGCAGGCTGGAGTAGTGCAGGCCGGAGTAGTGCAGGCTGGAGTAGTGCAGGCCGGAGTAGTGCAGGCTGGAGTAGTGCAGGCTGGAGTAGTGCAGGCTGGAGTAGTGTAGGCTGGAGTAGTGTAGGCTGGAGTAGTGTAGGCTGGAGTAATGCAGGCTGGAGTAGTGCACACTGTTATTACAGAAAACACAATATATCCAATCGAATTTTTGTTATTTATATCCAACCAGATCACCAACCGGCTTTTGTTTGTCTCAACTTTGAGTTGTTCATGCAATTTAAAAACATTAAATACCAACTTTGATTCAAATTTTGTTACAAATCTTTGAATGAAAGACAAAAAGAATTATTGAATGAAAAAATTGTTTAAAAACCCACAATTAAAAGATCACAGAAGATTGATTAAAAGAATTATCACAGATTTCACAAAAATTCAGCATACCCGTAGGTAAATCTGCCGTAAATACATGAAACTGAAAAAAAAATGGCTGGGTGCTTTTGGAAAAGTGATTGGAAAAGTGTTATGGATTTTCTGTCATCTTTTGAAAATTATTGTATCCCTAAGCAATCTATTAATTATTATCTTTCAAAATTCTTTAGATTACGGTAATAGATTACTTAAATAGCTTTTGAAAGTTACCGTATTATCTCTAATAGTGGTACACCCCAGCGAACCGAGTTGGTGACTATTTCACGATTTCCAAGCTTTTGCAGAAGCTCAAGACACTAATCATCGTCTAGATCTCCTCTTCAGCTACATTTTCCAAGCCCACATCGATAGGTTCTGATAAGCGGTTCTCGAGATTACGAGGAATTTAGGCGATGCTCTCGGTGCACTACTATTAGAGAAAATACGGTAATACATTTTAGAAATCATCCTTACATTTGCTCTGAATTAACATTGATTGTCAAAATTATCAGCAACTAAAACAAAATTATCAGCAAATAAGATAATTTTTCATGAATTTTATGTAGAAATGATTAAACTAAATCCGATTTATCAATAGTTTAACAAGTATTAAAAGATGAAATCAGCTTTACAGATCAATCTTTGAGTATTTCAGCTAGTTTCCATAGAAGGATGTGAAATTTCTAGCAAAATACAGCCGAATTTAATGCAAAAATTGAACCCAAAGAGTTGCAAATAGTGATAAATCGATTTACTTTAATCATTTCAACAAGAAAACAAATCAAAAAAATCATTTTACTACATTTAACTGCTGATAAGTTGACTTTAATGAATCTTTTTACTATAAAACATTCAACAATCACTTTTCCATATATCACTGGTGAAAATGGGATCTTCTTTTCTCTAATCAAATCAATATTGATCATCTTGACTCACTTTGACGGGAAGGTGCTTTGTTTCAACCAAGCTGTGCCTGCAAATTTAGAGAAATTAACCATGCTCCAGTGTTATGCAAAATTAGAGTGTGTTCCTCGCGAGTAAAGTAATTACTCGAGTAAATTTGCATGAGTAAATAGTTCGAGTAATTGTCGAGTAATGCGTTTTCTCAAAAAAGTGCGCCTGTGCGAAAAAAAATATAAAAGCAATAAAAGCCAATAAAACAAAAATCATTTTTCACATTGGAAGGGGAATTCTCCACCAAATCAGTTAAACAGCTGAGTATCTTTAAAAAGTGTCGTATATAATGCGGGGCTCGTCTTTTTTGCCTCATTTTTTTTGCAATAATTTTTGCAATAATTTTTGCAATAATTTAGCAATTGAACTTCTGCAATTTATTTAACAAGTCATTGAATGAGCACTGATCCCTATCCGCCGTGCTGCGATTTTTGACGAGTTTCTATATAAAAAATTGTTCGAAAAAGTTTTTGTCAATATTTATTTGATACAAAAATCTCTTTTAACATTATTAATAATATTAAAGATAATTTTGTACTGTCTTTTTTTCTGTACTGTACTGTTTTTCTGTACTGTACTGTCTCATTTTCCCCGAAGAAGTCTGATTTTAGTTGTTCCTCAATCCTACCTAGTGTTTATCTTACAAATGCCCACAGTCTAGCCTCCAATAGCAATAATCGACTTAATTTCTTTCAAACTCTGACTCGATCAAAGACTTTCTCTTTTATTGCTATTACAGAGACGTGGCTAAATGAATCTTTTGTTTCCTCTATTCTTGATCCCGGAAATAATTATGCTATTTTACGTTGTGACAGATCTGACTCTAGCAAATCTCATGGTGGTCATTGAAAGTCATTGAATGAGCACTGATCCCTATCCGCCGTGCTGCGATTTTTGACGAGTTTCTATATAAAAAATTGTTCGAAAAAGTTTTTGTCAATATTTATTTGATACAAAAATCTCTTTTAACATTATTAATAATATTAAAGATAATTTTGTACTGTTTTTGAACCAAAATAACCAAAATAACCAAAATAACCAAAATATTATAACAAAAATCAAGCTAGTAAAGATGTAAGGAAAAAGGTAAAGATTTTGATATTTAATTCACATCAATATCTTGTTATTTTAGCTTTTATAGCGCTGTTTAAACAAAATAAACACAAATTTTGCTAAATAACTTTCTTTTTAGATCAATTTTTATATAGAAAATCGTCAAAAATCGCAGTACGGCGGATAGGGATCAGTGCCCATTCAATGACTTGTTAAATAAATTGCAGAAGTTCAATTGCTAAGTTTTTACTAGATAAATGTAGCCAAGATTAACCCCTACAATTCTCTAAATAACACTTAAGATTTTGAAATAAACTGGGGCAACTACTTTTCCAAGAAGTTGTCCAGGTGATTTTCCCTAACCCTGTAGTTCTTGGAATTCTTTTACCCAAATTCTTTCAACTCTGTACTATCAATTTTTGCTTTCTAAGATAAGAATTGTGCCAGAAAGTAGGCCAAAAGCATTATTGATCCTTGAGAATCCAATCCAGTGAGATCCAGTGAGATCTAGTGAGATAAAGAATTCCTCGAACCCACCCCTTTCTAAAACCCTTTCCCAACGCCAATCCTTTGCAGCAAATTACAGCTTGCATGCCATTTTCTTAATCTTTAACTTGAAGAAAAGCATTTAATTGGAATGATTGTGTCCATTCGATTCGTTTTGTAGAGAACTTTGCAAAACGAACTTGTAGAGAACATGCTGAGCACAAGCAGCCAATAAAAGGAAGAAGACACAGAAGTGAAAGATTGCCAACATTGAGAAGTTCTAAAGGTTTTGAAATATTTCGAATTATGCTATGCTCACTTGTAAGAGAATGAAAA
This sequence comes from Mesorhabditis belari, assembly GCA_958450365.1. Lineage (NCBI taxonomy): Eukaryota > Metazoa > Nematoda > Chromadorea > Rhabditida > Rhabditidae > Mesorhabditis > Mesorhabditis belari. Next base: position 5,083 of record CAUEEP010000105.1, read on the forward strand.
CGACGATGAGATTGAGGGGGATTCGGAAGAGATTGATTGTAGTGGAACGAGTTTCTTCAGGCACATAAACACCCCGCAAGAAACCCATTGCTGGCCAGAAAATGCCTACACAACCCTGGAAAAAGGAAAAACACAAAAAACATTAGTAAATCTTTGAAATATCACCTCAAAAACGAGAAATCCGATGAAAATGGAGATGCCTGAAGAGGGCATGAAGATTGGAACGGAGAGACAAATCGCTGCGATAAAGAGAACGTATCTGAAATGGAAATCGAGTTAAAACTGAACTTCTCAATGTTTTCTTAAGACAACTTTATCTTATTTTTTTGGTAGATGGATTAGAAAGCATTTACAGATCTTAGACTACTCTCGCTCTTCTATTAGAGTACGGGGATCTTTACGGTTGCCACGGTTTGGTTTTTTCTTTTCTTTACGGTTTACGGAAGCCAATTTTTTTCGGCCAACTTGCAGCTCATTTTTAAGCACCTTAAACTTGTCAGATCAAGAAGTTTTAATAAGATTTAAATAGCTTAAAACGTCAGCTTTCAGAACCTATTTGTTTTATCAAAATTTATTGACATAAACTTATATAAAATCGGGTTGCAAATTGGTTAAAAAGCTTTGCAAGCTGATGATCGCTACCCCGGCTGTTATTGGTTAAAAACTTGACCACTGCCGATAATTGCTAGCCCGGCTGTTAACCGTAAAGGTCCGAGTACGGTAATGTAGAGTAATATAGTAATACTTCTATTAGAGTTCAATAATAGATTCTTGTCTTTAGCTTTCTTGTTCTTAGCTTTAGCTTTAGATTCTTGTTCGTCTTTAGCTTTAGCTTTAGCTTTCAACTATTATTCTTCTATTTAACCTCATAAAATCCTCAGGTCTTTTCCGCTTGGAGATGATTTTGAAAATTGATGAGCCCATCATTGTAGCGACCATGAAAGCAGCAAAAATATATCCATGAGGAATTGATGAACCTTCAGTTGCCTGAAAATCATTTAAGATCGATTTTCTTGGTTTTAATCCTACTTGTGATAAAGCTGGAGTCCATTCGAGTACAAAAGTGTACATAGCTCCTTCAAAAAGCGATTGAACTAGTCCAAGACAAAGCACTTTTACATCTAAAGTTAGAAAATCTTATAGAACATCTTTTTTCCAGTTTTACCATTTCTAATCGTATTCGCAGCTTCTTTAAATGAATGCTGAAGAGCTGCTGATTCATTTCCATAGTTTTCAGTCCATGTACCATAGACAAGGAAAAACATTACACCCAACACTAACATTGACAAATCAAATGGAGCACTAAAAGAAAATTTTCATTGTCATTAGTACTTACAAGTTTTTTTAATCACTCACACATAGCCAAAAGTATCAGCAGCCATTTGAGCAGCGACACCGGAAAGAATGGCGACAAGAGAGTTGCCCAAAGCTGCATTTGAGAACACTGTGCCCAAGAGATCATCGCTGAAGCCACGCTAAAAATAGATACAGATTGGTTTTTGGCTTATAAAAGTCTTTTGAATGAATCCAGAGTTTCATTTCATTTCATTTCACTTCTACAACTCAATCTAACATCAACATATGCCTCAAAAAGCTCTATCAAGCTAATTCAATAATTTCTATGCCATTTCACCTTATTATGCTCGAAAACAAGCCAACTTTCGAAAGCTGAATAGAGAAATCAACCTTCCGAAGATTGGATTGTTCTGAAATTTTGGGAAACTATGTAATCGATGAAGCGTTTTATTTTAAAAAGTATGCAATCATTCAAAAATATATTAGCTCATGAATGCTAGAAACCAGGATTTTGAACTCTTACATTAAAATGCTCTTACATTAAAATTTTCAAAAATTCAAAAAACCCATTTTGTAGATTATGGATAGGGCTTTTGAATCAAGAAAACCGTTTTTTGATTGGATAAGCCGTTTTTTCAGAAAACACATTACCAAAAAACGATCGTTTATAACTTGCCAACCTAATAACATTAACATATATCTCAAAAAGCTCTATCAAGCTAATTCAACGATTTCTATTCCATTTCACCTTATTATGCTCGAAAACAAGCCAACTTTCGAAAGCTGAATAGAGAATTGACGTCGCGATACCACCAAGAAATCTAAAAATTTACTTTTAACGCTTTAAATAACTTACAAAGTTTAGAAATTACCGTCCAATCATTAAAATATTGATGTCATTGAAATGTTTCGTTACACAAGCGCCACCATACAATAAAGCGTAAAGAAGACAATTGTTTCGACGACCACTGAATCATTATTATTGGGTTGGTGAATTGAAAACTGCCGGCTATTGTCATATGTCACAGTTTGAGCACTTTCTTCAAAAGAAACCCATTTTGGTGTCAATGGAAAAGTTGTAGAGAATCAAAAATCAAGCTTATATCCAAATTTCCAAAAAGATACACTTAGTAGTTCCGCTTAAAATTTGTGTGTTCTGTGTGTTCTTTGTGCGTAATCGTAATCGCTCGTCGTCTGGCGCAGGGCTTTCACATAACTCCCTTCCCTCTCCCTTTGCCAAACGACTCTGGCCGGCTCCGAATCCTCAAATTGGACATTCACTTCTGCGCAAATCAAGGCTAATCTCAATCCATTGGGTTAGTGAATTGAGAACTGCCAGCTATTATCGTATGTGACGCCACTTTCTTCAAAAGAAACCCATTTTGGTGTCAATAGAAAAGTTGTAGAGAATCAAAAATGGAGCTTATATCCAAATTTTCAGAACGATTCAAAAACTAGTTTTCAAGAAATGCCAAATTGACGAATTTTCACAAAACTATCATTATTATATTTTTTTTCATTTATGCCTACAATTTGTCCGCAAATGAGCCAATGATTGTGCCAAAAAGTAAAGATGAACCAAAGCCAGCAATGAAAAGGATCTGAATTCGGATTAGTAGAGAAATGTTTCACAGATTACCTCAATTTGATGTTTTGTCATTCCATAGCTGTCATACAAAGCATAGACATGAGGTCCTTGCAGCCAATCACCAGCTAAATTTCACAGTAAATAGCAAAGATAAGAAAACTCACCAACAGCCAACAAATAGACAGTAATATAGGTCTTTTGGAAACCTTTAAAGTTCGCATCTTCACAAGTTTCTACCTATATTAGTTAAGATTAAGCTTTTAAATAAAATAAAGTTACCTTGGTCCTTGTATAGTAGAATAGTAAAGCGCATAGCACGCTGAGACCGTAGAATATTGGGATAAACATTGGTTCTTGAAATGAAAGATTGGATTTCAGAGAAAAGCTTTCAGTGTTCTACAAAAGAACGAGCGGGTTTCTACGATAAAATCTCGAAAAGCTCAAAGAAAAACCACGTAATTCGAAAAATATGAGATTTTACAGTCAAAGCTAGACAATTAAACAATAAAAGTTCTTTAAAGTTCTTTTTTAAAGCTTTTGTTAAGGTTGGATAAAGAAAAGATTGCCTAAGCCTATTGAGGAAACAATCCTTTTTGAAGTGATCTTGTCATTCTGATAGATAGTAAGCGATTATGTGGATGCAGGAAAGTGTAGATAGAAAGCTTCTTAATCAAAAAGCTTTATATTCTGGCTTTCAGTTGTACTAGATAGCAAGCGATTGCTGAGGAGCACAAAGCACATCTTACGAGGCAGCTATAACTAACTAGGGAACGGTCAGATTTCGCGTGAATCCCAACCAAAGCTATATGACTTATGCAAGTCGGACACGGGCAACACGATCACGTTTTTAGTTTTTGCCCAAACGATTTCTGTATTCGGATTGGCGCTTGCAAAACCTCACTGTTCCCTAGTAAGTTACTAAGTAAGATGGGAAGTCGATGGTAAGTAGATGAGTCGATGGGAAGTACATCTCAGTCAAGATGGTAAGTGTCTAAGTCGGTGGTACATCTCAGTCAAGATGGTAAGTATCTGAGTCAATGGTACATCTCAGTCAAGATGGTTAGTATCTGAGTCGATGGTACATCTCAATCGAGATGATAAGTATCTGAGTCGATGGTACATCTCAATCGAAATGGTAAGTATCTCAGTCAATGGTACATCTCAGTCAAGATGGTAAGTATCTCCGTCGATCTGAGATGCCAAGTTTTTAGCTGCTAAATGGTAAGTACCATCTCAGATTGACTGAGATGGCACTCACCATCCAGATCGATTACCATTGACTTACTATCTCATTGACTTTAAAATTACAGCCGGAAAAAAGCATCACAAAATAAGAATTTTCTGAAGTTTTTAGCTGCTAAATGCTAGAAATAACTGAAATATGAGGTTTTAAAGTTTTTAGCTTCAATCGTTCGACTAGAATGGATTAAATGTTGCTTTGAAAACTGTTTCACTAACTTGTTTATTACCTTGAATTGATCAAAAAGAATTTGAGAGAAAAAAAATCGAAAGTTCTCTTAAATTTTGACAAAAGAAAACGAAAAAGGAAATCTTTCTTTTTATTTAGAAAAACTTTTTGAAAAAAAATGAAGTGGACGGAATTAATTGAAGAATTCGAAAGTATTTTGAAGAAATATTGTTTAAAATATTGTCTAAACTATAAATAGTTCTAAAAAAAGCTATTTTAAATACCTTGCATTTGATTTTAAATCAAGAAATTGTTTTTTAAAGGTTTTTGAAATGAAAAACCTTCCTGTAAACGCTTCGGTAGTTGGTTTTTCTTGAGAACAAGTTCTAAAAGGCAAACTATTGTCATTGTTGAAGCGAATTTTTTCCTTAAAACTTATCATTTTCCTTGTGCAGATAGATTTTGGGGCTTAGAGATTAACATATTAACATATTAACATATTAACCATTACCAAGTTTATTCATTGCCATTGCACATCGCTTAGAAATTGTCATTAACACATTAACAAGTTTAAAAGGAAAACCATTGTCATTGTTTAAGCGATTCTTTTTCCTTTAAACTTATCATTTTTCTTGTGCACATAGATTTTGGGGCTTAGAAATTGTCATTAACAAGTTTATTCATTGCCATTGCACATGGCTTAGAAATTGTCATTAACAAGTTCTAAAAGGAAAACTATTGTCATTGTTTAAGCGATTCTTTTTCCTTTAAACTTATCATTTTTCTTGTGCACATAGATTTTGGGACTTAGATATTAACATATTAACATATTAACATATTAACATATTAACATATTAACCATTAACAAGTTTATTCATTTTCCATTGCACATCGCTTAGAAATTGTCATTAACAAGTTTATTCATTGCCATTGCACATCCCAAACTTTGAAAGTGGCGATGTGAGGGAATTCCAAATGATAAAACACAAAATTTGAATTTTTAAAGTTTAAAAGCATTTAATTACAATTAAAATTGTTAAAATTTTGTTTATAAATGGAAACTTTAGCTTGTTAGCTGAAGAAAAAAAAGGTTTCGCAGCAGGTTTTCCATGGAAACAACAAAGAAAAAGTTGGAAAGAAAGTTTCTAGACTTAAAAACAAAAAATATTCAATTAAACATTGTTGCATTTAAAAATAAACAGATTTCAACAAATTTTCAGCAATTTTAGACAATTTAAACAAGTTTTCAGCTTTTTAAAAGCCAAAAAACTGTTCAAAGAATCGGGAAAAAGCTTAGAAAAAAAGAATTTCAACAAATTTTAACTTTAATTTAACTTTAAAATTTTCAATTGAATACCGTATTTTCTTTAATAGTAGTGCACTTTGAGCATTGCCTAAATTCCTTGAAATCTCGAGAACCGCTTATCAGAACCTATCGATGTGGGGTCGGAAAATGTAGCTGACGATGAGATCTAGACGATGATTAGAGTCTTGAGCTTCTGTGAAGACTTTGGAACCCGTAAAATAGTCATCAACTCGGCTCGGCCGGGCGCACTACTATTGGAGAGAATACGGTAACCATGGGAAGAAAAGACTGACTAAAAAAGACGCGGAATGAGCCTATTTTTAACAATATAGACCGTATTCTCTCTAATAGTAGGGCACCGAGAGCGTTGCCTAAATTCCTTGAAATCTCGAGAACCGCTTATCAGAACCTATCGATGTGGGGTCGGAAAATGTAGCTGACGATCAGATCTAGACGATGATTAGAGTCTTGAGCTTCTGTGAAGACTTTGGAACCCGTAAAATAGTCATCAACTCGGCTCGGCCGGGCGCACTACTATTGGAGAGAATATGGTAATCAAGAGCTGAAAAAAAGCAGCTTATTGATCTTGTAAGATACTTTAAAGTAGTATACCGAAATAATTCTAATAGAAGACCATGGTCTTCTAATTTTCAACCCCCCAAAATTGGTGAGTCAAAAAAGTAGGTAAAGGTCCCCCACATGAATCAAAAAATTAAAAATAGTTAAAAACTATTTCAAACGATAGCCCTTGCCCCAGAACATGCCAAAAACATGTCTAAAAGTGAAATTATTTTCTTGCCCGGACTCCATAGAAAATCTTTCAAAAAAATCCATGTAGGGGACCACATAAAAATTTTTCCAAAAAGTTATTTTTTAATTTTTTCAAAAACTACGTCTCCAATTTTACTGCCGAGGCTAAAATATTACTATCTGGACCCAAATCTTTCATTCTACTTGAACAGAAGTTTTAAAAAGTCCCGATTTCAAGGGGTCAAGGGGGTGGTCTTCTATTGGAGACTGGTCTTCTATTAGAATTATTACGGTAAATTAAGTTAAACTGAGAAAGTCGAAAATTTTAGCTATTTGTTTTATTTTTTGAGAATCTCAATCCACGACAAGAATCACGGCGAGAAACGTGTCTAACACGACAGCTCTGCAAACATTTCCATCAAAATTCTTCTCATTTCTCGTTTCGTTAAACATCATTCTTATAGAAAAAACTATTCAATGGAAATTTTACAGTACTTTAGAAAGTAATATGAAGAAGAAAGACCGTCAAACGGCTCGGAATCGCCTACTTTGTGAACGATTTTTGAATGATGAACTTTGAAAGGGGAAACACAAGGGATCTAGTGCACTAAACTTTAAATATTTGCTAGACAATATCAAAAAAACGCAAGGGATCTAGTGCACAAAAATTTAGAGAATTCAGTGCACCAGATGCCTTGCGTTTTGGAAAAATGCACAAAATTGCTCTTTTTTTTGTTCATTTCCCTGTCTTACAAAAAAGAAAGAATGAAAAAATGAATAGAGATTATGGATTTTGAATGAAAAATGAACGAATTTGTGCTCAAGGTTTCTCTATTCTCTTTTTCTTTTCTCTATTCCTCCAAAATTCCCCACATTTTCATTCTTTCCTAGCCGATTCAATCGAGAAAAGGATTGGAAATCGGCGTGGCAATATCGATTTTTTTTTTATTTCTTTCGCTTATTCCATTCACTTCTCAGAAAGCTTAAAAGAATTAGAGAATTTTGATAAAAATTTCTCTAAATTATCATCTTAATCTTATCGAAGACATTGCGCTCATTGGCTCATTGCCTTTATTGCTCATTGGCTTCTCTAGGGTTTGAAAAGTTTCAACTTTTAGCTAAAGATTTCAAAGTCTGATCTGATTTCATCCCACTCTCTAGCGCATCAAATCCCTTTTTGTTTCTAGAGCACAAAGTACAGTACTGGACAATGAAATATCATATTTGAAAAACGATCATCACTTTCGCGCGTCTGTAACTCCCTTGTCTTTACCGTATTTCTAAATATTAATTTTACCATTGTGTAGCCCTTGAAAAGAGCTTTCAGAAAATGTATAACACTAATAGTTTAAACTCAAAGACAAGGAAGTTACAGACGTGCGAAAGTGACGATCGTTTTTCAAATATCATATTTCATTGTCCAGTACTGTACCAAGGATTTCCCTTCGAAATCTCTTCATCAAAAATCGAGCACTGTTCAGCGATTTTTGTCATTTACAAAGCTCAATTGAAAACTAAAGAAAAATGTCTAAAGATAAAAAAAGATTATCACATTTTATATGCAAAAAAAATGGAATGAAGAAATGAGAAAAAGTCGACTTGGTCGCAAGAACGGAATCATGTGCAAAGGATGAGGTGATCGGACGGATGGGGAGAGCCGTTTTAAACGGGAAACGAGGCCGTGATTCGAGAAGAGTCTGGAATCTGGAAACAATCATTCATTTAGATTGTAGTTTTATATTTAATTACTGTATACCGGATCAGCTCTAAAGTAAGGGTAACTGAGTCAATTGGCTAACTGACTAATGGGCTAACTGGGGACGGATGGGGAGAGGCTTTTTAAACGTGAAACGAGGCCGTGATTCGAGAGGAATCTAGAAACAATCATTCATTTAGATTGTGGTTTTATACTTGATTACTGTATACTGGATTAGCTCTAAGGTAAGGGTAACTGGCTAACTGGTTAACTGGCTAACTGGCTAACTGGTTAACTGGCTAACTGGCTAACTGGCTAACTGGCTAACTGACTAATTGGCTCAAAATTTGATGTCACTGGTCTCTTTTTCTGTTACAGTAAGCTACTCAATTGATGCTTCTGAGAATTTAAAGCTTAATTTAATATTGTTTTTGCAGTATCAATATGAATTCTTAATCAGTGCAAAAAAAAGAAAATAAACTTTTCTTATCAATCCTTAAAAGAAAAACTATTTACTACTGGCTAATTGGCTAATTGACTCAAAATTTGATGTCACTGGGAATGCCCATATTTACTATTTACTACCAATTTCCTCTTGAATTCGAAAGACTCACCTTATCTTCAATTTGTTCTTATCCTTGTTGTCTGTCTAGTTTGACTAGTGGAAAAGTTTCTAAAATTTATTTTTGTCTTTAAAATTGAAACTTCAAACATGAAATCCATGGTTAAAATGGAATGGCCTCACATCGCCCACAACCGTCTTTCAGGGATATTATTACCTGAAAAAGTCTTTTTAAATAGCTAAAAGAAAATTAGTTTCTAGTATAAATGATGTGAAAAGATTGAAAAGAAAAAGCTTAATTTAATATTGATCATGCAGTATCAATATGAATCAATATGAAAGCTGTTCTCTAATAGTCTCTAATAGATATTATTACCTGAAAAAAGTCTTTTTAAATAGCTAAAAGAAAATTAGTTTCTAGTATAAATGATGAGAAAAGATTGTAAATTCGAAATGAAATCAATCAACGAGTGTCAACAATGGAAAACCTAAAGGAATTTCATTGGGAAATCAATCCGAAAGAGCTTCAGGTAAATTAAGAGATTCAAAAGGAAATCTTTCTGTTCTTTTCGATTTTGAAAACGAATCTATAAGATGATTTGAGTTCGGTTCAATTTATTGCTCTTGAATTGCTCTAACCTGACTCTAACTTATTGCTCTAACCCTAGAGAAGCCAATGGGCTGCTCTAGGGTTTGAAAAGCTGCAACTTTTAGCTAAAGATTTCAAAGTCTGATCTGATTCAAAAATTCAAAGCTGATCCAAGCTGCCTGACTAGTAGTTTTGTTAGACTTAAAATGGTCTACAGTACTTTATAATGAGATATTGTAAATGGTGCATTAGAGCGATGTCCCTCAAATAGAACGATTCTCGAAGGGAGTATTGAAAAAAGCAACCAGTCGCTCTAATACAGCATTTACGGTATGTTTGCCATTCCCAATTAGATAGGATAAGAAGGCTTGAAGCTTTTCAGTTATTACAAGCAGGCTTTAATCGATTGGAACTTTCTGTAACTGAACTTTCTGTTTTGAATAAAAGCTACAGTACTCCAGGCAAGTTTCATGGCCTATTAGAACTTTTGAAAGATGAAATATTAAATCTAAAAGAGTTTGTTATGGTTTGGTGTGGGGTGAGAGTGTTTTTTTTTTTGGGATGATCAACCCTGAGAAGGAAGGGGAACTTTCTGTAACTTAAATAAAAGCTATAGTAATCCAGGCAAGCTTCATGGCCTACTAGATCTTTTGAAAGATGAAATATTAAATATAAAAGAGTTTGTTATGGTTTGGTGTGGGGTGAGAGTGTTTTTTGGGATGACCAACCCTGAGATGGGAGGGGAATGTCCCCGTCCCAGGCTGTGCGAATAGAAAAAACCCTTCTTTTTCTCTTTTCACCCGCCCCCTTTTGCTCCACATTTTACAAAAAAAATTAAATAAAATTTGAACAACTTTAAATTAAATAGAAAGTTGAAAGTCTTTTCTGGGAAAAAAATTTTTTAAATTTAAATGATCTCTTTGAAATCATCATTTAAAAACTCGAAGTAATGATTTTTTTCAAAAATTTGCATATTTAGATATTAGTTCGTTGTTTTATTTGTATTTTAAGGGTTTTAGATTGGTTTTTGAATGGTTTTTGCTCATTTTACTCCAGCTGATGCACTTTTCTTGCACTTTCTAAGTGAAAAAATGGGGAGAGAACGAGAATTTGCACTTTCCCACAAAATCGGAGAGAGGGAAAAGAATGAAAAAAGTGGGAAATTCTGAGGAAATGAAGAGAAATGAGAAAAGAATTTCTGTAAAATCGTCTTTTCAAGAGAATCCGGGCCTATCCGAGGGGTAGTATAAAGGGCTAGATGAGTTCAATGTTTTTCAAAATATTTCACTGTTATTTTCATCGATTCTTTACTATGAATCTTTTCAGTTTTAAGAAAAACAACTCTATTTTGCAAAACTCTTTAACAGATATTCATTTATTTTTCTGAAATCTTTGAAATATCAATTTTGAAAAAACTTTGAGGTGAGTCTTTACTTTAGAAGTACTGGAAAGCTTGTATCTTGTCTACTTAAGCCCTTCTGGAGTAAGGGGGTCAAGTCCGTTGTGGTGTAATGGTTAGCACGCTTGGCCGGTGTCGGGAAGGTCGCGGGTTCGAGTCCCGATTTCGCACAACTTTTTGATCTCCCCGAGCTCCAACCGTCTAAGCATTCAGATATTAAAACTAACTGTACTTGAGGAAATCAAGTCCGTTGTGGTGTAGTGATTAGCACGCTGGCCGGGTAGGCGAAAGTTCCTTGGCTCGAGTCCCGACGATGCACAACTTTTTGATCTCCCCCAGTTCCAACTGTCTAAGCATTCAGATATTAAAACTAACTGTACTTGAGCATTTTCTTACTGTAGAAGCTGAAATCAATCCTGAAAGGCTCAGTCTTACATCAATCCCGAAAAAGGAGCATGGGTAAAAACTGATTTTCGATTCATTTCAGCAGAGCAACTAGGATAGACAAAACTCATAACTAACTGAGCATGAAACTCACTCATAACAACTAACTGAGCATGAAACTCACTCATAACTCTTCGTGAGCATGAAATCCGTTCCCTTTCCTCAGCCTCAGATTCTCCTATTTTTTTGCTTAACCACTAACATGACTTCCAGAATCCCAGCAAGAAAATCATCATTTTATAAATTGAAAATCTCCAACGCTCACACAGCTGCCTAGTACCGTACCCAATCTCCCAAGAGATTTTCAAAAGATTCCCATAAAAAGGCCATTCCGCGGCCTCCACAACCTTTTTTTTGGCCTATCTTGTCCACTTTTTTGCCCATTTTTTTTTGCCCAATCTCACCCCCGACCACACACAGTTTTTGCCGAAACTTTTTTTCCACATACTCTCAGTTTTTCAGCCGCTTTTTGCTGGCGTTTTTTTTCTTGATGGGCGAACGCGGCGGTCAGTGCCTACATAAAAAGCGTTCTCTTTTTGAATGGGGAAAAGGGAAAAGAGGTGTCCCCCGGCACCGATGAACACCCAGAGAAAGACGGGAATGGAACGGAGGAGTGGAGGAGTGGAGGGGTGGAGGGGTGGAGGGGTGAAGATTGGGAACACTGCTGACTCGGGTTTTTCTCGGGACTATGGCTCTAATTTTGGTGAAGCTAAATGAGAAATTGAAAAATATAGGAGAGGGGTGCTAAATCTAGGTCTAGTTTTTTTAAAATTCTGGGTATTAGAGATGCTGGATAGTCATAGATGTTAGGTGCATGCATAAGAAATTCGGATTTCAACATTTTCATAAATTTTCAATGATAGAATCCTGATATCGATGATATAATCGATGAATGTTATCTACTATTTGAAAGTTGTAAATCTCCTCTACTCTGAAGAGTTCAAGTTTAGATTTGTTTAGATTTTGAAAGCTCTAGTTATGCTAAATGAAGCTCAACTATTGTACTGAAGAGTTTAAGTTTAGATTTGTTTGCTTTATATGATTTTAAACAGGTTAAAATCGAGTTTACAAGTCACAAAAAAGTCAAATAAAGTGAAAAATCTATGATTAATTGCCGTAGTTATTTTAAAACATCATAGTCCTGTAGTAAGACAGTACTTTAGCTTGAATCTTCTTAAAAAGAATAAAATGATTAGCTAGTTTTATTAGGTAAATGAATAAGAAATTCGGATTTCAACATTTTCATAAATTTCCAACGATAGAAACCTGATATCGATGAGTTTTTTTTTTGGATAAAATTTTAGTCATAGAGAGACTATCACTTTTGGATCAATTCTTAAACAGAGTACATTATTTTACTAAAAATTAGCTATGCTTTAAAAAAATAGTCCTTTTAGATGCTAGTTATTTTAAAAAAATCTTTTCCTTTCTTTACGGACTTTCTTTTAAAACCAAAACAAATCTGTATTTATTATTTTTCAATAGAAAAAATAAAAAAGACTTTCTGAAAAGTTTAATATAAAAAAAATGATTATTTAATAAAAATTGAATAGTTTTTGAGAGAATAAAGAGAAATAATAAGTAAATGCGTAAGAAATATAAACTTTAAATTGACTCAACAATCAATTATTAGATTAGAAGGTTTAAAGAACAAAGAAATGAATCTATTAGGTACATGCATAAGAATTGCATAAGATTTCAAGATTTTTGATAAATTTTCAACGATAGAAACATTCATCGATATTCTGATATCGATGAATGTTATAAACTATTAGGTTGTCCAATAAGTAATGCGTGTTTTGACACGATTTTCAAAATATCACAAAATTAACAAAAGAGAACTTTAATAATCGATATATTCTCCACAACAATCAACAACATTTCTCCATCGTCCGAGCAAAGAGTGAAGTCCGTCATAATAGAATGAAGCTGGTTTCGATGAGTAACATCGAAATAAGTAACACGCATTACTTATTGGACAACCTAATATTTGAAAGTTGTAAATCTCCTCTACAAAATAGGCTAAAACGTGTTTCAATTGATCGAACGATTGAAGAAATTTCGAGGGCGAAATGCGAGTGACCAAAAAAGGGCACTCTTTGAAAACCCCACTTTCACAAGAGTTCGGTTTTGACTATATAATGGAAAATGAGCGCCCTAAAATCATTCAAATATCCCTCAAAATAATTAAGAGTTGGAATCATTACATGGGAAAACTTTGTTTTTACAATAATTTTTCTTTTTTGTGAAAAAGCCGGTTTTTTTTGACAATTTTGAGGGTTTCGAACTTACGCTCAATCTAAATTTCTGTAAATGCATTTCTGTTTGACTTTTCTTAATAAATTAGTTAGTTATCCTTTTTTTTTAAATCTTCAATTTTGGGAAGGTAACTCTATTTTGACCACACTGCACTTGTCCCTAAAGTGACTCGATTCCTTTTTTGGTTCGATTCCTTCACTCGCATTTCACCCTCGAAATTTCTTCAATCGTTCGATCAATTGAAACACGTTTTAGCCTATTTTGTAGAGGAGATTTACAGCTTTGAAATAGTATATAACATTCCTCGATTATATCATCGATATCAGGTTTCTATCGTTGGAAATTTATGAAAATGTGAAAAATCCGAATTTCTTATGCATTTATCTAATAAAACTAGCTAATCATTTTATTCTTTTCAAGAAGCTTAAGGCTAAAGTACTGTCTTACTACAGGACTATGATGTTTTTAAGATAACTACAGCAATTAATCATAGATTTAGTCTCTCTATGACTAAATGTCTATCCAAAACAATTCATCGATATCAGGCTTCTATTGTTGGAAATTTATGAAAATGTTGAAATCCAAATTTCTTATGCATGTATTAGGAATAGCAGAAAATTAAGAATTGTCCAGGCAATTTCCTATTAGACTTGTCAGCCACAATTTCAATTGTTCTTGGTTTTCAAGGTTAAGCAGAAGCTCAAGTCAAGCTTGATTAGTGATCGAGATCAAAAATGAACTTTTATCGGATGATATGATCCAAAATTAATCATTAATTTTACAGAGATGGACAACTATTCAAGCGCTGAAGCGATGGCAAAAGACTTTGACAAAGATGGAGGACCTGAGGTTCACCTCAAAGGTGGAAAGAGGACAAAGAATGAAATCATTGAGCACAAATATGGACATCCAGAAGGGGATTCAAGGAGAATTGTTGAGCATGCGATCAATGCAAATAAGAAACGACAAGAACAACAGCAGTCCTTTGAGTAAACAGAAATCTTCATATATTTTCTGTTAAGGTTTTACATTTAAGTTCAATGAACTTTTTTGATGTGTTTAAGTCGTTAAATTTGTAAATAAATTCATTCCAAGTATTTGCTTTGATTTAAAACATCTACCGTAAACTGTAACTGTTCGGTACTGTAATAGTACCCCACCCCCATAATGACGGTGCAAAGTGTTGCGTAGTCTAGCTTTGAACAAGTTTTTCTCGACACTGGTTTATGCGACAATGCGCGCTTAGGTATCAAAAAATAGCTGAAATTCAGGGCTATTTTTTGATACCAAAGACGCAACTTTTGAAAGTATGGGCGCTTTGAAAAAAATGAAATACTAAAATACTAAAAAACTTTTGCGACTACGCGACTGTACGATTACAGTATTTACGGTAAATCATCGTTTAAACTTTACCAATTGGATCCAATGGGCTTAAGGATTTTGGTTTTACGTTTAAAATATCGAAAAATACAGTAAACTGTTGTCTAAATGATAAATTAAATCATTGATTTTACCTTTAAAGTCTATAAAATAGAAAAATGGTTGCTGTTATCAGTTACGATTTCATTATAGCTTTGTTCATTATAGATTGTTGAAGAAACTATACACAAATGTCCGTCACATTTTGTATTAAAAGCTTTGAGATCAAGTTGCGTAATTAAAAGTGTTTCTCAAATCAATCCTAACAAACTATTTCACTGAACTGTTACTCAAAGTCTACTCAGAAGAACTCAAACTGAACCGTTACCCAAAGTCTACTCAGAAGGACTCAAACTGAACCGTTACCCAAAGTCTACTCAGAAGAACTCAAACTGAACCGTTATCCAAAGTCTGCTCAGAAGATGACACGGATGACACGCAAATTCGTGAAGCGTTCCAAATTTTTTTAGGGTCAGATGGCCGGTTAGGAGTCTTGTCTCTTAAGCGGAAGGTCGAGGGTTCAATCAAGATAAAAATGTGTTCTTTTTCCCACCAAGTGGGTTTTTTCTTTCACAACATTTGGGTAATAAGGGTAATAGGGGTAACGGCCGCAGTGATTGTGTGTTTAGACCTTTATGTTTTATTCTGTATCCTTTGTTTGTATCACATTATTTGTTTTCAATAAGAACTTAAACTGAACTGTTACCCAAAGTCTACTCAGAAGAACTCAAACTGAACTGTTACCCAAAGTCTACTCATAAAAAGCCGTCTACTCCTCTCCATCTTTTTTCCCCAACCCCTCACCCCATTTCATCAGCTACGAGCCGCTCCATCGAACGCAATGACCCGCTGCCCCATTGACAATGAGCAATCCCAGGGAAAAAAGAATCTGTCTACACACGGGGTTTTCCCAATCGACAAGTCACGTGTAGTCTCCCCATCACAATTTCTCTTTTTTTCTCCTCTCCAGGTCACACCACCAATCTTTTTTTTCCAACTTGAACCACGTGGTGCTTCTCTTCCTTTTCCCTCTTTAAGTACGTTCCTCCTTTCATTTTCTTAGCTTTGACTCATTTCGAACATAATGTTTTTCTTCCAGGATGTAAAGTGGATGCTCATGACGAAATATATTGCCCCAACCGCTGCGATCAGGTAAGTGACAAGGGACAAAAGTTTACTTTAGCTTGCTTTATCTTAAAACTTGAGATTCAGCTCTAAAGCTTAAGTTTAAACTTGATTGAAAATCTATTTCAGCGCAATTTATTCGGCTTGGTATGGATGGGGAAAGACGGAGAATCACGTGAAGATTAAATCGATTGATGAAGCTGTCGAATTCTTGAATCACAACAAGGAAACTCCAGAGGCTCTAAGATATATTTCGAATTTTGATTTTGGTTAGTATTAAATTAAAATCTTTGTAAAGGGTTTTTGCTGGCTTTTTGCTTGGTTCACCAAGGTTTGGTTTGCTGGTTTGGTTTGATTTGCTTGGTTAAAGTTTTTACCAAGCAAAAAGCCAGCACAAAAGCCAGGCAGACTTTAAAAAGTATCAGATAGATAGAATTTGATTGCAAAAAAAGGATTTGATTGAAAAAACGACTAATATTTTTTAAAGCACAAGTTCAGATCGTCAACCGAGATACTTGAAAAAGTTATCGATTCGATCATTGGGAATTCTCGCTGGCGTTGGATCGGAGATTGTTCGACAAGCTCGTGTTCATCAATGTAAACGAGAAGACGATGATTTTCTTTTTCAGAACGCTTTAAGTAAAGTTGGTTTTATAAATAATGACAATTTTTTTGTAATAAATTCTTTAGTTTGACCTTGGTCCATCGTGGAAAAGAGGTGTCGATTGGTTGCATCGATCACCGTGTCTTGATGAGGATTTGTCTTGTGAGGATTGGCAGGTACAAAGACAAAACAATAATATCAATATCTAATAATTAATAAATAAAGCTTAAGAATTGACAAATATTATTGGATTGTCCAGTTATGAATGCGCGTTTTTTACTATTTTGTTAATTTCTCAAGATACCGAAATCAAGATCAAGATCGAAAGATCAAGAAAAAGATATATTATATCTATAAAAAGATATATTATATAGTATTATTCGAAAGCTGAAGATCTCCTCTACATTTTGATATAAAAAGTTTTTGAATTTGTTCAGCTTTTGGGCAAATTGACTGCACAAAAGAAGAGGTGGCCAAAAAATTTGAAGGGTGCCTTTGGATCAAGTTTTGGCTTCGCTCAAATTGAGTTAACTGTTTGATCTTTGGCCAACAGATATATCAATACAACTTTTTTAAAAATATAACAATTTCAGAGCATCTTTACTTTTCTTTCCTTTTCTGGGCGGTTATTTTACACCATAAAACTTGAGGAATAGCCAAGCTGGAATGGGTTTTTTTTTCGAAAACCACCTCTCCCTTTGTGAAGTCAATTTCCCCAAAAAGTTGAATGAATTCAAAAACTTTTTTATGCCAAAATGTAGAGGAGATCTTCAGCTTTCGAATGATATATAATATTGATATATCTATTGACCAAACATCAAACGGTTAACTCAATTTGAGCGGAGCCAAAACTTGATCCAAAGACACCCTTCCATTTTTTGGCCACCTCTTCTTCTGTGCAGTCAATTTGCCCAAAAGCTGAACAAATTCAAAAACTTGTTTATTCCAAAATGTAGAGGAGATCTTCAGCTTTCGAATCATAGATAACACTCATATACATCTGTTCGAAATCTTGAGAAATTTACAAAATAGTAATTCATAACTGGACAACCCAATATATAAATTCATAGGTTTGGCGTCCCACTCAAGTCGAGCGACTACAACGATTACTTCAAATCCTCTTCATCGAAACTGAAGTAAACTTTTGCCTAATCAAAACCATTTCTAATCAAAACCTAAGCCTAAGCCAAAGTAAAACAAATTCTAGAATCAATTTTCTCCTGATACGGTCGATATCTATGTTGTGGATTTTCTCTTCAATGTCTTCAAATTATTCGATGGTGATACGCCGGAAATCGCTCGACTTACTTTAAGAATATTAGCCAACGTTGCGTTAAATGGACAAGAGTATGCGGAAAGGATTTTCTCGACAGGTGCGACAAAATGAGATCTGACTTTGGCTTAGAAATTTGGCAAAATGAAAGCAATACAAGTGTTAGATTTACTGTAAAGAAAAAGTGTTATGGAAAGCTTTTTTTAAAGCAGAATTTAAAAAAGCAATATGCATAAAGAAATTGAATTAAATTTACCTTTATTTAATTACTTAAATATATTTTAGAATGGCTGCAAATCTTAGGAAATCTCGTTACACGCGGGGAGACGCTAGAGGAGCGATTGATTGCACACAAGGTCATTTAAACTTAATTTCTCGTAACCTCTCTTGAGTAGCAATAGCCGAGTGGTTAAGAGTCTCGTATCCTAGTCGGGAGGTCACGAGTTCGATCCCAGTCTTTCAAATTTTGCTCTTTTTTCTCATGGATTATTTTCTTTAGGGTATTAGGGCAGTAGAAGTTGTTTATTTGTTTTTCACATTCATATTGAATAGTATTTCTTACCAGAAAATCAACAAATGTTTTCAGATTTGCCGAAACGCTCTCCATACCCTCGACTCTGTTCCCTACAAGTTACCATCAGATGTTTATGAGCTTCATATTAGTCAAGGAGAGCCTGTTGTTAGTTTTTATTCAATAACTTTGAACCTGTTGTTAGTTTTTATTCAAATAACCAATTTCTATTATCTCTAAGATTGATTTTCTAAAAATCTAATACATAAAAACTAAGCTTAAAATAGAAATTTTGCTCAGGTAGACATTGTTTTGATTCACGGCCTTTGTGGAAGCGTTCTCTATACATGGCGACAAAAAGATGATCGAACAAAATTGATCTCAGAATGCTGGCCAAAAGTGAGTATTAAGAATCAGTTACAGAACTTCAATTTTCATGTTTTAGGACTGGCTACCTCTTGATATCAACGATTCAATGCGAATCCTCGGCGTCAACTACCCGTCCTACTTGCTGCACTCATCCGGTGCTGTTGACTCCTTACCGGTATGTGAATTATTGAATTACAGATTTATTGAGCTATCTATTATCTACCGTATTTCATTATCTAGCTTTGCTTTTTCAGCAACGAGCTGAGCGTTTTGTGAAGCAACTTTCATCGGCTGGAATTGGCTCTCGTCCCGTTGTTTTCATTTGTCATTCGATGGGTGGACTTCTCGCCAAGAAAATGCTTCTCGATTCGGAGGAATTAAGAAAGAATACGGTAAGGAAATTATAGGCTATTTCTTTAAAAACTGATTTAACTGTACTATGGAGTAGGAAAAACGGTTGCGTTTTTGAAGGCTGTTTTTTTGAAGGCTGTTTTTTGAAGGCTGTTTTTTGAAGGCTTTTTTTGAAGGCTGACTTTTTGAATAAGCTGAGTCACTTTCTTAAAGGGAATTGTGCAATAGAGGGAAATTTTAAGTTGAAGCTGTTCTTTAACAGTTTGATAGCTTCTGATCTTTAAACATTTCTAGGTGGGTGTCCTCTTCATCGCCACTCCACATCGTGGGAGTCCAATCGCTGAATGGGGAGACTACAATTTCCCCTTTACTCCATCAGAAGATGTCCGATTTCTCCATTCGAAGAACCAACAAAACGAGAAATTAAATCAAGATTTTGGCACGATCAGTAAAGAGATCCCAGTCATTGCATCAATGATTGAGACAAAGGAATCCGACTTGATTGCGACGGCAAAAGGTTAGCTCAGTAAAAGACCGGCCATCCGAAAGACACTCATGGTCGACTGGCTAGGGGCTTTGTATCGTAGTCGGGGGGTCGAGGGTTCGATCCCACCGGCGGCTTCCTGATTTTTTTTCTCTAAATTTAAGACTTAAGGGTTGTGCTTGATTTGTATTCGTGTGAATAAATGTTTTTATAATAAGAATTCAGGAATTATCGTGCCCACCGAGTCGGCTGTCTTTGGAAGCGGTGTCTTGTATCACATTGATGAGGTTGGTTTTGAACTTTCAACTTTAGAAATTGCAATGTTATAATGTACAGGGCAAAGCAGACTAGAAACTATAATGTTCAGGTACATCATAATGTTTGCAAGCCGAGTGAACGAACATCTCCCACATATGGAGTCGTGCTCAACTTTGTCCGAGATTCAATCGCTGCTGCCAAAAAGCGCAATCCTAGCAAGGAGATCAAGGTTTACTAATCTTCGAGTTATAGTTAGATCATAAACTTTTATTAGATAAGTTTTACTATTCATTAACAAAGTTCAAGTTTGATGATCATTTTTGAGTTGACAAATGGAAGAATAGAGAATAGAGTAGATCAATTCTAGGCTTACTCTTTCTGGCAAACTCAATTTTCAAATTCATAAGAAAATTAGGTACTTTTCGGTTATACCCCCGCCACCCCCGCCACTCCAAAATTTTAAAAAACGGTACTATGCAGTTAGCGCCCCCCCCCCCCCCCCCCCATGCATCAATACGTGCATTTGTGAATTTAGCCTAGCCTGATGTCAGTTCGGTAGAGGTTTTTGACGTTAAAGACCTCTGCCCAAGTGACATCAGGCTAGGCTAAATTCACAAAAGTCTGGGTGAATTTAGCGTAGCCTGATGTCACTTGGGCAGAGGTCATTAACGTTAGTAACCAGCAAATCATCGATCCGGGTGATAAATTCCAAAATCTTGTCAACGAGCGTCTTGGTATTCCGATTAGCCACTTCAGCAAGGAAACATTTGTTTGGGTGGCGGGGGTATAACCGAAAAGTACCAAGAATTCTTTTAAAATCACCATAAACGAATTCTTCTTCATCTGTTGTGTGAATCGATATAAGATGAAAGTTCATTTGACGGCAATTCCCTTCTGCATCATCCCACGAATAAAGTTGCCAATGGAAACCATCTTAGCCTAGTCTGATGTCACTTGGGCAGAGGTTGATGATTGATGGTACAAGATGGTTTCCTTAAAGCTTAAAGTTACCAATGGAAATCATCTTGTAGAGTGAAATTAAAGTTGCCAATGGAAACCATCTTAGCCTAGTCTGATGTCACTTGAGCAGAGGTTGATGATTGATGGTATAAGATGGTTTCCATTGGCTTAAAGTTGCCAATGGAAACCATCTTGTAAAGTGAAATTCTGGAGAGAACCTTTTATTAGGTTGAGTACTAATTCTTGATAACACTTATAAGTTTTGATTTTTAGGGGGTATAACCGAAAAGTACCGAAAATTAAGGAAAATTAAGGAAAAGCTTGCGCCAGAAAAGATGTGCTTCTATTCTTAATAATAATAATAATAATACTTTATTCAAACGATAAAGTGAAAGAAATCATAGAGAAATGCACAGTGATACTTAATCATACAATACATACTGAAATCAATAAGCCAATTACTTACGGCAAAGAGCCACTAGATCTAAAGCATCGATACGTTTCTTGAATATGAAAAGCGACTGAATTTCTCGTATGTCGTTTGGGAGCAAGTTCCATAATCTAGCGGCTCTAACGGGAAATGAATTTGATAAAGAGGCATTGGAAGCAAAGGGAATTTGCAAAAGGAATGAGCCACTTCTGGGCCCTGACCGCGGTTTAAATTTGAAAAAGTCTATAAACAAAGGGCTAATCTGTTTACAACGGAGGATTTTGAAAGTTTCGACTAAATCAATGACAAAGCGACGATGCTGTAAAGTTTTTAGTTCAAAAAAAGCAAGTCTCTCCTCATAAGTAAAGCTAGAATATTTAGAATAGTCAATTTTCCATAAAGCGACTTTTGTGAACCTCCTCTGAATTTTCTCCAAGCGTTCAATAAAGACTTGTGCGCGGGGAGACCAAACAATAGAAGCATATTCTAAGATGGGCCGGATATAAGTCGTCAAGCATTTGCGGTAAGAGTTTAGGTTAGGATGAACAATAGATTTGAGAATACGGCTAGAAACAAAAGAAGCTTTTTTAAGTCTAAAACATCAGAAATACAGAACAAGATCAAGTTTTAGATTAAAAAGCTCTGTATTCTAGCATAGAATTTATATTAATGGCTAAATCTTAATATTATCTTTTGTTTATTAAACTACAAATGAGATTCTTGATTTCTTTTAGAAAGCAGAACCACAAAAATTCAACGAATCAACTGTACAGAATGATTCCGAAGAAATTGAGCCAATCGATCATTGAATTTTCTTCTATTTTCTTTGTTTTCTTATTTACAGCTTCAATAATTTTGTTTGTTTTAAACTTTTGAACAACATCAACATCATCAACAACAACATCATCAACATCATCAACAACAACACCATCAACAACAACAACAACAACATTGCCATTTTTACTTACTACTGCAGGACAGGAGTGCATTTGTAATTGCAATTGTAATATAAAATTGTATCGCACATTTTCTCAACTTGCTTTGTATATAATCTTTTCTTTTGCTCAAGGCTTTTGTTGATTGTTTCTTTTTTTTTCATTTTACCTTTTGCCTAATCATTTCTCGAGCTTCTTTAGTCATTTTTTTGTGCAAATTCTTCTGGTGAACAGATTTTCTTCTTACGAACAAAGAGTTTTATCAATTTTCTTTTAAAAAAAACAATCTTCAATCTTACAGGATTCAAATAATATAAGACAATTCTTGATTTTAGTAACTCTTCAATTCCTGTTTTGTAAAAATCCCTTAGTGAAATGATTGTGAAATGATATGCACTTGAGTCAATCGATTCCACGATACAGATGAGATACGGATTGTAAAGATAGATACAGTACTGGACAATGAAATATCATGTTTGAAATTGAATCAAGATTTTGGCACGATCAGTAAAGAGATCCCAGTCATTGCATCAATGATTGAGACAAAGGAATCCGATTTGATTGCGACGGCAAAAGGTTAGCTCAGTAAAAGACTGGCCGGGCGATAGACACTCATGGTCGACTGGATAGAGGTTTTGTATCGTAGTTAGAGGGTCGAGGGTTCGATCCCATCGGCAGGTTCCTAGCTTTTTTTCTCTAAATTTAAGGCTTATGGGTTGTGCTTGATCTGTATTCGTGTGAATTAGCTCAGTAAAAGACCGGCCAAGTCGAGGCCGTACAGTACTGGACAATGAAATATCATATTTGAAAGAAGAAGGACGTATACTACTGGACAATGAAATATCATATAGGACGTACTTCGAGCAAAAAGTTTCAGCAAATTTACACATAGATTACACCTACAGTACTGGAGAATGAAATATGATATTTAAAAAACGATCGTCACGTTCGCACGTCTGTAACTTCCTTGTCTTTGAGTTTAAACTATTAGTGTTATACATTTTCTGAAAGCTCTTTTCAAGGGCTACACAATGGTAAGATTAATATTTACAAATACCGTATTTTTTGACGTATTTGAGCGCGCGTGAAAGTGACGATCGTTTTTCAAATATCATATTTCATTGTCCAGTACTGTAGATCTGGGAATTTTCGGTTTAAACATCAATAATGACCTATTGGTACTAAGATATGGCATTTATTGACAAAAAAAAATGCCATATCCCACGGGAAAAATGCCATATCTTGACCAATTTCACTTTAATATTTTTGTTTATTAAATTCAATCGATAGAAAATGAAATTCTGCGTCAATTGATATTAAAATCAAAAAAGATCGGAGTGAAATTTGCAGAGATATGCCGTTTTTTCGTTGCCCATCTATTGGCGTTCACACCGAAAATTCCCCAGACACAGAGATTGTTTTTTTCGGAAAATAGATGTGAGTTTATGACATAAAGTACACCTGAAAAGATCGCTGATTACAGATGACTTGTTAGATATGTTTAAGCTTTAAGAAGCTTATAATTTATGGTTTTACTTGGATTGGTAGTTCACTCTTTTATTTGACTGATTATTGTGATTAGTGTCTGAAAAAGGAATCATTTCTCATTTTCTTTTCTTTCTTTTCTTTCTTTTCTTTCTTTTCTTTCTTTTCTTTCTTTTCTTTCTTTTCTTTCTTTTGTGTCATTAATACATTGAATCGTTGATCAAATTCAAATACTTGTTAGGTACGTTTAAGCTTACCTAACAAGTATTTATTATAATTTAAGAAGTTTATAATTTATGGTTTTACTTAGATTGGTAGTTCACTCTTTTATTTGACTGATTATTGTGATTAGTGTCTGAAAAAGGAATCATTTCCCATTCTCTTTCTTTTATTTCTTTTCTTTCTTTTGTGTCATTAATACGTTGAATCGTTGATCAAATTCAAATACTTGTGAGGTATGTTTAAGCTTACCTAACAAGTATTTGTTAGGTAAGCATAAATTTAAGAAACTTATAATTTATGCTTTTACTTGGATTGGTAGTTCACTCTTTTATTTGACTTTTATTCTGCTTAAGGAATCATTTCCCATTTTCTTTTCTTTCTTTTCTCTCTTTTGTGTCATTGATACGTTGAATCGTTGATCAAATTCAAATATTTGGAGTGAATCAAAAAGGAAAGGTGAAACGAAGAAAGGAAATGAGGCGGTGACCTTGTCTTTGAAATATTGACTCCACTCTTTCAAATAATTTATCACTTTCATGCTTGCATACTTATCGTGATAATAAATTGAAGTTTTATCGAGAAATTACACTACTGGACAATGAAATATCATATATCAAAAGATCGTCACTTTCGCGCGTCTGTAACTCCATTGTCTTTACCGTATTTGTAAATATTAATATTACCATTGTGTAGCCCTTGAAAAGAGCTTTCAGAAAATGTATAACACTAATAGTTTAAACGCAAAGACAAGGGAGTTACAGACGCGCGAAAGTGCCGATCATCTTTCAAATATCATATTTCATTGTCCAGTACTGTACATTGATATGAAAAAGATATATAACAAGTTCCTTACTTTGCAATGATTCCACTTAAACCGGCGATGATCGCTCTTGTAAAGATGATATTTTGAAGATGAATGAAAAAGGACACACCAAAGCAGAGAGCTGATGAAATAAAAAGTGCACTGATTAAGGTCTAAACTTTTGATGCTGCTTGCTGCTTGCTTGCAACATGTTTGCATAATTATCGTGATAATAAATTGAAGTTTTATCGATAAATTACACTATTGGACAATGAAATATCATATATCAAAAGATCGTCACTTTCGCGCGTCTGTAACTCCATTGTCTTTACCGTATTTCTAAATAAGAATATTACCATTGTGTAGCCCTTGAAAAGAGCTTTCAGAAAATGTATAACACTAATAGTTTAAACGCAAAGACAAGGGAGTTACAGACGCGTGAAAGTGACGATCGTTTTTTAAATATTTCATTGTCCAGTAGTTGTACATATAATTACATGCAAAATAGTGCAATACTTTTCCATTTTACTTTTACTTTCAATTTTAACACCTTTACATCATTCAATTGATTTTAAAAGCTTTAACTTTAACTGTAAACTGAAAGATTTTCTTTATAGATTTATCTCTTGAATGGTCATAGAAATGGCTATAGAAAGTGAAATTGAATAACTTCAACTTCAACTGAGCATCTCAACACTCTAATAACGGGTAGAATTGTAAAATTAAAGAGAGCACAAAGGAAGTGTTGTACTTCGTAGCTTTGAACTCTTTTTAAATATCAATTCAAGAATTTTCTATACTAATTCTTTCTTTTTGAGCCTTCTATTGGGTAACTAATCTTTTGCTGATGTGCCAGATAGCAGCGATTACGTGAGAGCACAAAGAATAGAGAGGGAAAGGTTATTTCTTTATCAAAAACTTTAATCTTTAGATTATCTTTAGCTCTGAAATCTTTAGATTCTTATTGGGTAATTGATTGAAAGCAACACTTCCTTTTGCCTTTTAAACACTTTCTTTTCTTTTAAACACTTCCTTTTATCTTTTAAACACTTCCTTTCATCTTTTAAACACTTCCTTTTCTTTTAAACACTTCCTTTCATCTTTTAAACACTTTCTTTTCTTTTAAACACTTCCTTTTATCTTTTAAACAGTTCCTTTTATCTTTTAAACACTTTAAACACTTCCTTTCATCTTTTAAACACTTCCTTTTATCTTTTATCTAGCAACACTTCCTTTTATCTTTTAAAAAGCAAAACTTTTATCTTTTCTTTATCTCTGAATATCTTTTAATACTATTAAATTCATATTTTCATAAATTTTGTTTTCTTTGCAAACAAACCTTTCTTTAGATCTTTTGGGAAAAGAATTTTTGACCGGAAGTTTGACTTTTGCGATCAGTCATCCGTTTCATAGCTTGAGAAAAGATCTCTTTTTGTCACTTTTAAAGTCACTTTCACAACTTCACACAAAATATGATTATTGTCTGGAAACAAGACCTTTTATATTTTGCATTTTCATTTCAAAAGTTTACTACTTGTCCCATCACCAGAATAACTTTCTTTAGCATCTTCAAAAGCATTCACTAAGAAACACCAAAGATAAAGTAAAAAGAAGTGATTGTAGAGATTGAGATTGTTTTAATTTAAATAAAACAGAATAAATATAAAATAACTTTTCTACAGTATAATAGTTCTCAAAAATTTTCTGTTTTTTCATTAAAATTAGGGGAGGCTAGTTTCCGCAACTTTTTTTGAGCAACAGGATCATTGACGCAACAGGATCATTGGCGCAGCAGGATCATTGGCGCAACAGGATCATTTGCGCAACAGGATCATTGGCGCAGCAGGATCATTGGCGCAACAGGATCATTTGCGCAACAGGATCATTGGCGCAACAGGATCATTGGCGCAACAGAATCATTGGCGCAACAGGATCATTTGCGCCACAGGATCATTGGCGTAACAGGATCATTGGCGCAACAGGATCATTTGCGCAACAGGATCATCTTCCAAAACATTCACAAAGCCGAAAACCAACTTCAAATTCAGTTTCCTATTTCATTTAAAGAAATTCTCTAAATTGTAACATTTTCAAATTTAAGTGAAACGTATTTTGATAGTTTTTTTCTTTATTCATTTCCTTCGCTTCTTCACCCGTTTTCTCACAATCAAATCAAATCTGAAAAGCTTTTGATTGAACGAAAGTGAGATTGGAAAGGAAAGTATCACTTTTCTCTTTCTGTTATGTGATTTCTTTTTCTATTCCTTGAATGACAATAGGGAATTGCTGGGAATGGGAAGATGCAGGTACAGTTTTAAAGGTTCATCTAGGTAGAAAATAAAAGGTTTTGCAAAATGGTAATACGAAATCTCTAGATAAGACAAACCTAAGCTTTTGATTGAACGGATTGGAAAGGAAAGTATCACTTTTCTCCTTCTGTTATGTGATTTCCTTCACTCATTCTTCACCCGTTTTCTCGGCACAATCAAATCAAATCTGAAAGCTTTTGATTGAACGAAAGTGAGATTGGAAAGGAAAGTATCACTTTTCTCCTTCTGTTATGTCATTTCTTTTTCAATTCCTTGAATGACAATAGGGAATTGCTGGGAATGGAATGAAGGAAAAAAGAATAGAAAAATGGGGAAAGGACCGGATGGTTGAGTTGAATGGTTGAATGGAATTGAAATGAGTGAATGAGAGGTAAATGAGAAGATGGAGGCACAGTTATTTTATTTTTTATAAATGTGATCTATGTGTTGTTGATAAAACTGGAAAGACATCGTTTGATTTGGCTTGTGAATTTGGTAGAGAGAAGGTTGGCATTCTGAATTTGTTTATGAATATGGTAAAGAAAGATTTCCGGGAAGGGGATTGAACTCTCGATCTTTTTACTTTCTGAACAAATGCTTTAACTATCCCTATTGCAGTAAGCATAGCAGTTACAGTATTCCCTATTACAGTACTCTTATTGCACTTATTGAGCTACAAAATGAAACCGAAATCATAAAGGTTGGCAGTCTGAATTCAACTCGCCATAACTTAGAAAAAAGTTATGGCGAGTTGCGCCAATGATTCTGTTGCGCCAATGATCCTGTTGCGCCAATGATCCTGCTGCGCCAATGATCCTGTTGCGCAAATGATCCTGTTGCTCAAAAAAAGTTGCGGAAACTAGCCTCCCCTAATTTTAATGAAAAAACAGAAAATTTTTGAGAATTATTGTACTGTAGAAAAGTTATTTTAGATTTATTCTGTTTTATTTAAATTAAAACAATCTCAATCTCTACAATAACTTCTTTTTACTGTATCTTGAGTGTTTCTTAGCTTTATGAATCTATAAAAGTTTCTGCGTAATGTAGAATAGCATTCTGAACACTTCTAGACCCTTTAATAACTTTAATAACCTTTATACTTAATCTTTAAGATTTATTTGCAGATCTTGAAGTGAAGAAGCGCTTGAAACCATTCATTTTACTTTTTTTGTTTTCAATTGATCTATTACAAATCTATTTACATTCCACTTTTCAATTAAATTCAATTCCACTTTTCATCAATCAATTCAATACATTTCAATTGATCTATTTACATACAAAAGTTTAGTTAAAAACCTAAATGAAAAGAATTCTAATGAAATTCGACGAATCAAAATTCCATACAAAAGATTGAAAGGTAAATCTAACTATGTATTGAGTAGCCAGTCAAAGTTTTCCCTTTCTCAATAAGTCGATGTCCTTGATGTCCTCCATTCACCTACATCTCTTTCATTTCCTTTTCAATATTGCCCTTTTCAGCCACACCCATAAACAGATTTGTTACTCTTCGTTTTGCTTGTTTGAATAAACAACAAAAAAAACTCTTTAATCGATCTTTTGGTTTTATGAATCTTTTAGATTTTTTCTTTCCTTTTTCTGTGTTCCCCCATTTGAGGAATCTCATAAATGCACTAACATTTATGGGATTCCTGAAATCCCATAAAGAGCACTAGCACTAGCACTAGCACTTATGAGTATGAGTAGAGTGTGTTCCTCTCGACTAATGCGTTTTCTAAAATGCACCTATTTGAGAAAAGTACCGTAGTTAAACCGTTAGTTTTCATCAGATCAATTCAATTTTCAAATCATTGGTTGAGTCTTGTGATTCCTCATTAAATGATACCAAAATTGAGCTGATCGGATGTAAATTCGAAGTTTGACTACGGTGATTTTCTCAAATAGGTGAATTTAGAAAACGCGTTAGTCAAAAAGGAAAACACTCTACTTATGAGTGATTTGAGGTGAGTGCAGGGAAATTGCTTCACAGAAATACTCTTTTCCTCAACTCTCAAAATCTTTTGATTAAATAGATCTAAGAGATGAGTTGGAATGCTATCAATTTACTGTATTACTAAACGACATCAATCTGCTAATCTTAAACACTTTTAGTAACCTATATTACCTACAGAATATCTTTTCAATTAAATAGATCTAAGAGATGAGTTGGAATGCTATCAATTTACTGTATTAATAAACAACAGCAATCTGCTTTAAAGATTAAAGCAGATTGCTGATCTGCTTTAAAGATTAAACAGATTCAAAACACTTTTAGAATCTACAGTACCTACAGAATACCTTTTCAATTTTCAAAGCTTAGCGGTTCAAAGCTTAGCGATTCAAAGCTTAGCGGTTCAAAGCTTAGCGATTCAAAGCTTACCCCAATACTGGAATCGTAGCTTTTTTCTGATTGGACTAAATTGTAAATACTTAACAATAAAGGTATTAGGGAATGTTAATAGCTATTGTGAGACTGGATTTTCGATCAAGGAAAGGAAAGGAAAGATGAGAGTCGAGAATGAACAGTGTGTCTGTAAATAGACTCCCGCTGTGGGGAACCCCTTTCTCCACTCAAATCCATCTCCATCCAATCTCATTCTTTTTCTTTTCATTTCCTTTCTCTTCATTCATTTAATATTCATTATGATTACCCAATTCCCTTGCTGATATGCTTTATTAACCTGAGAACTTGGTTTTCTCATGATTTTATGCCAGAGATTTTTGTACTATAGCTTTTGATACTGTTTCCTTTCCGATTAGCTCATAAAAATGATCTGAAACTTGTATACTTGTTGACAATTTGTATATAAGAGTTGAGATTCTTAGAATTAATTGATGATTTGTTGTAATTGTTTTAATTAACAAATGAAATACCGTATTCTCTCTAATAGTAGTGCGCATTACTATTTTTTTCAACCCCCTCCTGGACCGCAATACTATTAGAGAGTGCACTACTAGATGCACTACTAGATCTCTCTAATAGTGCACTACTATTAAAGAGTTTTATCATTTACCAAAGTAAGACAGATATAAGATTTGTTCCCAAAATTCTTTCAATTCTTTCACGTACTCCTTTGGCTTCTTTTGACATACAGTTGTGAGCCGGCGAGTTGACAATTACCGTAGTAATTGTTTGTGTTTGTGTCTTGACAAACAACAAAAAGATGTTTTTGCACTTTTGCATAACAATTTTAGACTTTTTGCTAACTTTTTCATGTGAAGAATAATTAATAAATGAATAAAAAAAAGCCTCACTTTTGCTTGCTTGAATA
Organism: Mesorhabditis belari; assembly: GCA_958450365.1. NCBI lineage: Eukaryota > Metazoa > Nematoda > Chromadorea > Rhabditida > Rhabditidae > Mesorhabditis > Mesorhabditis belari. The sequence goes on from CAUEEP010000105.1 coordinate 35,186, forward strand.
GCTTTAGAATGTCACATAAACATAAAGTTAAAAAGGTTTAGATGAAGAAGAAGCACCAGAGATTCAAATTTTCGTGGGTGCACTACTATTTTTTCAACCCCCTCCTGGACCGCAATACTATTAGAGAGTGCACTACTATTAGAGAGAATACGGTAACTGATCAGTTACTTGAGCTATGGAAATGAAAATCTTACAATCAAATTCTATTAAAAATTTCGTTATTTAAATCTATCTATCTCTTGCAATTCCTTTCATTCCATCTACATAATTTGACTTTTCTTGACCTTGCACTTTCAACGAAACAACGGCTTACATCGATGTAAAAGAAGAGGTTTTCCAGAATGGACAAGAAATGAAAAGAAATGAAAAGAGGAAAGGTATAATTACCAACTCTTACAATCTCCATCTTTTGATCGAATTGAATTGAGGATTGAATTGAAAGAGGATTTGAAGAAAGCAACATTTTCATCAAACAGTTCTGCAAAGTTGAAGAGACTCGAGAACTGAATACTCATACAAAATTTTATCTCTCTTTTACCATGTCAAATCTTTAATTCAATATCAATATCTCTTGCTCAATTTTATCGAAATGTGTTCTGCCTTTATCGCTATTTATCTGGTTACAAGTGGTGTACGTTGTGCTCTCTGTAGCTGTCTTTCATCTAGCACATCTCCAGTGCCAATGTGCTCTGTGCTCTGTGCTCTGTGCTCCTCGTAACCAACTCTTACAATCTCCACCTTTTTGATCGAATTGAAAGAGGATTTGAAGAAAGCAACATTTCCATCAAACAGTTCTGTAAAGTTGAAGAAACTCGAGAACTGAATACTCATACAAAATTTTAAACCTCTTTAACCCTGCCATGTTAAATCTTCAATCCTGAAAGTTCAAGATCAATATCTCTTGCTCACTCTTGCTCAATATCAATATCTCTTGCTCAGTTGCTTTGACAATTTGATGCTCTCTTTTTGCGATTACAATTTATCTTCAATCACTTCAAAAACGGTATTCCCATTGCAATCTCGATCCGCTCAGAGAAAATAAGAGATTTAGTGTCATTTAGCCAATATAATTAGATAGTTCTCTCATTTTTATTTATTATTTTTTCATTATTTTAAATATTTCTCTCATTTTTATATATTTCTCAATGTTTTTCTGCTGATCTCTCTAGTTTTTTCGTTAGAGACACGCCCAATCATCCCATTTTGCTCAATCGTGATTATAGTTAAAAGATTTCAAGAAAAACCCTCACTTCTAAATGAATTTTATAAATATTTACGCACTAAGATTTTAAAAAACAGTAGATTAAGTGAAAATCATGGCGTAATGATTTGTTTTGCCGTTTTTAAGTGACATCTTGCCTTCATTTACCTTCATTTACCTTCATTTACCTTCATTTACCTTCATTTACCTTCATTTACCTTCATTTACCTTCATTTACCTTCATTTACCTTCATTTACCTTCATTTACCTTCATTTACCTTCATTTACCTTCATTTACCTTCATTTACCTTCATTTACCTTCATTTGTCTGCCTAAATCCTTCTGTTAATTATATTGGCTAAAACACACTAAATCCTTCTTATTTTCTCTGAGCGAATCGAGGTTGCAATGGGAATACCGTTTTTGCAGTGATTAAAGATAAAATTGCAATCGCAAAAAAGAGAGTAACAAATTGTCAGAGCAACTGAGCAAGAGATAGTGATATTGAGCAAGAGTGAGCAAGAGATATGGCGTAATGATTCGTTTTGCCGTTTTTAAGTGACATCTTGCCTTCATTTGCCTTCCTTTGTCTGCCTAAATCCTTCTGTTCTCATTCTTTGTTTAACTATTTCCTGATTATTTGCCGTTCCCTCATTCCTTCACATCTTCATCATTTCTTGTTTTCTGTCCAATCACTCAATTTCCGGTCTTCCCCCATTCATTGTTGACATTTCTCGCCTAGCCAATCCGATCATCAAAGTATCTTTCACGATTAGTCACTCCAATCCAAAGTTTTATTGAAATGGGTTTAATGAGTTTAATGGCTTAATGAGTTTTATCGAAATTTGTTCTGACTTTATCTTCATCTTCTGCCTTTATCTTCTGCGTTTATCTTCTACCTTTATCGCTATTCATCTAATTACAAGTGGTGTACTTTGTGCTCTCTCTAGCTGTCTTCCAGTACATCTCCAGTGCCAATGTGCTCTGTGCTCTGTGCTCCTCGTAATCATTCCCCATCTAGCACACCTCTATCCCTATAACTTTCAATTTTCCCATCCGATTGGCAAAAGATTTCCGTGTACAATTAACAAGTAATTTTTGAACTCTTGAAAACTCCTCTTGAAAAAATGAGACAAAAAAGTCAATTGAACTTTTTCTCAAGGCTAATAACTACATATAAGCTTAAATTTTTGGTAAACTTTTGAGTAATCAGTGAAAACCCCAGCAAACAAATTGCCAGAACTTATCACTACCGAATCGCCATCTTAACGACTCTGTGCCTTTCTTTTTCTGTCTCTGCCTATCAAAAGCAATAATCTGAACTCAAATTCACACAAAAAAAGGGAAAAGGTGAGGTTTTATTGCTCAGAATGAACGATTTTCCCAGAATTTCTTTAGAATTGAAACTTTTCAATTACTGATCTGAATTTGAATTTAATTTCTCAGTGCTTTTTTTTCTATTGACTTTTCACAGCGTCTGTTTTTTTGAGCTTTTTTGAGTGTCTCAGACTTGAGGGGATTTCTCTTTTGTTGGGATTTTTTAGAGATACGGAAATCAACAATTATTCGCTTAAAGTTTACGATGATGATTTCTGATTAGCTGCACTTACTTTGTGTTCGTTTTTAAATCATCTTGATGATCTAAATTTTCTAGATAAGCTCTATGATTCTGGTTACTGCTTGCTTGATACAAAACCATTTTCATTCATTTTAAGAAAGCCTATGTTTCGCTCTTAAGAAAGCCTTAAGAAAAGGCCACTTAAGAAAGTCTATGTTTCGCCCTTAGGAAAGCCTATGTTTCGCCCTTAAGAAAGCCTATGTTTCGCTCTTAAGAAAGTCTATGTTTCGCTCTTAAGAAAGTCTATGTTTCGCTCTTAAGAAAGCCTATGTTTCGCCCTTAAGAAAGCCTATGTTTCGCTCTTAAGAAAGCCTATGTTTCACTCTTAAGAAAGCCTATGTTTCAAATTAAAGCTAGTCAAAAAGCCGTTTAGCTTTTTAATGCCATGCTTTGGTCTATTTTTTTTGAATCCCTTTGCAATTTCAAAGATAAAAACAAGATTTTTAACAAAAAACAACAATTTCAATGAACCAGTCTCAACCTATTCGAATATTCCTTCACTGGTTGAGCTAACCATCCAGTATTGATACATATTTCAAAATAAACCTATTCAGGTAGGCATTCAATCTCTGAATGAACTTCACTTTGTTAAGCTCTTGAAATTTCCTGGTAACACATTTTCATCACTCAAAACTCACTAGCACAGCTGCTGGCCGACAAATGCGAATAGATAATTCATTTTATTGCCTGCGATATTGACTTTTTGAAATGTTACTGAAATGATCGACTTACTGCTCCTCAATTCCTTAGTTTTTTTTCAATACTTATTTTCAAATCACCACAGAAAAGCCACCATTTCAGTTTCATGCTGAAATCTGCTGAAATTTTAATCGTTCATAATCTTTGCACTTATAAACGATTAGACGAAAAGCTTTAGCATCTTTTGCTAGAGCTTTCATTTCCATTTCCATTTCCATTTCCATTTCCATTCCTTTCTGTGTTTGCGTGTTTGTGAGTGCATGAGTATAATCTCAAATAATCTCGGAGCTTCCTTTCGGGAATCTCTCAGTGACGGGAAAAAGAGAGTAGAGTGAAAATCCGCCGCACCTCTAATGCAAAATGACAGAGAATAAAAGTCTCTTCATCTTTTTCATAGATTTGTTTTTTGGTTTTGTTTGTTTAGATTTGCATATCATAGTTTCAAGTTTGGATAGTTTAGCTAAAGGAAAATTTTTAAACATAGGAGTATCTACCGATAAATACTGTAATAAGTACCCCCACCCCATAATGACGGTGCGGAAGTGTTGCGTAGTCTAGCTTTTGAACGAGTTTTACCTTGACACTGGTTTATGCTACAATGCTCGTTTTAGTTTCAAAAAATAGCCCTGAAT
>CAUEEP010000106.1:0-14253 GCA_958450365.1 Mesorhabditis belari
AGCCTTGAATAGTCGTAAGAATCTTGACCATAATTTTCTCAAAATTGACGAGTTTTTGCTTCAGCAAGACAGAGAACTAAAAATTGATATATTCGTTTGATCTTTTTAGATTATTTGGCTCAAAGAGCTAAATTGAAAAAGTTGCCCGAGAAAATGAAATGAAGACAAACGTTGTTGGTTGAATCGCGTTTACTTAACTCCGCTTTGATTCTCAGGGAACTGATTTCGTTATTGAACTTACCTCTCCACACGACATAACCCGGTTAGGTTGTATTCTTCTGACTGGAAGAGCTGCTCGTGAAAAGATGACACGCCGATCTTTTGTCCGAAAAAGAATGCTTATCGAAATCAAAAGCCATTTGTGAAGAATCATTTTTACCAAAGTGGATATTTTCTCATGTATTTTATGACTATTTATGTCAAAATCCTTCCTATTGAATTGCAAATGTTCACTTTGTGAAGCTATTTTCGTCAAACTATTTAATTCACATTCAAACAAAATTTATTTTAGAAACAAAAAATATACATTGACTCTATTACATCTTTCACGTTTCTGTTTCTAAAATAACTTTTTGAATGTGGAATTGAATAGTTTGACGAAAATGGACTGACAAAGTGAATGTGAAGGAAAAAATGAAATAAATTGAAGAGAAAAGGACAAAAACATTTAGAAATTTGTCTATTTGCGAAGAAAAAGACAAAAATTTTTGAAGCTGAGAAGAAAGTTTTCGAGGGAAAAGGTTAAGGTTTCGGCAAGTGAGTGCCTTTAATGGAATCTGTCACTTTTAAGTGATGAAAAATTTCCATGACACCTCAAACGGTAAAATTGGGACATTTGCAGAGAGAAGAAAAGACTGGAAGAAAGGGTGAAAGTGCTGGAAAATGAGAAATGTTTGCAATGGTCTAAAATTAATTTTTGAAATCTAGGGTCATTCTCACAAAGAAGCTGGCAAGCGGAAAAAAAGGATTAAATTAAATTATCTTTGTATTAAAAGTCAGCTGACGAAATGAAACTTCTTGGAGAGCTTCGTAATTTTCTGTCAATTACCAACTACCGTAAATCCTCTATTAGATCGGCATGTCGTTCTATTGTTCAGTGTCCATTTTTCGGGTTCCCAAGAAATTACATAAGGGGGCCACATTGTTGAAAAAAGTTATTCTTGCTTAAATCACTCTAACTCTATTCCTTTCGGTCTAAAACATACGAAAAACACATTTAAAACAAGAAGTTATGTCCATGGTTCTACGTATAAGAACGTGTGAAAATCGAAAAAGCAAAACTGTTTTCAGCTGGGGGATTCGAACCCAGTAGAAAAAATTCTTCGCAAGCTCGGTATGCAATCACGGTATGCAATCACACTATACACTGCACCACGAGTGTCGCCGAGAGGGCTTCGGAAACTCGACCCAAGAGACCATCGGCTTCTAAACTCTAACTAGGGATCGTTGTTTATTTACCACCGAGTTTCGAAATGGGACCTACCGTATTTACTCTAATAAAAGCCCCCCCCCCTCTAATAAAAGCCCCCCTCTAATAAACCCCCCCCCCCCCCCCTAGAGGGGTATCGAAAAATAAACGTCCCCCCTCCAATAAACGCCCCCCCAAGTACGAAAATTTACAAACTACATAGGAATAGCGACTTTTTTTTGATAATTTTTTGGTTTCTCTTTTAAACTTTCTAAGTAATCATTTTTACGTTTTGTTGATTTGCCGTATACTTTTGAAGTACCGCCCCCAAGTGTCCCCAAAAAGTTTCCCCAAAGTGTCCCCATATGGGAACTCTTTTTGATACTGAAATGCTTCGTTTTCTTTTTTTCTCTAGAGCTTTTTTAAAATTCTGTTACAGACGAAATTGTTTAAACTCTCCATATTAGATTTTCTCTTTGGGGACAGTTTGGGGAAATTTTTGGGGACACTTGGGGGCGGTACTTCAAAAGTATAAATTGTTGAAATAATTTTTTTTAGTTGGACTTCATGGATGTACTCGCCGATTTTCGAAATCTTCATGAAGATGAAATGGAAGGATTCTGCGAAGCGGGTCGGGAACATTTCGACAAACGATCCGATTCACGTGAAAGTTTGAACGACCCCGCCGACGACAATCCAATCCACAACGAAACAACGATTGGAAAACGACCGAGAAGAACATTGGACGCGAAGACGAAACTCGAGGTTGCTAAGATGGCGAGAGATGTTTCCATTCACTCGGCGGCGAAATTCTACTGCATCGATCGCAAAGTGGTCAAGCGATGCCTGAAAAAGAAAGAAGAGCTGGAAGAGCTTCATGGGAAAAGGAAACGATTGGATGGAGGAGGCCGCCACCTGAATTCGGCTGATGTCGACGAAGCTTTGGCAATTTGGGTGCGGAAACAACGGGCTGAAAAAAGAGGGTCACTCGTCGGATACTCTTCAACGAAGCGGCTAAACGTTTTAAGGAAGTCGGTGTACCTTTCATTGGAAGCAACGGCTGGATGGAGAAGTTCTTGGAACGGCACAATTTTTCGCTTCGCATTCCTACAACGACCACCCAGAAGCTACCGGCAGATTTTGAGAAGGTCCTCGTCAATTATTTCCTCAATCTTGGACAAAAATTGGCTGAAAACAACTACAAATATGTGTTTGCGGCCGACGAGACTGCTGTCTGGCTCGATCACTCATCGAACAAGTGCATTGATTCGATCGGAGCGAAAGAAGTTGAAGTGCTCACAAGAGGTTACGAAAAACTCAACGTTACGGTGATGCTTACTGCCAGAGCTGATGGCTTTAAGATGAAACCGTTTGTTGTGTTACCACGAAAAAGAATGGATAAGAAAGTTGAAGAAAAGTTTCGCAAACGATTAATCCTTTATTGGAGTGGTAAAGAGCAAAAATGCTTCGATAACTCAATCACAACTGATTATTTGGAAAGGACCTTTCGGGGATTGGGTTCTTTGACAAAAGGAACGCTCTTTACTAGTATGGGATCAACACACGGCCCATCGAAGCGAATCAACGATGAAATCTTTGACAAAACTAAAAGCTAGACTGCTTTTTTGTACCTGGAGGCACGACTAAATTTGTTCAATGTGCAGATGTTTCCTGGAATGCTCCCTTTGGCAATATATTCGACATCAATATGAAGATTGGATCCCCATCAACGGCACCCGAATTGACGAAATCGAAAGTTGATGGATCTGGTGGTGGTAACCCCGAACCTCCTGCAATGGATGTTTATCTGGAAATGATTGCTTCGTCTTGGGGGAAAACTATTCTCAGAAATGATTGCCGAGTCATTTAAAATCTGCGGAGTAGGAATTGATCGTGATGGAAAAAGAAGATCATCCTGTCCACTGCTTCCGCTCAGATGGCCTGATACCTTCCGGATTTAAAGCAATTCAGAGCGCCCGATTGGATAAGGAAATCGATAAAATTTTAGTCCCAAGCATCGAATCAGCAATTTTTCGTGAGCCTAGACAAGAGGTTGAATATTTTATGTAAATATGTAATATTTACATATTTACATGTAAAAAGACTTCTATGTCAAAAGATGGTTTTTGTGGGTTGCGCTAATTATCAAGACCGCCTGAGTATCAAGTGATCTTGTCCTCAACTCTCGTGACCCTATGTAGGTAATATATTTGCTTGATATAAAGTTCGGAAAAAAGTTTTGGAGATCGCTTTAGCGAAGAGCAAATATTTTACCCAACTCCGGGCTCGAAAGAGGGCCAAGAGGGTTGAGAGCCCAGCGCACTTACCACTGGACCACGATGGGATACTGGGGAGGCACGCAAGTTTTCGTGGCTTCTCTTCTTCTCATCACTGGCCTTTATTTCTTAGGATTCACAATCAAATATCTAGAAAAATTCTTCGCAAGCTTGGTATGCAATCACACTATCCACTGCACCACGAGTGTTTCGCTTGAAAGGGCTTCGGAAACTTTTCAAGTCAAATTTCGGAATGCTTTTGTCATTTTTTCTTCAATTTATTTCATTTTTATTTCACATTCACTTTGTCCGCTCTATTTTCGTCGCCACCGCAGTTCACATTCAAAAAGTTATTTTAGAAACAAAAACGTGAAAGATGTAATAGAGTCCATGTATATTTTTTGTTTCTAAAATAATCCTTTATTTGAATGTGGAATCAAATAAGTTGACGAAAATAGCTTCGTAATAAGTGAACATTTGGAATTAAATAGGAAGGATTTTGACATAAATAGTCATACAGTGGTCCATTAAATGTATTAGTCCCATTGCCATCCAAAAGTTTTTTTTGTACGAAAATCTTGCAAAAATAACGATGTTCCCAAAAGTGTAGGGTATTTTGTTTACCCATAATACTCTTCTTTTCAGGATTATAAGATTTATCCGTATAAATTGCAGAAAAATTAAAGTATAAAGCAAAAACAATACAGACATCGCTCCAAAAGACAAAAAAATTTTTAGGTAACAAAATACTAAAAAGGTTCTTACCCCAACACATTATGTTTTTCCGCCGTTGAATTTCACAGTAGGCCGAATGTACCTGAGTGCGTATCGCTTTCCAGTCGGTCGCCGAATAAGATGGTTTCCATCCGCGTGAAATAAATTGATTTTTTGTCTCATCGGTAAATAACACTTTCGCCCAATCACGTGTCGTCCAACTTCGGTAGGTCCGTGCAAAAGTCAAGGCGTTGCTTCCGGTGCTTAGATTTTATCAGAGATTTACGGGCAGGAAGGTTTCGGCTGACTTTTGATTGAGGAAAGAATGCGGCGCACCGTCCTTCTCGAGTAATTGAAGAGGTTGGCTTCACATCCTTTTCCCGCATCCCATTTTCCTGGGCCTTGGCGATTCGGAGTGTCAAGGTTTTTTTGGCCATCTAGGGAACAAAAATAAAAATACATTTAATGTTCATAGAACGCGAAAATTTAAAAAGAATAACTGGAAGGAAAACATCAATGGGACATTACTTTTGTGGAGCTAGTCGAAAAGCTATAACTTATTGCTTTTGCTTTATACTTTAATTTTTCTGCAATTTATACGGATAAATCTTATAATCCTGAAAAGTAGAGTATTGAGGGTAAGCAAAATTTCTACACTTTTTGGGAATATCGTTATTTTGCAAGATTTTCGTACGAAAGAAACTTTTGGATGGCAATGGGACGACACATTTGTGTCCCCATACATGAGAAAATATCCACTTTGGTAAAAAATGACTTTTCACAAATTATTTTTGATTGGGATAAGCATTCTTTTCGGACAGAGGCATCGGCGTGTCATCCTTTCAATGAGCAGCTCTTACAGTCAGAAAAATACAAGTCACCCGGCGGGGATTGTCATGTGGGAGAGGTAAGTTCAATAACGAGATCAGTTCCGTGAGAACTGAACGCGGAGTTAAGTAAACGCGATTCAACCCAACAACGTTTGTCTTCATTTCATTTTTTCAAGTAACTTTTTCAAATTAGTTCCTTTGAGCTAAATAATCTAAAAAGATCAATTTTTATATCAATTTTTAGTCTCTGTCTTGCGAAGCAAAAAAACTCGTCAATTTTGAGAAAAGAACGGTCAAGACTTTTACGACTGTTCGGGTGCTTCAATAAACTGGTGAACCATGACGGGAACTGTATTTGTCAAGGAGGTTTCTGTACTTGTTGCCTCAGCTTCACACCGATCCTACCTTGGGACATCTCTGCAATTCGTTCTAACAATGATCTCTACGTGGAAAACCGCTTCGGATGACACTCTTAGAAAGTAAAAAGTCATTGCGTCATTATTAGTCATTATTAGTGCGTTGAAAGAAAGACTATACCCATTGTCAGCAAAAATTGGGTGGGAAAAAGGTTGCCCAAAATATTTCTTTTATGACTTTGAATTTCTATTTAGGGCACCCTCACATCAGGAGATTCACACCAAAGGATTTTATTCCTGAGGGAATTCAGGTAAGCTATTTAGCCAAAAAAAAAGCATTAACTAGAATTTTCAGATGTGCACATGGGATCGAGAGACCCCAAACTGCACCTACACTTTTCTGGACTCAATGGAAACATCAATACCATCGTTTATCAACGGATCGACTTCCGTAAAATTGTTTCCAAAAATAGCAAACCACCGGCCCCGAAGTGCAAAAGACGCTCATTCGAAAGAACAACTGCAGATGCAAAAGCTGGACCCGCAAAAATGCCTTGTGCAAAAGTTTGTCGTCCTGTGTGGGCCAGAGGGAATAAGTTGTTACCAAGCTTGCTGGAAAGCTTATTGAACTCTGGGCGGATTGATGGATTGATCGATTTGAGAATAAATAAATTTGCTGTATCTTTTCAATGGCATATCCATGGGACTTTTTGATCTTTTTTCATCATGCTACAAGAGTAACTAATTTTAAAGTCATTCCTTTAAAATAAGCGAGCTTGTTTTTAAAATTTTGATCAAATGACTAATATTTCAATTTGTTTCTGATGAGAAATGAGAAAAATCGATGCGATAGACTCAACAACAAAAAAAATCATCCTTTTTTCATTGGATGTTTCACAGGAAATTTTCTGATCATGGGTTCAATTTTAATTTTTGATTCCTTTTTATAAACTGAACTTATCGTGTTTAGATGCTCATATGTCGCCAAAACAGTTAACTTGGCTAATTAATGTCATTTGTTGGCCGTCTCTAGCATTTTCTTTTCATAAGGTGTACGTGACCTAAAATAATCGTATCGCTTTTTTTTATTTCCCGTTTGTTCATGGAAACAGGAAAATAAGGGATGCATCCGTTGAGATGTGTGCTCATCTTGACAGTTGTTCTTCTCGAACGAAATGTTACGTGATAACATCAGATGAAGATTCTTGACGAGCAAGTATGCCTGGGGTTTTGAAATGCAAAATGAAAAAGAAATTACACCTGTAAATTGTGCACTGTCAAAAGCCGCGTTCAGGTAGACACCGGCCCAAAGGGTCACTGCATGCATGCTGTTTCAATTTGTCGAACTCCTTGAAAGCACTTGGGAGATTCTGTAAAAGTGATTTATGTGGGAAGGAATCTGTCTGTGTAGATTATGCCACTCAGAGTATGTTTGAAACAAGTGAAATCACTACATGAAACTGTTTTCTGGTCATGAAACAGGTGTCGGGCAGGGCTTTTTATAAAATTTGCCTTCATTTAGAGATTCCATTGAGATAAAGATCCTTGTGAGTGTAAAACTGAACGGCTCAGTCCTCGAAACACGAACTGGCTTTCATCTTTTTGTCGACTTCAGCCCAAAAATCTCGATTTCCTACAACAAGACATCAAGCGATAGTGATGTGATTCCAGAATGCGTAATTCTTCATTCTATCGATGGTTGACACTTTTTCTTTAGGCTGAACGTTTCAAGACGGGAACCATACATGGGAAGATTATTTGGTTCGGTTGGCAAATTGGCAGGTGTGATTTGCAATGAATGTCAATATATGCATTGGAACTGCTGGATTTCTTAATGTTTTCAAATTACCATATTCACACAGCTTTAATTCTCGGTTGAAGAGAAGCTTGTTGAGATGTGAAAAATGAATTGTCCGGAGAAGAAGGGCGGGCGAACTCTTTAAGTGCTCAATCTGGACCGTTCGGCAAGCCTTTGGCACAAAGAAAAACCGGTGGAAATCTTCATAGAGTGCTCGAAAGGCGGCTACGTCTTAAAATTGCAACAGTGAGGGAAGATCGGGCGGTGGTGAATTTTGTGAAGAAAGTGACCCAAATCGGAAACGCTACTGATGGTAAGAAGTACGTGACGGATCGTTTCGGCAACATTGTTTCACGGGATACACCCCGAAGACGCTTCTTGAATCGTGCTGGATATGTACATGGGCAGAGGCTGGGCATAAACCCTGTAAAAAATTGGAGCATCAAAACAGCGCTCCTAGCTTGGAAGGACCTCCATGTTTTCAAGGCAAGTCGGATCAGGGATGATTGGGCGAAAGTTCTTTTCACTCGAGCAAGACAAGGATTCATTTATTTCACGTAGACGATAACCAATTCACCGGCAACCGATTGAAAAGCGATATTCACATAAGTACCTTCGCCCGGACAGTGAAATTTTAAATGGAGGCTCCATTATGTGTTGGGGTAGGGACTTGTTTTGAATTTCTTTTCTAGGTGCTATCTCCTGAAATGCGGTAGGTCCGTTCATCCGCATAGACGCAACGATGGAGACTCATATGTTTCCTTTTGCTGCACAAAGGATGTCAGCCCCATGGACGCTTCACCAAGACAATGACCAGAAACACAAAAAGGAGGCTCAAGTGATGTTTATAATGGTGCTGAATCTACGGAACGGGCTCGTTTACTCGGATTTTACGAGGCCAATCGAGTCAAAATTGATCAATCCACCTCCCTATTTGCCGGATTTAAACCCGATCGACCATTTTGTGGTCTTTTGTCGAGTTTCAACCTACGAGAAAGAGGTTCGACTGTAAAGCGGCCTTTCGGTGGTGAAAGTGGTGAAAGCAAGGGAGGCTTAACAACGCTCTGATTTACTTTTTATGTTGTTTTTGTTGATAAGACATGACTTTTCAAAAATGTCAAGAACTTTTATCGAATTACCGTTTTGGTGAAAGAATTTTTCTACGAATATTTTTTGTAGGGGCAGAGGCCAGTACTTTTGCGGGCCACTGTATGTGAGTCTGATCTGACCGATGTTCGACTAAAAACTACTCCAAATGAACTTTGAAACTGGATCAGACTTTACTTCGATTACACTTTGTATGGGACAAAACTTAAGCAAGTCTTTCTTAATTCAACTGAAAACGGAAACCATATAATCCAATTTTTCATTGAGATCCAAATTCTCGTCAATTTCAGCATGTTTCGCGGTCCAGGTGAATGTTCCCGTGAAATTGGTGGCGATGAAGAAAAAAGAGGTTTATGTTTACTCATTACATCTATCAGACTGGACAAGTGCTTTTGAGAGCTTCAAACCTAAAAGGAAAGCGATAAATATGCAACACAGCAACAAGTCAACAAGTCTAAATTTCAATTTTCTGAGGGCTCCCAAAAGAAAGTGACAAAAAAAAATCTGAAAACGTAATTAGATTCAGGACCGAAAGTAACCCTTTAAACCCCAAAAATCATCGACATAGCATGAATAGGGAAAAATGTAACAGCCAAAAACGAAAAATTCACCCGGTGCAAAACCATACGCCAACCCCTAAATTTTGGTGTCGTTGTTCAATTTTTATGGTGAATGTCTATTTATAACAATAACAGCTTTAATTTAGCGGAACGTAGAATGGAAGAAAGCAAAAAATGAGATAGATCGGGTTCGAACTCGTGGGATCCTCAGCTTTGGGGTGTTGTTTGGGAATTTGGTTTGGTGCAAAGTTTGTGTCCTGAAAGGGCCAGAGGGGAAATATTGTTCGCCAAGCTTGCTGGGAAAGCCATTGGAACTCTGGGCGGATTGATGGATTGATCGATTTGAGAATAAATACAATTGCTTTGTGAACTTAAAAATGGCATATCTGAAGTGGGACTTTTTTGATCTTTTTTCATCATGCTACAAGAGTAACTAATTTAAATTCATCTCCTTTAAAAATAGGCGAGCTTATTTTTTAAAATTTTGGATCAAATGACTAATATTTCAATTTGTTTCTGATGAGAAATGAGAAAACCTGATGCGATAGATCAAACGACAAAAAAATAATCCTTTTTCTTTGAATGTTTCATGAGAAATTTTCTGATAATGAATGCCATTTGTTAGCCAGCTCTAGCGATTTCTTTCATGATAATGTGACCAAAATAATCATATCGCAGCTTTTTTATTTCCCACTTTGTTCATGGAAATATGAAATTAAGGGATGCGATCCGTTGAGATGTGTGCTTATCTTGACAGTTGTTCTTCTCGAACGAAATGGGGTGATAACATCAGATGAAGATTTTCTACGAGCAAGTAAAGTTTTGAAATGCAGTTTTGAAATGCAAATGAAAAAAAGAAATTTCAGTCTTCAAATTGTGCACCGTCAAAAGCTGCGTTCAGGTAGACAACTGCCCAAAGGGTCACTGCATGAATGTTTCTAATTCTCGAACTCACTGACAGCACTTGGCAGATCTTGAAAGCTACTTTTGTGAAGGAATTCTGTCTGTTTGAAATAGGCCACTCTGAGTTTGTTTGGAAAACAAGTGAAAATCACTACATAAACTGTTTTCTGGTCATGTGAAAGAGGTAAGTCTCCCAGAGCTTTTTATAAAATTTGTCTTCATTTAGAGATTCATTGGAGAAAGATCCTCGTGAGTGCAAACTGAACGGCTCAGCCCTCGGGAAACACGAACTGGCCATCTTTTGTCGACTTCTGCCCAAAAATCTTTACTTTCTACAACAAGACATCAAGCGGATAGTGATGTGTGATTCCAGAATGCGTAATTCTTCATTCTATCGAAAAAAGACACTTTTCTTTAGGGCGAACATTTCAAGAAGGGAACCATAATGTAAAAGATTATTTGGTTCGGCTGGCAAATTGGCAGGTGTACGCGCAGGGAATTTGTCAAACTATGTATTGGAATATGTTTGTTTTCGTGATGTCGTCAAATTACCATATTCACACAGTTTAATTTCTCGGCGAATGAGATAATAGATTTAGATGAAATGAAAAAGATTTTAGAAGACATAATTACCCGCTTGTTCATTAATTTCAATGAACACACTGGACTTATAACGGAAACGTCTGCTCATCGTTTTTGCCGTCGGGAATTTTAGATTGTTCTGTTTTTCTTCAGCACCAGCCCTTCCATTTCGAATTATCATTCGGTTGAGGATGAAATTGCACGTCGCATCAGACCAAAAATTCACTCAAAATGCAACGTCCACGCAAAATCGTTGGCTAAAAGTCTAAATGCCGCCAATTATGGACGGGACTTCAATCTTCGCCTCTATAACTTTCCCATGGATATTGGGTTTTGAGTGAATTTTGGTATCATTTGAAGCGCTTTTATTGGCTCGCATCGAATCATTCTATTAAAATAGTCATAATCGAAGGCTGGGTCCCGAGGGAAAACAACAAAAAACTTTAAAAGTTCAAGTACAAAAAAAGGACCAACAGGATGTTTTTGAAACATGTTACCGTCTAGAACAGATATTGTTCATAAATATTGTTCTAGGACCTCAGAAAGGTTGTTTTCTCCAAAGAATTTTGGCATAAATTCAAGAGCAATATGTTTGATTTTTATATCTTCAGACCCCAAAATGCTTCTTCAGTTTTTGTGCCAAAGTTTGACAAAGCCACTCCTTTATCCTAAACAAACTTGTCGCTCCAAGACCGACAGCAGGTCGAGAATCGGCTCCGCAAAAGCATTGTCCTGTGCGCACATTTTTTGTTTTTTTGTTTTGTTTTTTGTGCTTTGTAAAGTTCACTTTGGGAGTTATAACTTGCTTTTTTTTGGGACGCCTGGGGAAGTTTAACCTCCCCATTCCGGATAAAGAGAAGCTTGTTGAGATGTGAAGAGAAATGGATTGTCCCGAGAAGAAGGCGGGCTAACCCCTTAAGTGCTCAAACTGACCGTTCAAAGAACCTTTGTCTTAAAATTAAGAACAGTGAGGGAAGATCGGGCGGTGATGAATTTTTGTGAAGGAGGACCCAAATCGGAATGCTACTGGTGGCAAGAAGTACTTTGACGGATCGTTTCGGCAACATTGTTTGACGGGATACAATCGGAAGACGCTTGAATCGTGCTGGGATATGTAAACATGAGGGCTGCGTACAAGCCTCTGTGAAAAATTTAATGTCGTGAATGTCGTTCGGATAAGAGTTCAAGAAGTGGTGAAAGCAAGGGGATATTTTTTTTAGGGGCAGAGGACAGTACTTCTGCGGTCCACTGGTATGTGAGCCCGATCTGTACTGCTGTTCAACAAAAAACTACTTCAAAATGATCCTCGAAACTGCATCAGACTTACTGATCACATTTTGTATGGACAAAACTTCTAAGCAAGTTTTTCTAATTCAACTGAAACGGAAACCATATAATCCACCCTATTTGAGATCCAAATTCTCGTCAATTTCTGCGTCAGTGGCAACCAAAAAGGAATGTTCCTGTAAAATTGGCGGCGATGAAGAAAAAGAGCTCAAGTTTGCTTCATTACATCTATCAGACTGGACAAGTGCTTTTGAGCCTAAAACCATAAAGCAAAGCGATAAATATGCAACACAGCAACAAGTCACATTTTTGTTTTCAGAACAGAGTTCACACCACATAAATTTTTGCCTCAACTTCGAGAATCCCCAAAAATTCGTTTGTGCTCTGATTTTTCTTATAGTTTCGAAGTGTTGAACATTTTTTTTGAAAAACAAAACAAAACTCTTTGAGAAAGTGATTGTGTGCCTTCGTGCGAAGGGTGTAGTGGATAGTGCGCCGGCAGTTGGCCCTCCTTGGACCCTGATGCGGATCCTCGCGTGCCGCCGATTTTTTTGTGTTTTTGCAAACTTTCTTAGTCGCTTCTAGAGTCAATCTTTTTGAGTCAAAGTTCGGCCTTGCTTTTACTGGTGAACAATAACCTTTTAGAGTGAATTTTTTCAATACCAGGATGAGGCCTTGACTCAGGTCCACAATCTCTGTGGGAATAACTCTTTCAGCTTTAACATTTTTCGTTTGATATTGTCGTTTGATCTTTTTAGATTATTTGGCTCAAAAGAGCTAAATTGAAAAAGTTTTGCCGAGAAAATGAAATGAAGACAAACGTTGTTAAGCTTGTGGTCCGCGTTTACTTAATCCCCGGTTTGATTTTCACGTGTGGAACTGATCTCGTTATTGAACTTATCCCTCCCACATGACCAACCCCGGGATGACAAACACATGATACAAACGATAAAACGTCGAAAATTGAGGAGTTGGAAGAGATTCTTTTCGACTAGTGTGGGTAAAGAGATCGCCACTTTGTTCGCTGTTGCCTTTCGCGCGCACGATGGCCAGATCACCGAAGAGTAGATTTTTTATGATTTGACTCAATGATAAATTGTTTGCATTACTGTTTACACAATGATTTAAAATATCCAAGCTTTCAATGTTCTATAGTCCACACAACGATGATCTGAATGCTGATTAAGATTATGGGTAGAAATTATTTCAAGAGATCTTGCTCTCAGATTTTAACACAACCAAAATCCTAATTTCATTTTATAATCATTACATATTTGCTTGGTCAACTGAATAACTTGACTCATTGAGAATAGACCTAGACCAGTCTAATCCGCGCCGATTTGAATCCCAAATTTCTACTACGACCAATGATCTTTTTACGTAACGTCGAAATCAACTTAAGCACAACATCATTTATTCGCCCGAAATACACACAAAAAGATGCTCAAATAAACGATTAGAATCAGAAAAATCAGAAAAATTATTGTTGTCTTTTGATAGATCAATAGAAAAGATCAAAATGAACGTAATTTTCATTGAAAAATTTTTGCTCGAGGGGTACTTTATTATGTATTTACGGTAATATTTTATTTGTCAATAGTTGTAATTAGAATTCTTTCTGAATTTATGGGTCATAATTATTGCAACAAGACTTCAAAGACTGCTTCTTACCAAACAGCTTTCTTATTTTTTTGCCCCCTCTTTTTTGTCGTGTTGCGTCTTATCTTCTTTATTCTTGCCTAATTGCCTCCCGCTCACACGAAGAAGACGGTTCAGAACTGGTGTGTGGCCAACTTTCCCTGAGTGATCACCAAGGATGAATGGCCTCCAAACTCACCGGATCTCAATGTGATGGACTTTTCCATTTAGGCAATCTTAGAGGCTAATGTCTGCTCTTTGACCTTGAAGAAGTCTTTGACCAAAGGATGGAAAGCGACTCCTCAAGATGAGATTCGGGCCGCAGTGAAGGCATATCCGAACCGATTAAGGGCTGTTATCAAGGCAAAAGGCGGTCATATCGAATGATCTCTTGTTTCCTTATTTTTACTGTTAAATAAAGCTATGTCTGTTTAAAAATCTTCTTCCAGTGAAACTTCTTGGTGTGCAAGGCCTTGAGTATCTGTTGCAATAATTATGACGCACCCTGTACAAATTATCCATTCAGAATCTCCGCGGGAATCGCCATGAGCCGAGTTGGAATCGAATCTACGCAATGCATCAAAACGAAAAGGTTTATAGATAAAAAGTTGATTAAAAGTAATAAATATTGCAATTTTTATTAGTAGTTTATAGTTTTAAGGACGTTATTAGTACAATACAACTGCCCAAGTAACATCTCTCATCGATCCTTCTTCTTTATTCTGATCTTTCTAACTTTTATTTCTAATCGATTTCTACTACGACCAAATCCTAATTTCATTTTATAATCATTA
>CAUEEP010000107.1:0-46497 GCA_958450365.1 Mesorhabditis belari
GTATGTAGATCCTCTAATAGGCTTACTTAATCTAATAAATTAATCTAATAGTAAGCTCATAGTGATCTTTTAAGCATAATATTGGGTTGGTGAATTGAAAACTGCGGGCTATTGTCATAAGTCACAGTTTGGGCACTTTCTTCAAAAGAAACCCATTTTGGTGTCAATAGAAAAGTTGTAGAGAATCAAAAATAAAGCTTATATCCAAATTTTCAGAACGATTCAAAAACTGGTTTTCAAGAAATGCCAAATTTACGAATTTTCACAAAACTTGCATTTTAAGCGAAACTACTAAGTGGATCTTTTTGGAAATTTGGATATAAGCCTAATTTTTGATTCTCTACAACTTTTCCATTGACACCAAAATGGGTTTCTTTTGAAGAAAGTGCTCAAACTGGGACATCTCCAGTCCTCGATTTTTGAGTCTCACACTTGTCTCACACACAAACCAAAATCCAACGCAGAAAGAGGAATCCGCAAATTGCCTGCAAAATGGGCAGAAGTCGTCAATAATAATATAATATTTGTCTATAATCTATCTATCTTTTCTTACATTTCTTACAATAAATAGCCTTGTTTGGGAACTTTTGGCGCATTCCCCAAACAGCCCGAACCTCTCCCCTTTTGATTACTATTTATCCCGGATGATGAGTAATGAGCTTGCGGGAGAACACTTCGATTCGGAAGAAGCAGTCAAAAATTGGCTTTGAAAGTTTTTCGATTCAAAACCAAAATCCTACTACGAAAGAGGAATCCGCAAATTGCCTGTAAAATGGGCAGAAGTCGTCAATAATAATGGAAATTATTTGGAATGAATTCATGGTTTTATGTTGAATGAATTTCAGTTCAAAGTCCGGCAGTTTTCAATTCACCAACCCAATAGTTCAAAGTAAAGCTGCTACGGAAAAGCTGCACCGAAATTTACTATAATAGGTTCGAATTAGGTTACTGTATATGCTAAGAAGTAGTTCTAACAAGAGTTTATGCTTTGTTTTCATAAGTTTTTTACCTATACTTTGAATAGAAATTTTTAATTTATCTATCAATATCCTTTTAGCTTTTTGTTCTTGTTCTTTTTGTTCTTTCTTTTGTTCTTCTTTCAAGACTCTCAGTCTTTTTGTACTTTATTGTACAAATTTCAAAATAACCAACCACTTTTATCTGTTTTCTGTATTTGATTTTGACGAAAGATTGAACTTCAGATTGAACGATAACTATTATAGTTTTTTTGAGTTCATAGTAACAGCCAAACAAAACAACGTGCATTTCTAGAAACGTAAAATTATCTATTCTTGGCTTTCAAATGAATAAAAAGAAAGCTTGTGTGTTTTGTGTGAGAATTGAAAAGAAAAAACTTTTTCAATCTTATAAACAACGCCAAAAACCTTCTTGTCAACCCGATTGACGATGAAAATCTCGAATCGACTTGAAATTGTTGCATTGGACTGCTTTGGGAAAATTAAAAAACGAGATTTTGAAAGTTTGATGCCTATAATTGATCGATTAGACAGATCACTGCGAAAAAAGTTCTCAATCAAAAACACTTTTTAAATTCAGGAAATGGTGCTCGTTCTTGTTGATGTGATTGCTGTTGACGTGATTGTTGTTGCTGTGATTGCTGTTGTGCGATGACTCCTTGGCTTTGGTTTTGGTCGTTTGCATAGGGCAAGATGATCTCCTCTTTTGCATGACCTCATTGCGACAAGCTCTACGAAAATTTCTCAAAGCCGGAACTGAAGCCGATAATTTCAGAACAGATTTTTATGGTTGCCTCAAATTTTTGGGGAACGGCCGCGACGCGACCGCCGTCACCGAAACGCTTTTTGAAAGAATTTCCTAGGCTAAGCGCCAAAACACCTACACATATCTTTGCTTCTTCAAATCATTGACAACTCTATTAAACTTATTACTAAACTTCGCTAAATTATGAAGGCAAAACTC
This sequence comes from Mesorhabditis belari, assembly GCA_958450365.1. NCBI lineage: Eukaryota > Metazoa > Nematoda > Chromadorea > Rhabditida > Rhabditidae > Mesorhabditis > Mesorhabditis belari. Next base: position 1,942 of record CAUEEP010000107.1, read on the forward strand.
GAATTCAAATCTCTTCCCAATGAACTTAAAAATTTGGTTGTTAATCAAGTGGATAATTCGAGTTGTGAGAAGCTTTTGAAAGTGAATCGAGATACCAGAAATCGATGTCTCGAACTTGCCCCTTTTCTCCAAAAAATCGACGAGATTTCTATGATGCTGTTTTGCTGGAAATCGGTAAACGAAGAAATACTGTGCAACACATTGAGGATCGAGATTTACAAAGATAAGGATGACATGGGATTAGAGTTCAACAATCAATCCGGTCAAGTTCGCCGATACACTCTGGGAGCGGTGATCGGAAACGAGAATCAGAAACTCTTTCAACAGATCAAAGCCAGCAAAAAAGTGTTCATTCAAATGAATAGCAGCTTTCACGAGGACGACGTGGAATTCGATGAGGATGGACCGAGAATCGAGTTCCTAACGTTTTTGCCAAGAAACTGGCACACTTTTGAGTTCACTTTTTGTCCTCAGAGATTTGATGTGATTCGGCAAGTATTTGAGCACACAAAGCCCACGATTGAGTGTAGATTAGCGCTAAACACTGGACAGGATTTAGGATCGCTGGCAGACGAGGAAAGAGAGTACCTAAAATCTCTGATGTCACACCGATTCCCAAACACGATCTCTTTTTATTCAGGGTATCCGCTGAAAGAAATGCACGAGATTTTGAAACTCACCAATGTGCAACTCTACGAAACTTTTGAGGAACGGTGGGAGAATTTGGAGAAAACTGTCAGATTCATTTTGAATAAAGGTTTGCCAAGTCGAAACGAGAAAATGATACTCACAGTCAATCACTTGATTTTTCATCCAAATCGAGAAACGGCCCAGCAAAAGTTTGATAAACTTTTTGCTTTGTTGCAAGACAAGAACTTCAGCTGTACGTTGATTGAAGACAAAGATGAAGAAACAGAGCTGTTAAATGTTTTTGAAAAAAGAGAGGAAAATCTTTTTGGGAAGAGGATCTATTTGAATGGACCTTTATCTGCACTTGGAGCTTTTGTGAGGCAAAGACTTTTTCGGCGAAGAATTTCCCCAGAAATGGACTGTGTTTACATGGCGGCCATCCAAGAGAACCACGATTTTGGTGAAGTTTTGCATGTTGTGTTTGGGGCAAAAATGGAGAGAATCTTTCCCCCTTTGAGCCAATAGTTTTTGTGATAAATTGTGATGAATAAATTATTACACTAAGACAATCAAGACAATCATCAACAATCAAGCTCGCACTCCTTATCGTAATTCACCACCTAAAAAGAAAAAAATTATTACACTAAGACGAAAAGATTGGACAAAACTGATTTTTTAGATGAACTTTATGGAAAAAATCTAACAAACCAACAGCAAGGTACCCGTTTTTGGTCCACAGTTAGCTGTGGCTGGCGACAGATTGAAATCAACGGTCGTTCATCGATCCACGAAAGAACACCTTTCGTCTGCAAATCGGGGTCATGTTTTGTTTCAAAAATTACACACATTTTTCCCACCAGCGAGAAACATTCCACTAGCCGTAATTCGAGAAAATGTTGCACTAACTTTCACAGGAAAGACCTCAACTTAAAGGTGAACAGAAAAACACTAGCCTAACTTAAGATGTCATTCTTGTATTGACCGTGATTGGAGGCAAGGTGAGCGCCAAGAGATTGACAATAGGTTTCGGCCTCGGAAACGACGAGCTCGTAGACAACTTCAAACGAGCAATTTTTCGGTCGGCCTGGCCCTAAAAAAGTTGACTCAAAACGGTCTAATATTTGTAACCAAAGCCAGAAGATCAGTTTTTAAAAAAACTTATTAAAACTGTTTATTGAATCTCGCACGATTTTAAAACGATAAATTTTTCGAGCTCAAACCCAAGATTAATCTAAAAGTCAAAAAAAGAAAATAAAAACAAAAAGAGGACACAAAAAATGAAAGACATTTTAAAAGGTTTTTGATTTTTTGAACAGTATTTAATGGTTGATTACGCTCAAAAAATATTTCGCTTAATTTTTGACTAGTTTAAGAGGTATCGGATTGGGAAAAAGTGTATGAAAACAAAGAAATTTTTTGGATTTTCTGAAAAAAGTAGTGAAGTTCAAAGAATTTAAAGGTCCAAATATACCATCAAAATCTGAAAAATGAAATTTGTTTAGAATTTCTGAGTCATAAGCTATTGAACAAGCTATTAAAAACAGACAAAAAAAATCGAATTCTACATTAATGGCTTCAAAGTGGGAGGTGCCTCGTCGAGTCAACGGTTCACGGTCGCCTTGCAGAATATCGATACATCGAGTGACACGAAAGAGGCTCTGGTTTTTCAGGTTGGTTCAAATGCTGTGAGAAGACGGTGAACAGAGGTGCCTCAATGTTTTCTAAAAAACCCAGCCAAAAAATGAAAGACATTGTAAAAGGTTTTTGATTTTTTGAACAGTATTTAATGGTTGATTACGCTCAAACAATATTTCGCTTAATTTTTGACTAGATTAAGAGGTATCGGATTGGGAAAAAGTGTATGACAACCAAGAAATTTTTTTGGGTTTTCTGAAAAAAGTAGTGAAGTTCAAAGAATTTAAAGGTCAAAATATACAAAATTGAAAAAAGAAATTTGTGTAGAATTTCTGAGTCATAAGCTATTAAAAAAAGCTATTAAAAACAGACACATTCATTTACGATTCCAAAGATGATAAGCTTCTTAAAGAAAAGATGGTAAGCGTCGTTTTTCACACAGAAAACTTTTGATCTTCAAAAACCTTAAATTTTTATAAGCTTTATAGCTTTTATAAGCTTTTGATTTCCGTTTTAATCTCTAGTTTTATTATAGTTCGTGCTCTTTTTGTTTAGTGTTCAATATTGGATTTGGGTGACTAATAGTAAAGGAATAGCTGGATCAGCTGGGTTGGACTTTAAACCGAATTACTCTATGTGAACATGAGGTCAAGCCAACCTACTCTATTCCAACTCAAATCTAATTCCACCTTGGTTTTCTCAGCCCTTTCTTGCCTAATTGTTCTGGAAAAGGAGATTTGTTTAGAATTTCTGAGTCATAACGAAGAAGCTCTTAAAAACTAGAATTGGCTTTTACTTTAAAAACTTTTAATAGAACAAATAGAAATTGGCACTTGGTAGACAAAATTTCAGAGTAATCGGCTACGACTGAGAAAACGAAGGTGGAATTAGGTTCGGCTTGGAATTTTCCCATTTCCCTCTACAAATTTCTAAATTTCATTTCAATTACCATTTTTGTCACTTGATTTACAAGTGATTTCATTTCAGGAACACCATGGGGAACTATCAAACCTACAAAACGAAAAGCCATCTTCCCCCCTCTTCACCAATCAATCCACCAAACCAAGAATACAAGGAATTTCGCGAGTACATCAAGGAAAATCGACAAGGGAAGTTGATGCTCGATTTCTCGACAAAAATTGTCTATGATGTCTATTTGAGGAACCGATCAACCAGGCTCAAATGGTCCAAGCGATTCAGCGTCAAATTCAAATTTCACGAACAGGTAAACCCATGAAAATTGAGATTTGCTAAATAAGATTTTAGGACATGATGAGTGAAATATCGAAAGCTTTTGTCAAAAAGTATAATGGCGTTTGGACGTGTTTAGCAGGTTTGACAAGTTTTGCAAGCTTTTGCAAGTTTTGAAAGCTTTGTGCTAATGCTTTTAGAACCTAAACTTTCAAATATTTGTTTAAAAATGTAAGCTTTCATTTTCTCTTTAGGTCCTAATATTGTTTACGGGACGTATCCGAGACCGAAAAACTTCATTCAATTCGACATTAAAGAGGACTTTGGATGCTTTTGCCGAATAATAATCTTTCAAAATGGTCAAGAAGTTCCGAAATTGTGAGAAAGCTTTCCATAAACGGTTTATTTTCATCGTCAAAGCCAATAAAGACATTTTTAAAAAACTTCTCAGGCAAGTAGACAATTAAAAAATCAAATGTTGAAAAAAAAAGTATCATTTTTTGAAGATATAGAGATAAAGATAGAGATTAGAAAAATTTCAAACAAAGATGTTAGATGTTAGATGTAAATCTAACAATTGGTTTTCTCTTTTCTCGAAATCCACACAAAGTTCACATCGTTTTTTGATGGTCAAACAAATCGGCAAAACAAAATCATGATTTGGTTGTAAACTTTTTGCAAGAAAAACTTCTCGAGTTGCATAGAAGGTGCTTTTCTTTAGAAATAGCCGATTCGGGGTACCGTTTCGAGATCACCGTTTCAAGGTTATACTCTTGTGAACTGTGAACTTAGGAAATTTTAGGAAAGTCGATGAAAAGCAAGGATTTGAAAGAAGAATGGAAAGTAAAAATGAATGGAAAACAAGGGATGGATTTTTTTTCTGTAATTATTTGTTTATAAATTAGCAAGTGGTGAACTCCTCAAATGAGAGGTGTATTTCGGTAAATCGTTTTGGACTTTGAGATTTCCATTTGTCAATTCTTCTTGCCTTTTATTGAGGTTACTGTATATGCTAAGAAGTAGTTCTAGCAAGAGTTTATGCTTTATTTTTCAGAAATTCTTTACCTATATTAGCAAATTTTTGATTTATCTATCAATATCTTTTTGGCTTTTTGTTCTTATGTTCCAAGACTCTCAGTCTTTTGTACTTTATTGTACAAATTTCGTTTAACCAACCACTTTTATCTGTTTTCTGTATTCGATTTTGACGAAATGGACTACTTGCACGATTTCAAATAACGAGAGCGAAATGTGGAAGGATTCAGATTGAACGATAGCATGTTCACAAACAAAATCTAATGCAACAATGAACAATGACTAGAAAAGACGAAATGAACCTATATATAACCATATTCGGAAAGAAAAGATATCCAGGCAACACAAGAATTAAGAATTTTTACTTTTTCCTACTTTTCACCTTACTTTGAACTACCTCGAACAAAAGAAGAAGCTTCTTTTGTTCGAGTCGTCGACACTCGCCTGAGCAACAGTTGGATTTGTAGACGCGTGTGTCGGATGGCGGTTTGCCCTCGGGTTCGGCTGAGAAGCATGTGGTGGCTGAGCAGGGAATGGTGCTCGTTGCTGTTGTTGTGATTGCCGTTGATGTGATTGCTGTTGATGTGATTGCTGTTGTGCGATGACTCCTTGGCTTTGGTTTTTGTCGTTTGCATAGGGCAAGATGATCTCCTCTTTTGCATGACTTCATTGCGACAAGCTCTACGAAAATTTCTCAAAGCCGGAACTGAAGCCGATAAGTTCAGAATAGATTTTTTATGGTTGCCTCAAATTTTTTGGGAACGCCCGCGACGCGACCGCGGTCACCGAAACGCTTTTCGAAAGAATTTTTCGAAGAATTTCGAAAGAAAATAAGAAAAAGCGCCAAAACACCTACACATATCTTTTCTTCTGCAAATCATTGACAACTCTATTAAATTTATTACTAAACTTCGCTAAATTATGAAGGCAAAACTCGAATTCAAATCTCTTCCCAATGAACTAAAAAATTTGGTTGTTAATCAAGTGGATAATTCGAGTTGTGAGAAGCTTTTGAAAGTGAATCGAGATACCAGAAATCGATGTCTCGAACTTGCCCCTTTTCTCCAAAAAATCGACAAGATTTGTATGATGGTGTTTTTCTGGAAATCGGTAAACGAAGAAATACTTTGCAACCAATTGAGCATCGAGATTCGCAAAGATACGGAGCCACCCGAGAGGGATTCATTACATTTCCACAATGAAACCCGTAAATCTTGCCAAGCCGTGATCGGAAACGAAAATCAGAAACTCTTTCAAAAGATCAAAGCCAGCAAAACAGTGACCATTGTAATTTTACGTTTCACGGACGAATTCGATGAGGACGGACCGAGAATCGAGTTCCTAAAGTTTTTGCCAAGAAACTGGCACACCTCTGAGTTCACTCTTTTACCTGAGAAATTTGATGTGGTTCGGCAAGTATTTGAGCACACAAAGCCCACGATTGAGTATAAATTAGGACTAGACAATGAAGAGGATTTGAGACCACTGGAAGACGAGGAAAGAGAGTACCTAAAATCTTTGATGTCACACCGATTCCCAAACACGATCTCTTTTTATTCAGGGTATCCACTGAAAGAAATGCACGAGATTTTGAAACTCACCAATGTGCAACTCTACGAAACTTGTGAGGAACGGTGGGAGAATTTGGAGAAAACTGTCAGATTGATTTTGAATAAAGGATTGCCAAGTCGAAACGAGGAAATGATACTTATAGTCACTCACTTGATTGCTGATAGACATCTAGTAACTTATGAGGAACGGTGGGAAAATGTGAAACAACGATCTGATGAACTTTTTGCTTTGTTGCAAGACAAGAACTTCAACTGTACGTTGATTGAAGACAAAGATGAAGAAACAGAGCTGTTAAATGTTTTTGAAAAAAGAGAGGAAAATCTTTTTGGGAAGAGGATCTATTTGCATGGATCTTTCAATCCGCTTGGAGCTTCTGTAAGGCAAAGATTTTTTCGGCGAAGAATTTCCCCAGAAATGAACTGTATTTACATGGCGGCCATCCAAGAGAATCACTGGCTTGGTAGAAGAGAGGTTGTGTTTAGGGCAAAAATGGAGAGAATCTTTCCCCCTTTGAGTCAATAGTTTTGTGATAAACTGTTATTTTGTCTATTCAAATGTTCTATTAAAAGAAACGATACTCAGTTATTCTCTGGTTTCATTATGAAAACTATAAGGAATGATTCTTCTTTGATAGTTTCTTTGATTGGTCGATCGATGGGATGAGAAAAGCCCTATCTAACTTCAAATCATAGCTGTTCTTTGCGTTTTTGGCTTTTTTATAAATAAACTTTTTATAAATAAACTGTTTAATGAAACAATCACAATTTATTATTTTTTACATGCCGAATACAGAGCGATATCCGATCCGTCAAGAACGATGAGCCAGGCTCTCTTTCCTACTAGAGTGCGTTCCTCGCGAGTAAGTAATTACTCGAGTAAATTTGCATGAGTAAATTCTTTACTCGAGGTATTACTCGAGTAATTATCGAGTAATGCGTTTTTTAAAAAATGCGCCTGTGCGAAAAAAATATAAAAGCAATTTTTCCAGGTTTTTCAAAAAACCTATTTTACATTGGAAGGGAGTTTCCCACCAAAACGGTTAAACGGCTGAGTATCTTTAAAAAGTCCCGTATATAATGAGGGGCTCGTCATTTTTGCTAAAAGTACGGTAATTTTTTCCCAAGTGTGCGTTTTAAAAAACGCGAGGAACACACTCTATTTCCTACTTTTCCATAAACAATCAAGCTCACACTCCTTATCGTAATTCACCACCTGAAAAGAAAAAAATTATTACACTAAGACGGAAAGATTGGACAAAACTGATTTCTTAGATGGACTTTATGGAAAAAGTCTAACAAACCAACAGCAAGTTACCCGTTGTTGGTCCACAGTTAGCTGTGGCTGGCGACAGATTGAAATCAACGGTCGTCCATCGATCCACGAAAGAACACCATTTGTCTGCAAATAGCTGGGGGTCTGTTTTGCTGCAAAAATTACGCATTTTTCCTACCAGCGAGAAACATTACAGTAGCCGTAATTCGAGAAAATGTTTCACTAACTTTCACAGCAAAGACCTCAACTTAAAGGTGAACAGAAAAACATTAGCTTAACTTAGGATATCATTCTTGTATTGAGTGTCCTCTTTTTGTTTTTATTTTCTTTTTTGACTTTTAGATTAATCTTGGGTTGGAGCTCGAAAAATTTATCGTTTTAAAATCGTGAGAGATTCGTTAAACAGTTTTAATATGTTTTTTTTTTAAAAAACTGATCTTCTGGCTTTAGTTACAATTATTAGACCGTTTTGAGTCAACTTTTTTAGGGCCGGGCGGACCGAAAAATTGCTTGAGGTTGTCTACGATCTCATCGTTTCCGAAGCCGAAACCTATTGTCAATCTCTCGGCGCCCACCTTGCCTCCATTCAAAATCAATACAAGAATGACATCTTAAGTTAGGCTAGTGTTTTTCTGTTCACGTTTAAGTTGAAAGTTAGTGCAAAATTTTCTCGAATTACGGCTACTGGACTGTTTCTCGCTGGTGGGAAAAATGTATACAGGGTGCGCCAAAATTATGGTAACGCTCCCGAATTATCTAATTTTTCACTTTTTTTCATGTTTTTGTCTTTTTTTTCTGCAATATTTCATTCTACAACTATTTTTCAGGTATGAAATCGAAAAAGGATCTGCGCCCGGCTATCATTCGTCTACATCAGCAAGGAAAACGAATTGCTGAAATTTCGACACTTTTGCAAGAGAAGAAAGAGAATGTTTTCCGAGCTATAAAACAACAAATAATGGTTTGGGCAGGAGTTACGTACAGCGGAAAAACACCATTAATTTTCATTCCGGCTGGGATAACAGTCGACAAAAAGATGTACTTGGAGATGCTCAAGGATGAAATTTTACCCTGGTCTCGGGCTCATTTTGTAACTAAAAGCTGGACATTTATGCAAGATGGAGCTCCTAAAGCTGCCGAAACACAAGACTGGATAGCCAACAACTTTCCTGATTGGATCACAATGGGTATCAGATCACAGTGGGCGCCCAGGAGAATGGCCTTCAAATTCTCCAGATTTGAACGTTTTGGACTATTCCATTTGGTCGATTTTAGAGAGCAAGCCATGTCCAAAGTCCCACACATCGGTAAACTCTTTGTAACGGGCACTAATTAAGGCTTGGAACGATTTGTCCATCATCCCAGTTCAAAAGGATATCGATGAATTTCCAAAGCGTTTGAACCAATGTATTGCTGCTAATGGTGGTCATTTTGAGCAATAATCGTTGTTTACATAATGTTCTTGTTAAAGTTAATAAAAATTATTGTTTTCTAAAAGTTTTTACCGGAAAATATTTGTGTTTTCTGCAGTTACTATTTCGTTACCATAATTTTGGCGCACCCTGTAATTTTTGAAACAAAGCAGACCAGACCCCCAGCTATTTGCAGACAAATGGTGTTCTTTCGTGGATCGATGAACGACCGTTGATTTTAATCTGTCGTCAGCCACAGCTAACTGTGGACCAACAATGGGTACCTTGCTGTTGATTTGTTAGATTTTTACCATAAAGTCCATCTAAGAAATCAGTTTTGTCCAATCTTTTCGTCTTAGTGTAATAATTTTTTTCTTTTCAGGTGATGAATTACGATAAGGAGTGCGAGCTTGATTGTTTATAGTAGGAAATAGAGTGTGTTCCTCGCATTTTTTAAAACGCACACTTGGGAAAAAATTACCGTACTTTTAGCAAAAATTATTGCAAAAAATGACGCAAAAATGACGAGCCCCTCCTTATATACGGCACTTTTTAAAGATACTCAGCCGTTTAACCGTTTTGGTGGGAAATTCCCTTCCAATGTAAAAAGTGATTTTTTGAAAAACCTGCAAAAATTGCTTTTATATTTTTTTCGCGCAGGCACACTTTTTAGAAAACGCATTACTCGATAGTTACTCGAGTAATACCTCGAGTAAAAATTTACTCATGCAAATTTCAATCTGACAGTTTTCTCCAAATTCTCCCACCGTTCCTCACAAGTTTCGTAGAGTTGCACATTGGTAAGTTTCAAAATCTCGTGCATTTCTTTCAGCGGGTAGCCTGAATAAAAACAAATCATGTTTGGAAAGCGGCGTGATATCAGAGATTTTAGGTACTCTCTTTCCTCGTCTTCCAGTGGTCTCAAATCCTGTTGACTGTCTAGTCCTAAGTTACACTCAATCGTGGGCTTTGTGTGCTCAAATACTTTAGAAATAGAATAGAATAGAAATAGAAAAAATAGAAAACGCATTACTCGATAGTTACTCGAGTAATACCTCGAGTAAAAATTTACTCATGCATGTTTTACTTGCCGATAAACAAGACAAGACGTGATTGGCTTGGAACACCACAGGATTCAGCACTCGAAAGCGATAATCCGATGCGAGCTTATAACGAACTTGCGAGAAAATGCGTTCATCATTTCTGTCGCAAACAAAAAAATTCTCGCCATTTCAATCAATTTTTGAACAGTCTCCTTAAAATCTTTCTCTTTTCCTTTTGTTTCACAAAAGATTAAATGAATTTTTGTTCTTCTCAAACCTTCCCAAAAAAGAAGCAAACTGTCGCCGAAAATTTGGAAAAACTTTTGACTTTTTGGATTTAAAAAGTAGAGCTCAAAAAACTTAGCTATTTCTTCTTTTTGGCCATCAATACTTTCATTAAATCGAATACTCAACTATTCGCTTACTCTAGTTTCAGAGAGAACTCGTTGAATAGTGGGAAAGGAAGAGAAAACTCTAGTCGACTGAATGATAGAAAGATCTAAAGGCAGATTTCGATCAAATTTTTCACGGTATAAGTTAAAATTTGTGCAGTTTTGAATAGGCTTCAATAAAAGCGAGAGTTTTTCCTCGCTTGGGGCAGAATGGTCTCTCTTTGTGACCTCTCCCCTTTTGAACACCTCGATTTGATTGTCTTCGATCATAACAATCTCTTTTCTTTTCTCAAATGTGACACTGAAATCCGCCTTATTTTTGATTTGAATAAAATTAACTTTTTTTTGAAAGGATTCCACGATGAAAAATGCTTTTCCTGAATATCTTTGTGGTTTTGATGAGTTTCAGTTTCTCTTGAATATTCAATGAATCGATTTTGATCATTTTTAGGTGATCGGGCAATAGAAGAAATATTGAAAGACAAAAATTTTGTTTTGACTGAACTAGCCGATTGTTTTAAGCCTTTTGAGTTCATAGTAACAGCCAAACAAAACAACGTGCATTTCTAGAAACGTAAAATTATCTATTCTTGACTTTCAAATGAATAAAAAGAAAACTTGTGTGTTTTGTGTGAGAATTCAAAAAAAAAAACTTTTTCAACCTTATAAACAACGCCAAAAACCTTGTCGTCAACCTGATTGACGATGAAAATCTCGAATCGACTTGAAATTCACATGTTGCATGAGGTTCAATTCGACTGCTTTGGGAAACTTAAAAAACTGAGATTTTAAAAGTTTGATGTCTATAATTGATCGATTAGAGAGATCGTTGCAAAAAAAGTTCTCAATAAAAAACACTCTCAACTCAAAAACATTTCGTCGAAGCATATGTCCGAGTTGATTCACAATCGAAGAAGCTTAGAGTGGTTGCATTGCGTTGTCCTCGAATGTCGGACAACTTCACGCATCCCATCAACAATGTCGAACTCGAACAATCGAACTAGCACTCAACAATGTCAACTCGAGCAAAAGAAGAAGAAGCTTTGTTCGTCAACACTCGCCTGAGCAACGGTTGGATTTGTAGACGCGTGTGTCGGTTGGCGGTTTGCCCTCGGGTTCGGTTGAGAAGCATGTGGTGGCTGAGCAGGGAATGGTGCTCGTTGCTGTTGTTGTGATTGCCGTTGATGTGATTGCTGTTGATGTGATTGCTGTTGTGCGATGACTCCTGGGCTTTGATTTTGTCGTTTGCATAGGGCAAGATGATCTCCTCTTTTGCACGGCCTCATTGCGACAAGGTCTACGAAAATTTCTCAAAGCCGGAACTGAAGTCGATAAGTTCGGAATAGATTTTTTATGGTTGCCTCAAATTTTTGGGGAACGCCCGCGACGCGACCGCGGTCACCGAAACGCTTTTCGAAAGAATTTTTCGAAGAATTTCGAAAGAAAATAAGAAAAAGCGCCAAAACACCTACACATATCTTTTCTTCTTCAAATCATTGACAACTCTATTAAATTTATTACTAAACTTCGCTAAATTATGAAGGCAAAACTCGAATTCAAATCTCTTCCCAATGAACTTAAAAATTTGGTTGTTAATCAAGTGGAGAATTGGAGTTGTGCGAAGCTTTTGAAAGTGAATCGAGATACCAGAAATCGATGTCTCGGACTTATTCCTTTTCTTCAAAAAATCGACCGCTTTGTTATAACGGTGGGTTGCTGGAAATCGGAAAACGAAGAAATACTGTGCAACAGATTGGGCATCAGGATTTACAAAGATAAGGATGACATGGGATTAGAGTTCAACAATCAATCCGGTCAAGTTTGTCGATACATGATGGGAGCGGTGATCGGAAACGAGAATCAGAAACTCTTTCAAAAGATCAAAGCCAGCAAAAAAGTGTTCATTCTAATGGAACGATTTCACGGGCACAAATTCGATGAGGACGAACCGAGAATCGAGTTCCTAAAGTTTTTGCCAAGAAACTGGCACACCTCTGAGTTCACTCTTGTACCTGAGAAATTTGATGTGATTCGGCAAGTATTTGAGCACACAAAGCCCACGATTGAGTGCAAATTAGGACTAAACACTGAAGAGGATTTGGGAGAAGAGGAAGACGGAAGCCGGAAAGCACTGGAAGACGAGGAAAGAGAGTACCTAAAATCTCTGATGTCACACCGATTCCCAAACACGATCTCTTTTTATTCAGGGTATCCGCTGAAAGAAATGCACGAGATTTTGAAACTCACCAATGTGCAACTCTACGAAACTTATGAGGAACGGTGGGAGAATTTGGAGAAAACTGTCAGATTGATTTTGAATAAAGGATTGCCAAGTCGAAACGAGAAAATGATACTCACAGTCAATCACTTGATTTTTCATCCAAATCTAGAACCGGCTCAGCAAACGTTTGATGAACTTTTTGCTTTTTTGCAAGACAAGAACTTCAGCTGTACGTTGATTGAAGACAAAAATGAAGAAACAGAGCTGTTAAATGTTTTTGAAAAAAGAGGGGAGAATCTTTTTGGGAAGAGTATCTATTTGAATGGATCTTTCAATCCGCTTGGAGCTTTTGTAAGGCAAAGATTTTTTCGGCGAAGAATTTCCCCAGAAATGAACTGTGTCTACATGGCGGCCATCCAAGAGAACCACAATTTTGGTGAAGTTTTGCATGATGTTGTGTTTGGGGCAAAAATGGAGAGAATCTTTCCCCCTTTGAGTCAATAGTTTTGTGATAAACTGTTATTTTGTCTATTCAAATGTTCTATTAAAAGAAACGATACTCAGTTATTCTCTTTAACATTCATTTAGCTCACTTTTCTAATCATAAGCTTTAATATTTTTGCCTAACAAGCGATCAAAAGCGTCTTTAAAAGGCTGATAGTGAAAATGAATAAAAACACTACTATGTATAGCTTTTTATCAAAGAAAACGCAAAATAAGTAAGCCTTTGCTCCTTTATTTCTATGAAAACTGAAAGATTTCATTATGAAAACTAGAAGAAATCTTTCTTCTTTGATACATTCTTTGCTTGGCCGATCGATGGGATGAGAAAAGCCCTATCTAACTTCAAATCATAGCTGTTCTTTGCGTTTTTGGCTTTTTATAAATAAACTTTTATCCAATCGGTATTTTGATTTAAACAATTGAAAACTGTTTATTGAAACAATCACAATTTATTATTTTTTGCACACCAAAGCGATATCCGATCCGTCAAGAACGATGAGCCAGACTCCTTTTTCTACTAGAGTGCGTTCCTCGCGAGTAAGTAATTACTCGAGTAAATTTGCATGAGTAATTTTTTACTCGAGTGATACCTCGAGTAATTATCGAGTAATGCGTTTTCTAAAAATTTTTTGCGCAGGTTTTTCCCAGGAATTTCCCACCAAAACGGTTAAACGGCTGAGTATCTTTAAAAAGTCCCGTATATAATGAGGGGCTCGTCATTTTTTGCGTCATTTTTTTGCAATAATTTTTGCTAAAAGTACGGTAATTTTTTTCCCAAGTGTGCGTTTTAAAAAACGCATTACTCGCGAGGAACACACTCTATTTCCTACTATGGACAATCAAGCTCGCACTCCTTATCGTAATTCATCACCTGAAAAGCAACTTTCAAACTTTCACAGCAAAGACCTCAACTTAAAGGTGAACAGAAAAACACTAGCCTAACTTAAGATGTCATTCTTGTATTGATTGTGAATGGAGGCATGGTGGGCGCCGAGAGCTTGACAATAGGTTTCGGCCTCGGAAACGACGAGATCGTAGACAACCTCAAGCAAGCAATTTTTCGGTCGGCCCGGCCCTAAAAAAGTTGACTCAAAACGGTCTAATAATTGTAACTAAAGCCAGAAGATCAGTTTTTAAAAAAAAAACATATTAAAACTGTTTAACGAATCTGTCACGATTTTAAAACGATAAATTTTTCGAGCTCAAACCCAAGATTAATCTAAAAGTCAAAAAAAGAAAAATAAAAACAAAAAGAGCACACAAAAAATGAAAGCCATTTTAAAACGTTTTTTGATTTTTTTGAACAGTATTTAAAGGTTGATTACACTCAAAAAAATATTTCGCTTAATTTTTGACTAGTATAAGAGGGATCGGATTGGGAAAAAGTGTATGACAACAACGAAATTTTTTGGGTTTTTTGAAAAAAGCAGCGAAGTTCAAGGAATATAGAAAGAATAGGTCATAACATACCATTAAAATTTGAAAAAAGGCATTTCTTTAGAATTTCTGAGTCATAACGAAGAGGCTATTAAAAACAGACACATTCATTTACGATTCCAAAGATGAAAAGATGATAAGCTTCTTAAAACCGTTTTTCACACAGAAAACTTTTGCTCTTCAAAAACCTTGAATTTTTATAAGCTTTATAGCTTTTGATTTCCGTTTTAATCTCTAGTTTTACTACAGTTCGTGCTCTTTTTGTTTAGTATTCAATATTGGATTTGGGTGACTAATAGTAAAGGAATAGCTGGGTGAGCTGGGTTGGACTTTAAACCGAGTTACTCTAGGTGAACTTGAGGTCAAGCCAATCTACTCTATTCCAACTCAAACCTAATTCTACCTTTGTTTTATCAGCCCTTTCTTGCCTAGTTGTTCTGGAATTTTGTTTACAAATAGAAATTGGCACTTGGTAGACGAAATTTCAGAGCAATCGGCTACGACTGAGAAAACGAAGGTGGAATTAGGTTCGGCTTGGAATTTTCCCATTTCCCTCTACAAATTTCTAAATTTCATTTCAATTACCATTTTTGTCACTTGATTTACAAGTGATTTCATTTCAGGAACACCATGGGAAACTATCAAACCTACAAAACGAAAAGCCATCTTCCCCCCTCTTCACCAATCAATCAACCAAACCAAGAATACAAGGAATTTCGCGAGTACATCAAGGAAAATCAACAAGAAAAGTTGATGCGCGATCTCTCGACAAAACTTGTCCATGATGTCTATTTGAGGAACCGATCAACCAGGCTCAACTGGTTCAAGCGATTCAGCGTCAAATTCAAATTTCACGAACAGGTAAACCCATGAAAATTGAGATTTGGCAAATAAGATTTTAGGACATGATGAGTGAAATATCGAAAGCTTTTGTCAAAAAGTATAATGGCGTTTGGACGTGTTTAGCAGGTTTGACGAGTTTTGCAAGCTTAATGCTTTTAGAATCTAAACTTTTAGAACTTTTAGAATATTTGTTTAAAAATGTAAGCTTTCATTTTCTCTTTAGGTCCTAATATCGTTTACGGGACGTATCCGAGACCGCAAAACTTCATTCAATTCGACATTAAAGAGTACTTCGGATGTAGGCGGTGCTTATGCCGAATAATTATCTTTCAAAATGCTCAAGAAGTTCAGAAATTGTGAAAAAACTTGCCATAAACGGTTTATTTTCATCGTCAAAGCCAATAAAGACATTTTTTTAAAAACTTCTCAGGCAAGTAGACAATTAAAAAATCAAATGTTGAAAAAAAAAGTATCAGTTTTTGAAGATATAGAGATAAAAATAGAGATTAGAAAAATTTCAAACAAAGATGTTAGATGTTTGATGTAAATCTAACAATTGGTTTTCTCTTTTCTCGAAATCCACACAAAGTCACATAGTTTTTTGATGGTCAAACAAATCGGCAAAACAAAATCATGATTTGGTTGTAAACTTTTTGCAAGAAAAACTTCTCGAGTTGCATAGAAGGTGCTTTTCTTTAGAAATGGCCGATTCGGGGTACCGTTTCGAGATCACCGTTTCAAGGTTATACTCTTGTGAACTTAGGAAATTTTAGGAAAGTCGATGAAAAGCAAGGATTTGAAAGAAGAATGGAAAGTAAAAATGAATGGAAAACAAGGGATGGATTTTTTTTTCTGTAATTATTTGTTTATAAATTAGCAAGTGGTGAACTCCTCAAATGAAAGGTGTATTTCGGTAAATCGTTTTGGACTTTGAGATTTCCATTTGTCAATTCTTCTTGCCTTTTATTGAGGTTACTGTATATGCTAAGAAGTAGTTCTAGCAAGAGTTTATGCTTTATTTTTCAGAAATTCTTTACCTATATTAGCAAGTTTTTGATTTATCTATCAATATCTTTTTGGCTTTTTGTTCTTATGTTCCAAGACTCTCAGTCTTTTTGTACTTTATTGTACAAATTTCGTTTAACCAACCACTTTTATCTGTTTTCTGTATTCGATTTTGACGAAATGGACTACTTGCACGATTTCAAATAACGAGAGCGAAATGTGGAAGGATTCAGATTGAACGATAGCATGTTCACAAACAAAATCTAATGCAACAATGAACAATGACTAGAAAAGACGAAATGAACCTATATATAACCATATTCGGAAAGAAAAGATATCCAGGCAACACAAGAATTAAGAATTTTTACTTTTTCCTACTTTTCACCTTACTTTGAACTACCTCGCACAAAAGAAGAAGCTTCTTTTGTTCGAGTCGTCGACACTCGCCTGAGCAACTGTTCGATTTGTAGACGCGTGTGTCGGTTGGCGGGTTGCCCTCGGGTTCGGTTGAGAATCATGTGACTGAGCAGGGAATGGTGCTCGTTGCTGTTGCTGTGATTGCTGTTGCTGTGATTGCTGTTGATGTGATTGCTGTTGTGCGATGACTCCTTGGCTTTGATTTTGTCGTTTGCATAGGGCAAGATGACCTCCTCTTTTGCATGACCTCATTGCGACAAGATCTACGAAAATTTCTCAAAGCCGGAACTGAAGTCGATAAGTTCGGAATAGATTTTTTATGGTTGCCTCAAATTTTTGGGGAACGCCCGCGACGCGACCGCGGTCACCGAAACGCTTTTCGAAAGAATTTTTCGAAGAATTTCGAAAGAAAATAAGAAAAAGCGCCAAAACACCTACACATATCTTTCCTTCTTCAAATCATTGACAACTCTATTAAACTTATTACTAAACTTCGCTAAATTATGAAGGCAAAACTCGAATTCAAATCTCTTCCCAATGAACTTAAAAATTTGGTTCTCAATCAAGTGGAGAATTGGAGTTGTTTTAAGCTTTTGAAAGTGAATCGAGATACCAGAAATCGATGTCTCGGACTTATTCCTTTTCTTCAAAAAATCGTCTACATTCATATAACGGTGGGTTGCTGGAAATCGGAAAACGAAGAAATACTGTGCAACAAATTGGGCATCAGGATTTACAAAGATAAGAATGACATGGGATTAGAGTTCAACAATCAATCCGGTCAAGTTTGTCGATACATGATGGGAGCGGTGATCGGAAACGAGAATCAGAAACTCTTTCAAAAGATCAAAGCCAGCAAAAAAGTGTTCATTCAAATTAACGGCGAGGAATTCGATGAGGACGAACCGAGAATCGAGTTCTTAAAGTTTTTGCCAAGAAACTGGCACACCTCTGAGTTCACTCTTATGCCTGAGAAATTTGATGTGATTCGGCAAGTATTTGAGCACACAAAGCCCACGATTGAGTGTGAATTAAGACTAAACACTCGACTAAACACGGATTTGGGATCACTGGAAGACGAGGAAAGAGAGTACCTAAAATCTCTTATGTCACACCGATTCCCAAACACGCCCTCTTTTTATTCAGGGTATCCGCTGAAAGAAATGCACGAGATTTTGAAACTCACCAATGTGCAACTCTACGAAACTTGTGAGGAACGGTGGGAGAATTTGGAGAAAACTGTCAGATTCATTTTGAATAAAGGATTGCCAAGTCGAAACGAGAAAATGATACTCACAGTCAATCACTTGATTGCTGATTCACATCTAGAAACTTATGAGGAACGGTGTGAGGATGTGCTACAACGATTTGATGAACTTTTTGCTTTGTTACAAGACAAGAACTTCAGCTGTACGTTGATTGAAGACAAAGATGAAGAAACAAAGCTGTTAAATGTTTTTGAAAAAAGAGAGGAAAATCTTTTTGGGAAGAGGATCTATTTGAATGGATCTTTCGATCCGTTTGGGGCTTTTGTCAGGCAAAGATTTTTTCGGCGAAGAATTTCCCCAGAAATGAACTGTGTTTACATGGCGGCCATCCAAGAGATATGTGGCGAAGATTTGCATGAGGTTGTGTTTGGGGCAACAATGGAGAGAGTCTTTCCCCCTTTGAGTGAATAGTTTTGTGATAAACTGTTATTTTGTCTATTCAAATGTTCTATTAAAAGAAACGATACTCAGTTATTCTCTTTAACATTCATTTAGCTCACTTTTCTAACGATAAACTTTAATATTTTTGCCTAACCAGCGATCAAAATCGTCTTTAAAAGGCTGATAGTGAAAATGAATAAAAACACTACTATGTATAGCTTTTTATCAAAGAAAACGCAAAATAAGTAAGCCTTTGCTCCTTTATTTCTATGAAAACTGAAAGATTTCATTATGAAAACCAGAAGGAATGATTCTTCTTTGATAGGTTCTTTGATTGGTCGATCGATGGGATGACAAAAGCCCTATCTAACTTCAAATCATAGCTGTTCTTTGCGTTTTTGGCTTTTTTATAAATAAACTTTTTATAAATAAACTGTTTATTGAAACAATCACAATTTATTATTTTTTGCATGCCGAATACAGAGCGATATCTGATCCGTTAAGAACGATGAGCCAGACTCCTTTCCTACTAGAGTGCGTTCCTCGCGAGTAAGTAATTACTCGAGTAAATTTGCATGAGTAAATTTTTACTCGAGGTATTACTTGAGTAATTATCGAGTAATGCGTTTTTTAAAAAATGCGCCTGTGCGAAAAAAAATATAAAAGCAATTTTTGCAGGTTTTTCAAAAAATCATTTTTTACATTGGAAGGGAGTTTCCCACCAAAACAGTTAAACGGCTGAGTATCTTTAAAAAGTGCCGTATATAAGGAGAGGCTCGTCATTTTTGCGTCATTTTTTTGTAATAATTTTTGCTAAAAGTACGGTAATTTTTTCCCAAGTGTGCGTTTTAAAAAGCGCATTACCCGCGAGGAACACACTCTATTTCCTACTATAAACAATCAAGCTCGCACTCCTTATCGTAATTCATCACCTGAAAAGAAAAAATTATTACACTAAGACGAAAAGATTGGACAAAACTGATTTTTTAGATGGGCTTTATGGAAAAAATCTAACAAACCAACAGCAAGGTACCCGTTGTTGGTCCACAGTTAGCTGTGGCTGGTGACAGATTGAAATCAACGGTCGTCCCATCGGTCCACGAAAGAACACCATTTGTCTGCAAATAGCTGGGGGTCTGTTTTGCTGCAAAAGTTACGCATTTTTCCCACCAGCGAGAAACCTTACAGTAGCCGTAATTCGAGAAAATGTTTCACTAACTTTCACAGCAAAGACCTCAACTTAAAGGTGAACAGAAAAACATTAGCTTAACTTAAGATGTCATTCTTGTATTGAGTGTCCTCTTTTTGTTTTTATTTTCTTTTTTGACTTTTAGATTAATCTTGGGTTTGAGCTCGAAAAATTTATCGTTTTAAAATCGTGAGAGATTCGTTAAACAGTTTTAATAAGTTTTTTTTTAAACTGATCTTCTGGCTTTAGTTACAAATGTTAGACCGTTTTGAGTCAGCTTTTTTAGGAAAAAATGCTTATTTGAGATTGTCTACGATCTCGTCGTTTCCGAGGCCGAAACCTATTGTCAATCTCTCGGCGTCCACCTTGCCTCCATTCACGGTCAATACAAGAATGACATCTTAAGTTAGGCTAGTTTTTTCTGCTCACCTTTAAGTTGAGGTCTTTGCTGTGAAAGTTAGTGCAAATTTTCTCGAATTACGGCTACTGGACTGTTCCTCGCTGGTGGGAAAAATATGTCTAATTTTAAAAAAACATGCCTCCAAGCTATTTGCAGACGAGAGGTGTTCTTTCGTGGATCGATGGGACGACCGTTGATTTCAATCTGTCACCAGCCACAGCAAACTGTGGACCAACAACGGGTACCTTGCTGTTGATTTGTTAGCTTTTTTTTCCATAAGGTCCATCTAAAAAATCAGTTTTGTCCAATCTTTTCGTCTTCGTGTAATAATTTTTTTTCTTTTCAGGTGATGAATTACGATGAATTACGAGTGCGAGCTTGATTGTTCATAGTAGAAAAGGGAGCCTGGCTTATCGTTCTTGACGGATCGGATATCGCTCTGTATTCGGTGTGCAAAAAATAACAAATTGTGATTGTTTCAATAGACAGTTTTCAATTGTTGAAATCAAGATACCGATTGGATAAAAGTTTATTTATAAAAAAGCCAAAAACGCAAAGAACAGCTATGATTTTAAGTTAGATAGGGCTTTTCTCATTCCATTGATCAGCCAATCAAAGAATGTATCAAAGAAGAATCATTTCTTATAGTTTTTATGATGAAATCTTTCAGTTTTTATAGGAATAAACTATCAAAAGCTATGGCTTACTTATTTTGCGTTTTCTTTGGTATAAAGCTATAGTAGTATAGTGTAGTGTTTGGTTCCTTTTGTCGTAGTGTAGTAGTAGTGTAGTGTAGTGTAGGGAACATAGTAGTGTTTTTATTGATTTTCACTATCAGTCTTTTAAAGACGATTTTGATCGCTTGTTAGGCAAAAATATTAAAGTTTATGATTAGAAAAGTGAGCTAAATGAATGTTAAAGAAAATAACTGAGTATCGTTTCTTTTAATAGAACATTTGAATAGACAAAATAACAGTTTATCGCAAAACTATTGTCTCAAAGGGGGAAAGATTCTCTCCATTTTTGCCCCAAACACAACATCATGCAAAACTTCACCAAAATTGTGGTTCTCTTGGATGGCCGCCATGTAAACACAGTTCATTTCTGAAGAAATTCTTCGCCGAAAAAACCTTTGCCTTACAAAAGCTCCAAGTGGAGCTAAAGATCCATTCAAATAGATTCTCTTCCCAAAAAGATTCTCCTCTCTTTTTTCAAAAACATTTAACAGCTCTGTTTCTTCATTTTTGTCTTCAATCAACGTACAGCTGAAGTTCTTGTCTTGCAAAAAAGCCAAAAGTTCATCAAACGTTTGCTGAGCCGGTTCTAGATTTGGATGAAAAATCAAGTGATTGACTGTGAGTATCATTTTCTCGTTTCGACTTGGCAATCCTTTATTCAAAATCAATCTGACAGTTTTCTCCAAATTCTCCCACCGTTTCTCACAAGTTTCGTAGAGTTGCACATTGGTGAGTTTCAAAATCTCGTGCATTTCTTTCAGCGGATACCCTGAATAAAAAGAGATCGTGTTTGGGAATCGGTGTGACATCAGAGATTTTAGGTACTCTCTTTCCTCGTCTTTCAGTGATCCCAAATCCTCTCCAGTGTTTAGTCCTAATTTGCAATCAATCGTGGGCTTTGTGTGCTCAAATACTTGCCGTATCACATCAAATTTCACAGGTACAAGAGTGAACTCAAAGGTGTGCCAGTTTCTTGGCAAAAACTTTAGGAACTCAATTCTCGGTCCGTCCTCATCGAATTCCTCGTCGTCCTCGTGAAATCCGCTATTCATTCGAATGAACACTGTTTTGCTGGCTTTGATCTGTTGAAAGAGTTTCTGATTCTGGTTTCTGATCACCGCTCTCACAGTGTCCCCCCAAACTTGGCCGTTTTCATTGTGGAACTGCAATCGATTTCTCTTGTCTTCCTTATCTTTGTAAATCTCGATGCTTAATGTGTTGCACAGTATTTCTTCGTTTACCGATTTCCAGCAAAACACCATCATAGAAATGTTGTCGATTTTTTGAAGAAAAGGGATAAGTTCGAGACATCGATTTCTGGTATCTCGATTCACTTTCAAAAGCTTCTCACAACTCCAATTCTCCACTTGATTGACAACCAAATTTTTTAGTTCATTGGGAAGAGATTTGAATTCGAGTTTTGCCTTCATAATTTAGAGAAGTTTAGTAATAAATTTAATAGAGTTGTTAATGATTTGAAGAAGAAAAGATATGTGTATGTGCTTTGGCGCTTAGCCTAGGAAATTCTTTCAAAAAGCGTTTCGGTGACGGCGGTCGCGTCGCGGGCGTTCCCCAAAAATTTGAGGCAACCAAAAAAATTTGCTCTGAAATTATCGGCTTCAGTTCCGGCTTTGAGAAATTTTCGTAGATCTTGTCGCAATGAGGTCATGCAAAAGAGGAGGTCATCTTGCCCTATGCAAACGACAAAATCAAAGCCAAGGAGTCATCGCACAACAGCAATCACAGCAACAGCAATCACATCAACAGCAATCACATCAACAGCAACGAGCACCATTCCCTGCTCAGTCACATGATTCTCAACCGAACCCGAGGGCAAACCGCCAACCGACACACGTGTCCACAAATCCAACCGTTGCTCGGGAGAGAGTCAAAGATTGGAACAAAAGAAGCTTCTTTTTTTCGAATCGGCATTGTTGAGTGCGAGTTCGATTGTTCGAGTTCGACATTGTTGATGGGATGCATGAATTTGTTCGACATTCGAGGACAACGCAATGCAACGACCCTAAGCTTCTTCGATTGTGAATCAACTCGGACATATGCTTCGACGGAATGTTTTTGAGTTGAGAGTGTTTTTTATTGAGAACTTTTTTCGCAGTGATCTGTCTAATCAATCAATTATAGGCATCAAACTTTTAAAATCTCGGCTTTTTGAAGTTTCACAAAGCAGTCCAATTAACCCTCATGTAACATGTAAATTTCGAGTCGATTCCAGGTTTTCATCGTCAATCAGGTTGACGACAAGGTTTTTGGCGTTGTTTATAAGGTTGAAAAAGTTTTTTTCTTTTTAATTCTCACACAAAACACACAAGCTTTCTTTTTATTCATTTGAAAGCCAAGAATAGATAATTTTACGTTTCTAGAAATGCACGTTGTTTTGTTCGGCTGTTACTATGAACTCAAAAAGCTTCAAACAATCGTCTAGTTCAGTCAAAACAAAAATTTTTGTTTTTCAAAGTTTCTTCTATTGCCCTAAAAATTATCAAAATCGATTCATTGAATATTCAAGAGAAACTGAAACTCATCAAAACCAAAAAGATGTTCGAATATGGTTATATATCGGTTCATTTCGTCTTTTCTAGTCATGGTTCATTGTTGCATTAGATTTTGTTTGTGAACAAGCTATCGTTCAATCTGAACCCTTCCACATTTCGCTCTCGTTATTTGAAATCGTGCAAGTAGTCCATTTTGTCAAAATCAAATACAGAAAACAGATAAAAGTGATTGGTTATTTTGAAATTTTCTATTCAAAGTATAGGTAAAGAATTTATGAAAAATAACAGTTTTAATAAGTTTTTTTTAAACTGATCTTCTGGCTTTAGTTACAAATGTTAGACCGTTTTGAGTCAGCTTTTTTAGGGAAAAATTACTTATTTGAGATTGTCTACGATCTCGTCGTTTCCGAGGCCGAAACCTATTGTCAATCTCTCGGCGTCCACCTTGCCTCCATTCACGGTCAATACAAGAATGACATCTTAAGTTAGGCTAGTTTTTTCTGCTCACCTTTAAGTTGAGGTCTTTGCTGTGAAAGTTAGTGCAAATTTTCTCGAATTACGGCTACTGGACTGTTCCTCGCTGGTGGGAAAAATATGTCTTCTGGCTTTAGTTACAAATGTTAGACCGTTTTGAGTCAACTTTTTTAGGGCCGGGCCGACCGAAAAATTGCTTGCTTGAGGTTGTCTACGATCTCATCGTTTCCGAAGCCGAAACCTATTGTCAATCTCTCGGCGCCCACCTTGCCTCCATTCAAAATCAATACAAGAATGACATCTTAAGTTAGGCTAGTGTTTTTCTGTTCACCTTTAAGTTGAAAGTTAGTGCAAAATTTTCTCGAATTACGGCTACTGGACTGTTTCTCATCTCAATTTTTAAAAGTTAAGCTGCTTAAGGTTTTTGAAAGAATGAAACGCCAATTTTAAAATTATCATTATCTATTATTGAGCCGTTGACCATTGCCAAATAAACATTAAAAATGCCTTTTTTGTGGTTCTTTTTAATTTCTAAATTTGAGCAAGCAAAACTTCAAAAAAAGCAACTCCGAAAAGGAAAAAAGGTTTTTGCTCCTAATGATTTCTCTCAAAAAGAGATTGATAAGAAGGCTGATTCACACATCAAATTTTTGCTTTTTAAAAAAGATTTGCTTTTAATTATTAACTTTCTTTAAAAGTTATTTAATTTAATACTAAATGACAACTTTTCCATCGAATCTGCAATTGAGGGACAGCGAACGAGAAGCGGAAGAGGTAAAGGCATACTTCTAATTCGGAAGAGGTAAAGGCATACTTCTAATTCAAAACACATATATTTTTAGTTCGCTTAAGCATTTCAAGTGACTTATACAACTCTTCAACAACTCCGTGATGCAACTTTTTACAGGGTTGCTCGGTCCAATCTCAATCCACACAAATCTCTTCACAAAGTGCAGAAGAAATCACTGAAACCACCGCTGGACCGTCCGTAGCTGGGAATCAATCCGTTCAGCCTTCTCTATCTCATCAAAGAATTACTACAGTAAGCTTTAAAGAACAAAAAACTAAGAATATTTACTTTTTTACGTCATACAAGGATTTTCCTGATCTTGGCCATAATTTTGATGACCTTTAGCTGATCGGGGTTTGGTTAAAAAGTTGAACTAAGCTCACTTAGTTGAAAAATCTCTAATGATATTGTACTTTTTTTTGCTGACAACTGACTATAAGACGTATTTTTAGACGTTAGTTGTGCTGTAGAACCACAGCCAAAAAATTTACCATTAATTTTCAGCCAACTCCTCCCGAAGCTTCCATAAACTCACCGCAGTCTCCTCAAGCTCTTTATCAAAGTAAAAAAAAACAGAAAAAATGAATTTCTTAACAATTTTTTAGCCAAAAAGGATCTTGAGTTCTTTCAAAGCTACACGCCGACGAAACTTCTTTTGTGTGGAGGCTGCTTTGCGGTTTCTTGTATTTGTTTGTTTGTTGCTATTATTTTAGTTAAAAGGCTTCAAAAGTAATAAACTTATAAAAATAAAAGAAACATTGAATTCTTGCTTAACATCATAAAAAAGAGATTCCTCATCAAGTTTTTCTTTACAAAAAATCACGCCCCAAACTCCTCACATCATGTTTCGTGAATTGCTGCATAGGCCCCAAATTATTCTCTTGAAAGAGGACAATTAGGGGAAAAGCGTTTTTCAGCGATCTTGCCTAGCATTAAAGACATTGTTTTAGCACTTCAACAGTTCCTCAATTCAAGATCATTTTTTTTGATTGAAGTTCTCGTTTCGTTAACTTTTTACTGTCCATTGACTAGCCAGGAAAATCTTTGACAAGCAAAGTCTCATACAAGGTACCTTGCAACAATCGTCTTCTTGTAATACGCATGTACGACCCCTATTTCTATATTTGGTACGATCGTTTACTCGCTCCAATTCTGTTAAACTTTTTGTTATCTACTGCATATGCACAAAGACGATCCCTAAAATGAGAGAGTACAAAGTGCATTTGCTGGGATGTCAGGTGAATGTGAGGTGAATATGAACAAATGAACTTTACAAAAAAATCATGAACGGATGAAATTATAATATGATTTCTGCGATATTGAGATATTCAATTAATAGGCTCTTTTGATTTACCGAAAACAAAGCTTGAGGAAAAAACAGGGTGAGCTAAAAAGATTTTTTGCGCATAGCTCGCCATAAATTTCTTTTGAGTGGGCCAGTCTTTATGATTTTAGTGTCATTGCTCTCAACAGGAGCAACAAAATCAAAATAATAAAAGCATAAAGATAGGTCGACTCAGAAGAAAGTTATGATTTTAAATCTGATTTTGATCTGATCTATCAAAGCTTCAAGAAGACCTAGATCTGATTTTTTTTTTATTTCATAAATTATTTTTGGGCATTTAATAGATTTCGTGACTCATGGTTCACCTTTTCGGTTCATGTTTTATGGTTTGGAAAGTTCATGCTGTGTGACCATTCACTTTTTATTAAATTTTAATGGTTATAATACGTGGAATTTTTTTTAATAAGTTACCCCAACTTTATAGTTTTACTTTCCACAGCTTATGTGCGCGTGTTAAGTGTATACGTAAGACATTGTTGCATGATTTTAACTAGCAGCAATACCTACTTTGGGGCGCAAATGCAATCCACTTTTAGGCTCTATTCTAAACATTCTTTTGAAATGTACTTCTTTACTCAAGAATTTGATCTACTTAATTATTTTTTATCTTTAGTCGAAGGCTCGTTCCTTGCTGCTCAATGACAAAAGATGGATCAACAAAATGTCAAGGAGCGACCGTTCGAAAGCGTGAGTTTGTTTTTTGTTGCATCTAACGTTTCTACTTGCTAAGTAAGAACAAAAACAAAAAACCAGGCTAGGTTAAATTCACCCAGACTGTTGTGAGTTTAGCCTAGCCTGCTGTGGGTTGGGCAGAGGTTACTGACGTTAAAGACCTCTGCCCAACCCACATCAGGCTAGGCCAACTTCACCTGGACTGTTGTGAATTTAATTACCGATTGTTTTGTCTACCCCCCCCCGGATAATTGACCAAAGGAGGAGAGCCGACAAAATATTGATTGTAGCCTAGGTGTTAAAAGACTTTTGCACCACGATTGTCAGAGGTGTTTTGACAATTTTTTTTCTAGATGAATAAGTATTGTTTAGCGATAACGTTTGTGTAAATAAATTGTACATGTATTTTTGTAACTAAAACTATTAATAGCTTAAAGAGCGCCATGAACTTTATCAAAGAAAATCGATGAAACTTTTTAGAAAATTGAGCCTTAAAAGACTTGCACATGACTGTATTAGGCTGTCCAGAAAGTCTTTTTATTCCTTTTCGGACTTCCGTTCAAAAATAACAGATTCACAGATTCAAACAAACCGTAATTCAATTGGTGCATTTGTTGGTTTTAAACGGCAGTACGAAAAGACTTTTTGAATAGCCTAATATTGGGTTGGGGAGAATGAGTCGGCGCCGAAAATCAAAGAAATTTCTAAAACTTATAGCAGACTTTGTCAAATGATATGCGTTTGATATCAGTAGAATGGTTAACTAATTCTCTACAAAATGACATTTAAAAGAAAATTCAAACAGCGCCTCCGCTCAAGAAAAAGCCATTTTTTCACAGAAACTACAAACTGTGATCTAGAAAAAACCATTGGTGGGATCTTCCTGCAAATTTGGCAACTTAAGTAATTGAATGTGCTCTATCTTTTTTATATAAACACCAAAGAAGGTTTATGTGAAAGAAACTGTTCAAATGATGAGTCGGACTCTTTGCCATTTTAACCAGCTGCGTTTGGAAGTTCATAAACTCCACGAAAGAAAAGCTTTATGGAATCTCTCAAAAGCCATTTTGGAAAGAATTAGTGGACCATTTTGATGAAACAAAACGTGTATTTAAAGAAGGTTTTATGGGTGCAAAAAGTTTCTTTAAATTTCGGCGCTGACTCATTCTCCCCAACCCAATAGTACCAATTTCCTTCAAAATTGCATGGAGGAAGACCAAAGGGCATGAGTAGGTATTGTACGACTATTCGTGGTGCTAATGACGCTAGTTTTTTTCTATATATTCATTTTAGACCAGTCGGCGGTTCGCTCTATTTCTGTCGCCGTGAAAGGAATAGGAGATGGACTACAGGCAAACTATGGAATACGCCCACGTTCAATGGCTGCCAACCCATGCCATTTAAGCGTCAATGAAACACCAAAAAAGATCGAAGATTTCATTGGACGAATTGAAGAGAATCAAGTAAGTACGCTACTACATGATAACTTACACAGTTACTATTTAGCTTGTTCAATTTTCCTCTCGGCCTGGTTTGCCGCTAGAACTTGCAGATCTTGGTGGAAAAGATTACGCGTTCGACATTATCAACTATTTTCTTCACAACCAGGTACTTGCTATATTTTTAAATTATTAGATAAAATAAGATAAGATTTAGAATATACTAGATTTATTTCTAAAATAAAACTACAAATAAATATTTGTTGTTCTCCTTGTGGGATATTTTGTGGATATTTAACATGCTTCTTTTTAAAAAAAGTGAAAACGCAAAGCTACCTTTTTAGATGCCATGCAAAAATGCTGCTTCTCACTTTCCTGAGATTAAACGAGCTCAAATGATGGATTGGATTTTTTGGATCTCTCGCGTGGCCGGGCTACCAGATGAATCACATTTTTTGGCAGTACACCTGCTAGATAAAGCACTAGTGGTTAGTTTATGATATTTTTACCTAATCAAAACTTTAGGTTGACAAAAACATCTCGGAAATGTCAAGTGTGGATGTGGGAGTTGTTATGGTGGAAGTGGTCAAAATTGCTGGAAAATTTGAACTCGGTCCTGAATGTGAAAATGGAATGGTATAACTTATCATATTAATTTTTCAAACAACTTTTTAGTGGGATCGTCTTAAGTCGGTTGTTTGCAATCCTAAACTACAGTGTCAAGAGGACAAAATTAATCAATGGGAATCTCAGGTTGACCTTCCTTTTATCTTTTATGGTGGCTGGAAAAATGTTTTAGCTTCTGAAATTTTTTGACTTTGCCATTTCACGCAAACACTTGTTGCACTTTCTCCATATTTTTTGGGTAAGCTTTTTCGATACTTTTGACACTTTTTCTAAATAATATTTTTAGTTATTGATGGGTGATGTCATGAGTGAAACCGAGAAAGAAAATGGATGGGCGTCAGTGAAGGGATTGTCATATATCGCAATGGCCAAAGCACCTCTGATGAATAACAATCCTTCACTTGTTGCTGCTACCATTATGCGGATAGCTCTTCACCTGTTTCTTAATCGTCATCAACTTCCGGAGGATAAAGTTTGTTTTTCTAGAGAAGTAGTAATATGTGAGTTTACACAGTTTCCCAAGTCATCTTGTGCCTTCTACACGAAGAAAGTCAATACGTGCCGATCGACACAAGTCTTTTAAATTGGGCTTTGTCTTCTCCAACATACGTTCCAACGGTAAGTTTTTTCAATTATCGATTATAGTTAGTTGGAGTTTGTAGATCACTCGTGCGTTTGAAGCCAATCAAGATCATCCCAGTAAACAAGAGCTAGAAACTACTACCTGTGACTTCGACAAGTATTTTCGTAGAGGTTAACACTTTGGTATCTTTTGTAAATTAGTCTAGCATTTGTGAAAGAAAGATTGTATATGTGTTTTATGACATTTTATTTTATACTATCGTAAATGCTTTATCAAAGCGCGCCCCTATAGGAACATTGCGTAGTCTAAACATACACTCAAACAAACGATCATATCTCTATGATCGTTTGTTTGAGTGTACATTTAGCGATGTAGTTAAAGCAGCGCCGAATAGAAAACCTTCAAAACAGCGCCGTCAAATTTCTCACAATCCAAAAAAAATCAAGGCGGTTTTATACCAAAAAATTCCTTGCGTTCTTGGGGGATGGATGAAACAGTTTTTTAAAAAAGTTAATTTTTTATAGATGAAATTATTTTGAACACTAATTTTATCTATGAAATATTAACTAACTTTTAAAAAAAAACTGTTTCACCCATCATGTAGCCAAAAATGTATGGAATTTTTTGGTATAAAACCGCCTTGATTTTTTTGGATTTTGAGAAATTTGACGGCACTGTTTTGAACGTTTTCTATTCGGCGCTGTTTTAACCACATCCCTAAATGTGAACTCAAATAAACGATCATGGATATGATATGATCGTTTTTTTATGTATATTTAGACTTCGCGACGCTCCTATAGGGGGCGTTCTATCAAAGCATTTAGGGTAAATTAGATCCTGTCGGTGCATTTAAGATTTTGTAACATGTTTTATGCCTAAATAAACATAACATAACAAACTTAATTGTATTTGACATTCAAATCCGTTATTGCATTCGCAGAAAAAGAGAAAATTCCATCAAAATTATAGTATTTTTTTTGAGAAAGACCTAAAAACAAAAAATTTAGATGGGGACATTCAAATTGTATAAATGTGGAGTTAATTTCTTTTTTGTTGGCTCTTTTAAATTGAGTTTTGTCTTCTCCAACATACGTTCCAACGGTAAGTTATTTCAATTATTGATTATAGTTGTTTGGAGTTTGTAGATCACTCTTGCGTTTGAAGCCAATCAAGGTCATCCCAGTAAACAAGAGCTAGAAACTATTACCTGTGACTTCGACAATTACTTTTGTAGAGGCCAACACTTCGATATCTTTTGTAAATTAGTCTAGCATTTGTGAAAGAAAGATTGTATATGTGTTTTGACATTTTATTTTATACTATCGTAAATGCTTTAACAAAAGGCGCCCCAATGGGAACGTTGCGAAGTCTAAATTTAGACTCAAACAAACGATCATATCTCTATGATCGTTTGTTTGAGTGTACATTTAGGGATGTAGTTAAAGCAGCGCTGAAGAGAAAGCTCAGCGCCGTCAAATTTCTCGCAATTCAAAAAACCAAGCCGGCTCAAGTTTTATACTAGCAAATCCCTTGCATTCTTGGCTAGATGATGGATGAAACAATTTTTCTAAAAGTTTATAAATAAATTTGGCGTTCAAAATCTGTATCGAATGATATTCAGTTGGTCAACTGAATATCTGAAACTGAATAGCTATTCTAACTAGCTTTAAAAAATAAAAACTAACAAGCTTTTTTTCTAGATCGGATAGATCTTGACAAGCAAAAAGGTTCATCGAATTGTGGAACAATGCTGGAACAAAGGACACGTCTCGTCCAACGTGCAAAAAATGGAATGCATCCAAAAAGACTCCAGACTCGTGAGGTTAATTAGAATCATTAGCAAATAAAGGGTTACAAAATCTTGAAAATTTCTTTATACCAACCAAATCAACTAAAACGCCTTTGAAATACTCAAATGAACATAAATGGAGGCTTTTGTTTATTAATCAAAAAAAGCAAAAAGTTTCCAAGTTAAAAAACTTTTCCATCAAATTATTTACAGAAATTCGTTAATCTGAAAATTTTCTTTCTCAAAGAACAGTCCAATGATTCGAATTTGATTGAGCAAATATCCAATCGTCTTCTGTGATCATCACTTCATAGCAATCCTCGAGCCAGTTTGAGCACTCACTAAATGTTTTTCATTTAACTGGATATTCGATCATTTGAGAATGACAATTCTCAAAAATTTCACTCACCTCTTATAACATTCCCATCTCTTATTGACTTTCATTCTACTTGGTAAGTTTTCAGCAAAAATTATGCTCAAAGTGGACTTTGCATTGCCAAAGATTCGTTTCACAGTGTTGATCTGAAAAAGTAAGTAAAAATTGCACTAAAAATAGGTAAAAATTGCCCACTTCTTCTCCAGAAAGATCCCATTTTTGCCAGAGGTTCTTGTCTGAAAAAGTCTTCTAAAAAGTGGAAGTTTTTTGTTGTTACCGAGTTCTTTGCCTTCGTAAATTGATTTAGCTACATCGTTGAAAACCCAAGTCCGACGTTTGCTGAAATAAATTTTTCAAAATAGAGCTTCAAATAAATGTTTGACAGGTTTGCAAAAGTAAAAATAAAGGTTTACAGAGAAAAAAACCAAAAAATCTTGGCTTGGCTTTTACTTGATCCAAGTTTTTCGGAGACCAGATCAGGTGCTTTGTTTTCATTTCAGAATCAGAATCCTTTTTTGTTTAGCTTCAAAATTCATTCAAACCTAGGAAAACGTTCATTCGTGTCAATCCAGACTTGAGATTGAGCTGATTGAGAGAAATCCCCGTCATCAGCACCGCCAAAAAGCTTAAGAGCTAGACGATAAGTGAATGCATCCCACGAGAAGGCTTTGTTCGGATTCAGCTGTAAAACTATCTAACCGATATAGAATTTCGAAAGGCCGACGAATCCGCGCAGCGTGCCGTGGACGAGTGGTTAGCGCGCTCGTACGGAGTTCAGGCGGTGAAAGGTTCGACTCCACCTCCAGTCAAACATTTTGCTTTTTTACCAAAAGCTCAAATATAGTAGAAATAACCTTTTCAAGTAAAAACGAGCGCCCCCAACTTTGTGCCGAACTCGACTATGCGACAAACCACGAGCCGCGCGTTTGCAACAATTCCAAAAAAACTGTTTACCCACCTTTTCTCCAAATGGAATCATTGGCAGTGGGAAGAGGGTGATTTTCGTCTAAATTTTTGTAGGCTTAGAATTTTATGTAAGTTTTACTTGTTTCTCATAGAATTTCAACACTTTCATCACATTTTCAGTTACAGAAACAACGGGAAGGACGACAGCTGTTTTATCGTGTCGGATCATTAGCTCGATGATCAAGGAAACCATCGCAAAATCGTCAACCCTAAATTTTGGGTTTACTCTAGCTAGTGAGTTGGCTAATTTTAGAAAAATTTGAGTACTTATTTCATTCCCGATCTAATAGAATGTTTTAAAAGAGTAAACGGCAAGCAACCTATCCCTTTCGAGATTTATTCAAAGTTAAGCCCACGGGTAATTCAAGGAGAGAAAGGCAGAAGAATAAAAGCAATTTTAGAAAGTTCCAGTCACCTCTAATCATTTTATGTATAACTCTTTTCCAATAAGAACTGCCAGAATTTGGAATCGACTCCCTAGAGTTTTGAGAGAGTCTAATAGCCTTGAAGCCTTTCATTTATCTGTAGATGATCTTGATCTTGTAGTTCTAAGGGGCTCTTGACTTTATCTGTGCTATTCATATATTACATACATTATATCGTGTTGCTTTTTATCGGTCCTTTTTGTGTTTATGTGAGTTCATGTGTATTATTCTTAAATCTTGGGCACTTTGTTTCATGTCCTGAATAAAGTATCTTATATAAATGTTGCGTCCGATCCAGGATTAATTGCCTTAATCCTAGATCAGACGTCCGATCTAGGATTGATCTTGGATCGGACTTCTAATCCTGGATCGGAATCTTGGATCGGACGCAGCATACATATTTTATCAAAAACCGTTACCACTCCAATGGATGAGTTTGAAAGAATTGATAAATTTCCCCTAAATGAACAGTGTCAAGAGAAATGGGCACTCTTTTTGAGGTTCTTCCATTTCGACGTTCGAGAGAAATCTGAGCTTTCAGTTTTTCAAAGCTTGCATTAAAATTACCTCTGACGAGAGCTCACTGGGTCGAGATTCGATCAGAAACGGTTTGAATTTACATTTCCCAGAAAAAGTTGACACTAAAACACAAAACTTACAACAAAAGATATCAGTGATAACTTGAAAAAGCGACATCTCGATTGTTGTCAATAATTTTGAGATTCGCTGGTTTTTGTTGCAAGTGTCCACTTTTTCTGTTGTTGACTCCAGCGATTCGCAGATCATTTTTTCTTTCATTAGTTCTTAAACATTTTCAGGATTGGAACTTGAAAAAATTGAGAGCTTTACCGATTTAAAGTAACTGCTTTGAAAATGAAAAGAGTTGACTCAGAAACTTCTAAGCTTTTTGCTTGTTGATACATCGGAGAGTTGAAAAATTTTCGATTCCACGAGTCTGCGACCGATTTTTTCTCGATTTTGACAAATCTTTCATCATTGAGTGAGAATTGAAAAGATTGAGTAGAAAAAGATGAAAACGAAAGTAAATAAAGCTGAAAGATGAATTGAACATTAAAAACAAACGATCTTTTACCAAATGCATCTTCTAAAACAGAAAAATAGTAAATGAATCAAATAGAAATTAGAATTGATAGCTTTTCAAATATTTTTGAAAACATGACTATCTATTTCAGGCTTTATTAGACCCTAAACAAAAGAGCTGTTCTTAAATGTTTACTCAGGCTTTTCCGAATTCAGCCGAATAACCCCGGAAGGTCTTTTCAGTTTTTAGCTGGATGAGCCTTCATTCAATGATCCTTTTTGTTTTCATTTGCTAAAACTTTATAGATTTATAAACCTTTATTTGCTGACTATCGTCGGGACATTTGAAACAGAAACAGAGCCCATTTTTCGTACAAATTTCAATGGAACGAGTCACTTTATGAGAAATAATGTTTTCTGGGGATTTCAGTGATAAATTTTTGATACGGTTTTCGTTTTCAGATAGTTTCGACGTTTTCAGACGATCAGACGTTTTCAGATGATTCGATTTCAGATCAGATTCAAGATGACTTTGATAATCTTCGATAGAAAAAGAAGGGAAATCAAGGAGATCGAGGAGAAACAATTG
Source organism: Mesorhabditis belari (assembly GCA_958450365.1). Classification (NCBI taxonomy): domain Eukaryota; kingdom Metazoa; phylum Nematoda; class Chromadorea; order Rhabditida; family Rhabditidae; genus Mesorhabditis; species Mesorhabditis belari. Next base: position 36,155 of record CAUEEP010000107.1, read on the forward strand.
CGAAGAGGAAATTGTTCAGTTCTGAATTTCATAAGAATGTTTTTATCAACGAGTTTTCACAACTCACCTCGTGAACTTCAAATCGACAACCATAAAGTCGGCAAAGAATCTCCATGGAGTGACAATGGCAATCACCAGGATCATCATCTGGGTGCCAATTCCCCTAGCCAGCTCATAAGTTTAAAAGTTTTTAAGTCAAACCAGAATCAAGTTGGGGAAACTAGGCTTTACCGTGTGCACAGTTCCACTGAGCTGTGAGGTTGAGGATTTGAGGATTTGAGTTCAGTTGTTTTTAGAGTTTAGATAAACATGTTTTGTTGTTTATTCACTTGTCGTATTCAAAAAAAACAAATTTGAAAAAGCTATCTGACCCCACATTTTACGACAGCAATTTTATCAGCAAATGAGGAAAGGAAGTGCTTGTTTTAAGTTGTTTTTCCCGATAACCATTGACTAAAAGTTCTCATTTTTGGAAACAAAACTTTTGCTGTACGATATCTGAAATGTGCTTTTGGATATTTTCTTTAATATCTCTGCTAAGCTTTTCTCAAATCGAGGCTCTTTATTGTCCTTTTGGATCTTTTCAAGTGCCGAATGAAAACGTCTGCGCCTTTGCTATCCCGAAAAGTAAATTGCAGTTTTTTTCATGAAAAAAAATCAAAGATACGAAGGTTTTATTGCTTAAAATACGATGGTTTTATTGCTTAAAATCCGAAGGTTTTATTGCTTAAACTGTATTGTACTTTTTAAAGCAAATATGAATTGCGAAAATTCCCAATTTTTAGGTGAATACTACCACGGTGCTGTCCGAGGCTGTGCGAGTCGAGGAGCGGTGGTGGCAAGAGTGCAAAATGCCTTCGAGAATGCTTATTTCTACGCTTTAATCAACTCAAGTGAGTGGTTTTATCTTATAGAAACTTCTAGTGCTTTAGTTATTAAAGAAATTTGCGTTAAATTTTTTTCGAATCCATTAATTACAGACTTCAACAACGAGGCTCCATACATTGGAGTCGAAATGCAGCCGAATGGCAACTTTTGGACGTACTCGGACGGATCACAGCTCACCTATCAATATTGGGCGCCTGGTACTGGGAAATTTAAAAAAAACATAGCAATTTGCCTACAGGTGAACCCAGAAATCGAAGTGAGACGAACATTTGTGTGGTGGTCGACCCGGCGACGGCTCTCTGGAAAACAGCTGACTGCACCGTACCGCGTCCCTACTTTTGCACGTTGCTCGGAAATGGTGACCCTAAAATTTTAACAGTTTTGTACAAGGGGTTTAGATGGCCCTTGTCCAAAAAATTGGGTCTACTTTGCTACCACAAAGTCCTGCTATTATCTTCAGGTAGGTTATCGAATCTTTTGTGGACTTTTTTTTTTCCTCAAACACTTTCAGAATACCGTTTACAACGCTCAAACCCAGCACTGGTTCACGTACGACTTTAGCCAAGCTGAAAGCGAATGTCAAAAGTCTGGCGCTCATTTGGTGTCAATTCACTCGACCGTGGAAAACAATTTCGTTTACGGTATTCGAAAACTCGAAAACTAGGGACCATAAAGATTGCGCCGAATGGAATTGCCGTCTTTTGTATGGGTGTGTAGTGTTACCCGGGCCTTCACTTTGTGCGAGTCTGGTATCAAAATGTAGCCCTTTAATTTTAAAAAAAGTCCAAAAAGCCGACTGTACATTACTAACAACCACGTACCGTCTTTTGTATGAGTGTGTAGTGTTGATGCTCTCACTTTGCGGCCATTTTTCTTGTACTAAATAGCAGTTTTTCCGTTTTTTATACTATCGTATAGCGCAATTGAAGGGCTACATTTTGATATCAGACTCGCACAAAGTGACGGGCCTGGCAATTCCATTCGGCGCAATCTTCATGTTCTCAAAAACTATCTGAGCTAAGGTGTTTTCAGACTTGATTGGCACAAACTTCGATGGTTCCGGCTCAGCGGTTTTGGCGTTTACCGGATGGAACGGGGCCGATGCATGTTGGGCGAACTTCGCGTGGATCGGGCTGCGGGGGACCGGAGCCAAAAGCAACGGGATTTGGTCGGATGGGACTCCGGTCGATTTCACGACAGTCGGCACACCAATTGTCGAAGACTACAACTGGAGGGTAAGCTATTTTTGACTCAAATGTTAGCTGCTTTTTTAGTCAAGTAAATTTCAAAGAGATTCCCTTAATCAATTTTGATTAATTCTTAACTTTTTGCCATCAATAGTCTCTATCTTCTCCTCTCTGTAGGCACATTTTTTGTGAACTCCTCATTGTTATGTTTTTCCTAGATTCAACAACGTCTAAACCCATCAAAACAAATTGGGACTAAAAGCAAAAGGGGGGGATTTTATAGATAATTTTTAAAGGGGACTCAAAAGACTCAATTAGACGCGAAAGAATCTCCAAGCCTGATTTAGTGCAAAAATTTGAGCATAGTGAGGCCCAAAGATGGGAAAACGTTCAATATGCTCCTAGATTTTCAGCACGATCTATCCGGGGGAGAAGTACTTAAGGGAAAACCGTGTGTCAGAATGCAATTGTGCGCTCACACAGAGAACGCACATATGTTCAGAGGAACAAGAATCAGAAAATAGAATGAATTGGGAAGGTTTCTGGGCGAATCGGGCTGAATATATAAATTATAAAGATATTCAAGAAATATTGTATTTCAGATTAGCAACGATCCTTCATGCCATTTGGGGGGTTGGAATGGAGTTCCCGGCGAATGGAGCTATGCTCGCTTTGTGTGCAAAATGCCAGCTAAAAGCCTTCTCTCCGAAATGAAAAACGAAAAACTCGAAAAGCTTTGAAAACAATATGGAGTAACATTTACTCAAAATAAAGATTCATCTTTTTATAATTTCTCTCAGCTATTACTCTCAATCAAGTGTTTGCTTTTTATTACAATAATAAGCTCTTTCTAATTGCTCAGCTTTAGGATTTAGGTATTACCTATACATGCAAAAATATTTTGAAACAGAAGACATGCATTTATTCAATTGGGAATCGGTTGTTGTTGCGATTCGATAATCATCATTCATCATCTTTTCCTCGTCGTGATCCGTTTTGAACTCTTCTCATCAATCACCTTTTTAACATTTGTCTCAGCTTGCCCAAACCATTTCTCAAATTGGGTTTGTGCAATCTGAAAACGATTTCCATTTGAAGTCACTGCGACTTCTATCTATTGGATTGGTGAATTGAAAACTGCGGGCTATTTCGCGAGACTCGCAGACAAAGAAAACAACAGCCTAGAACCAGCTGAAACGGGGGTTTGTTTACTTCAACATTTCCTCTAATTTTTGCGAAAAAATTATGCTTCCAGCTTTTTATTTTTTGGTATTTTTCTTCACTTCTTCTATTGCACTCGACAATCTGCCACCGGGACATATTCATCATGTCATGCTTCATGAGTTCCTACAAAAGCACAGTGCAGGCTTGGCAGCTGCTAATATTAAAAAAGATATATGGGGAGGACTCGCCTTCCGAAAGAACGTGTCGAGTATGGTTTGCCAGTTTATTGCGATTCGATAAAAATTTTCATCATCTTTTCCTCGTCGTGACCCGTTTTGAAATCTTCTCATCAATCACCTTTTTGACATTTGTTTCAGCTTGCCCAAACAATTTCTCAAATTGCGTTTGTGCAATCTGAAAACGATTTCTATTTGAAATCACTGCGACTTCTATCTAGTTCCAGTCGAGTTGTCTTGTTACCGGACCTTGGCCGCCAACCGACACACGCGTCTACAAATCCAACCGTTGCTCAGGTGAGTGTCGAGTGCTCAGGCGAGGTAGTTCAAAGTAAGGTGAAAAGTAGGAAAAAGTAAAAATTCTTAATTCTTGTGTTGCCTGGATATCTTTTCTTTCCGAATATGGTTATTTATTGGTTCATTTGGTCTTTTCTAGTCATTGTTCCGTGCTCATCTTCTGGATCGAACGAGAAAAAGACATCCGATCTGGCGATTCAAAAAGACAGTGTCGTTGATTTAAATCAGATAAATCAAAAGATAGAGTAACGTTCCGGTTTAGGTTACAAATTTTTTGTGATTTCATGTTATTAGGTGTGTCAAACTCTGTTATTTGTTGCTTACTCACTTTTCTTTTCGTCTTTTTTGTTTTGCTCGAAAAAAGTCAACAAAAACCATGTTTAGTCAAGCTTTATAGCCATCAAATTTTTCAATATCTAGCCTTTTTCTTGCAAAGGGTCGTCCGGAAGGTGGCCTCACAGACATAATCTGTCCATCGGTGTAAGTACGTTGAGGGATCCGCTTCGGAATTGCTATACGCGTCTGGGTAAATCTGAAAATATCCCTTGCTTTGACAATTGATTCACAAGGCCACATTTCAACTTCAAAAATCACCATAGAGCATGGACGGCCAAGCGGCTGTCCATTCAGCTCCCATTTCGAGTAGTTCCACGGCGATCCATCCGACCAGCCATACTCAGACTTGCTAGGGCCCAACCAAACTCCGCCAATCAGCACCAAATCCGTCTCAAAACTGTCCATCGGTCGGCCGCACTTTGTGAGATCTGAAAAAAGAAAAGCATCACTTAGGGATTTGTCTGCACACAGTTAGCTTTCTAATGAAAATATTTTTGTTTTGTTTAATTGAAAGCAGCTACGAAGAACGTTTCTAACCGATCCTCAAAGGCTAAAGCTAGTAGAAGATAGGTCGTGACTTGGCTTTTGGCTGACTCCGACTAAAGTTTTGTAAGTTGTTTGCAAATCATGAACGATGCTAGTCTTGGCCCTGACATTGTAAGACACTTTTTGCAAAATTTAGCAAATGTTCCAAAACCCACCATCTACAATTCGATTCTCCTCCTCTGAATGAATCGACACCAGAGCCGCGTCCATCGATCGACAAGTCGCAATTGCGTTTGTGAAATCGACATTGTAGATTGGCTATGAGATTCTGATTAAAGAACAAGTCTTTTTTTCTACTTTATAACAATTTTGCAATTGTGCTACGTAGAACCACTCGGTGGGACATGGAGATTCGAGGACTGGCGGTTCGGTTACAGTCTAAATTTAACAAGAAACTTCAAATCAACTTCAAGTCAAGAAACTTTAGTCAAGAAAGTTCAAGAAATCAAGCAAAGTTCAAAATCGAAAAGTACCTGATCCCTGCTAACACAAACTATCGGCAACTTCTCGTTCCAGCTAGCCGTCGTCCACTTGCCGTTTGTCAAATTCATTATCATGTTGCCGGGGAGTGTTCCTGAAGGCTTTTCGAGTGATGAGGCTAAAACTAAACTAACCTGCATCGAAATTTTGATACACATCTGAAGACCCATCAAGCCAGCTGACATTCTTCCCATCGTAGACCCCGCCCAGCCAGACAGCGGTCTCTTGCTAGAAATGAATCTCAAAAAGTTAGACTACTTTCAAGGGAAAGTCAAGTGAGCAAGATGTTCAAATGACATATGCTAGATACCATTCGACGCAGAATTTTACGCTGATTCTGAAGCTGCTTCCCGTTTTTGCTATCCGATACCCTATCGAAAATTATACGAGTTTTAAGTTTTACAAGGCATTTTCGAACTCAAGATTAAATCATGATAAATTAGTTTCCCAAAGGCTTTTCAAAAGTGTCAGAAAAAACATAATTTTATATTACAGCGAGCACATAACATGAAAGCCAGAAACGCACAATTTCTATCTTCACAAAGCAAATTATCAAGTTTAAAGCAAACAGTAATTGGAGTCTCAAATGGAAGTAAAGGGGCATCAAGATAGCCACATTCTATCCATGAATATTGGCGCAGAAATTGAAAACAACCGCCCATTTGTGGATGAACAACGGAAATTATTTTGATCAAAGAATCTCGTGAATATAGGATTTTTTTCGATTACTCTCGGATCAACACTCATCTAAAATTGTTTTTTCGACCCGCTACGAATTTTGAAAGTCCTATACGTTCCTAGGTGTAAACGGATGTGGACTAGAATTTGGGTTATGTTAAAGAGAGTGGATCCCTTTTGATATCCCGCCTTCTCTAACACCCCGACAACCCAACTCAACTCCTCCAACGTATTAGAGGGGAGTCCCTGTGAAATGACCGACCTGTAGTTGCACTGCAGTTGCATAGACCCGGAAGATACGTATCTTTATTTACAGTAATACAATAAGATGAATAGATTAGAAATGAGTGTAAGGGGAAGGGGGGACTCCAAATGAGAGTCTCACTTGTCCTCCTAGGCAATCCTAAGGACCGCCCCTTCTCGGCAATAAAGGGATAAGCACAGAGGAGAACACATTTGCATACGATTAGACAAAGCATTCAATAATAACAATAGTAACTAAAATATCAGTTTGGCGCGGAGCTGACAGTCCCAAAAAAAGTGCTTAACAACAGTAATAGAAAAAGTGCTTAAACTTCTCAAACCTTCAAAGTCGAGAATTACACCAGCGGAAGGGTATGACCGGCCCATATCCCAAAAAAATGTACAATGATTCACAGGTTTTTGGCTCTATAACTGTTGGAGGAGTCACTTACTTTTCACTCAACAAAAGCTTACATTTATAAAGTGTAAATTTAAGCACAAGAAATGCCATTTTCGTTGAGTGTAAATTGAATGACTGTAGCTTCTAAAAAGCTTACACTCACCTCAACAATTTCTTTTCCAATTTGCAGCACTTTTTCATTGTCATCCGAATTCGTTACTGAGGCCAAGTGTCCATCAAAGCTATAAATCGTAAAAAAAAGTCATCATTTTTGGCTTCTCACTCTTCACAAAATGCATCTCCTTTCGAGAAACTGAACCCGGAAGCTACTCCGAAAAAACAGGTTTTCTCAATCGACCCAGGAACACTCGATTTTGGACATAAAGCTAGCAAGTTTTCTAAAATTCGACATGTAAAAACGATTTAATTTAAAGAATTCTAGTCGTTTTCTCAAAAGACTCACCTAAACACAAAAGAATTGAAATTAAACGAAAATTCATTTTAGCAAAAAAGAAATGATACACTTCGTTTCGATTTCACAAAATTGACCCACTGATAAGACTTAAATCTGAAAAATGGCGACCTATTTTACGAAAAACAAACAATTTTGCGAGTTGTTTTGAGTTGCTTATCTTTTAGGCCTTCTTTTAACGAAAGTGATTCGGTAATTGTAGACTTTTCTTTTTCAAGAGAATCAAATTCAAATTCAAATTAAGAAAATGAAGATAGATCTTCAGAGCCGTTTTGAATGTGGAAACGAAAAGAAATTCTTAAAATTAATGTTTACTAGTTGATGGGTGCTAAAATGAACTAAAACTTCAAACTGTTTGCTTGTTGTTTGAAAGTATTATTTTGATATTCTTGATAAATCACGAAATAAGCCTTGATTTGTTCAGAAATCCCATTAATTTCTCCTGGATCGGACAGAATCCTGGATCGGACGAAATCCTGGGTTGGACGGAATCCTGGATCGGACGCAGCATACATATTCCATCAAAAACCGTTACCACTCCAATGGATGAGTTTGAAGGAATTGATAAATTTCCCCTAAATGAACAGTGTCAAGAGAAATGCGCACTCTTTTTGAAGCTCTTCCATTTCAACGTTCGAGAGAAATCTGAGCTTTCATTAAAATTACCTCTGACGAGAGCTCACTGGGTCGAGATTCGATCAGAAACGGTTTGAATTTAGAATTTGGAATCTACTCCCTAGAGTTTTGAGAGAGTCTAATGGCCTTGAAACCTTTAATTTATCTGTAGATGATCTTGACCTTGAAGCTCTAGTGAATTCTTGACGCTATCTGTGCTACCCATATATTACATCTATTATGTTGTGTTTCTTTTTATCGGCCCTTTTCGTGTTATGAATTCATGTGTATTAATCTTAAATCTAGCGCACTTTATTTCAGGTTCTGGATAAAGTATCTATATATATAACTTATTCATTTGATTTCAAATTAACAAATTCACGGTAATACCCACCGTTAGGCCATACTAATCATGATTATTTTTGGTGTCATGTTTTTAAAGATTATTTGATTTATTTTGTGAAAAACTCTCGGTAACTTTGCACTAGTTTTTAAGAGGAGATTTAGAGCTATCGAATGACTATAAAAATTTAGTTTTTCTTTGAATTTTTCATCAAATTATTAGTGAAACAATTAACAACTACGCGACTGTACAGCCTAAAATGCTATCGTGTTAATTTGATTGAAACTAAATTGTTCCAGAAATCAATAACTTGAATAAATACATGAGTTTACTGTATGAAAACAGAAATCAAAGCATGACAATTAGAGTTATTTAATTATTCATATTTTAACAAGAACTGAAAGCCCATTGAAAACAGCTTTTGTAGTGGATGAAGGCTATTTGTGTTTTTAGCTTTTTCAGCTATTTTCAGATGAATGCTATTTTTGTTTTCTGCCAATAGCCTTTCACTATTATTTACCGTACGCATGCCCCTTCTGCGAGACTCACACAAAGAAAGTCGAAAACGAATGAATCATAGAAAAAAGGGTTTGCAAAATCCAAAAGCTTAATCAGTTTCATTTCACCTAATCCTTTTTGCTATTTTATTTATTTCTAATCGTTCACGATCTGGCAAACACATTTGATATAAAGTGCAAACCTTTTCGGATCCATAAAGGAGAAGCAGCCTCACTCTTTTGGGCTTTACTATTTCTCTAGGAATTCTTTTAAGCTATGCAAAATTTCCCGCTAAATCGTTTACCAAAAGAGATTCGGGACTCAATTCTCGATCATTTACTCATTGAAGAAAGCTTAAAATTATTGAAAATCACTAAAGAACTTCGAAATTTCATTCTCAACAATGGATGTTTTGGGAAATTTTTATTTGAAATCAATATCTTTGTCAATAAAGATTTCGATAAGAAATTTTGATGATTCGAATCGGCTCTGAATCTTATGGATTTGATGATTTTCAAATTGAAAAATTATATCTATTTTTGAACAAAATTCAATCAACAAAACATTTCATTATTCAAATAAACCCATATGAATTAATGCCATTACCTATAAATTACAGAAAATTTATGGAGAAAACATTTCCCGCGATGAAATTTGTTTCAAATCTAGCGATTTTCAATAGAAATATGACACTCGATGATTTTGAGAGTTTTCTTGGAAAATTTCGCATAAAAGTCTACGATAAATTAGACTTTCAAACAACTTATTACAATAATTTCCAAGAGAAAAGTGATCTCTATGAATCGATTGTTGATCAAGCTATTCATTGTGAATTTGTGCATATTGATCTCGAAGCTGGAATGTATCCATTGTTGAAGAGGACGAATGTTGAAGTGATTGACTTGGATAATACTGGGTGAGTAGAAGATTCACTTATAATGGCTAACTGCCTAACTTGGTTCGATTTTATCGAGGTTTCTAAGCTCTTTTCCTTCTCTTTCCCCTTGTATTTCCTCTTTCTTCTTTGGCAAGAATATACCGGATAGCTCAGTAGAGTAAGTACCGTACCGTACCAGTACGTCAGTACCGGATAGTAGAGTGTATTCCTCGCGAGTAAGTAACTCGTAACTCGAGTAAATTTGCATGAGTAATTTTTTACTCGAGTAATAGCTCGAGTAATTGTCGAGTAATGCGTTTTCTAAAGAGTGCGCTTGTGCGAAAAAAAATATAAAAGCCATTTTTTGCGCAGGTTTTGGGGTAAGCTAATTTCCGCAACTTGGTCATTTGCACAACTCATCATAACTTTCTTCTAAGTTGGCCAATCTTTATGATTTTGGTTTCATTTTGTAGAACTCAATAAGTGCAACAAAATGACACCAAAATCATAAAGATTGGCCAACTTAGAAGAAAGTTATGGTGAGTTGCGCAAACGGCCCAGTTGCGCAAATAAAATTGGCCCAAAGTAGCCTACCCCAAAAAAAAGCATTTTTTACATTGAAAGGGAATTTCCCACCAAATCAGTTAAACGGCTGAGTATCTTTACTGGATAGCTCTGAAAATGACGAGCCCCGTATTATATACGATACCTTAAAAAGTGTCGTATACAATGCGGGGCTCGTGATTTTTGCGCCATTTTTTTGCAATAATTTTTGCTAAAAGCACGGTAATTTCTTCCCAAGTGTGCGTTTTAAAAAACGCATTACTCGTGTGGAACACACTCTAGTGGTTAGAGCATCTGCTCAGAAAGCAAATGGAAAGTAAAAAGATCAAGGGTTCAATCCCATCCTCTTTTTTTCATTCCTTACTTTACTGTGTTTATAAATCAGTTTTGCCATGCCTCTGAGCTACTGTCTGAGTTCCGATTACAGTAATCAAATCCATATTTCAGTGACAAGGATTTCCTTGAAGGACTAAAAGACTTGATGCCTTCAATGATCAAAAATGGCTTGCCAACCCAAAA
>CAUEEP010000108.1:0-19205 GCA_958450365.1 Mesorhabditis belari
AGATTTATCAGTTATTGGGTGTCGAGATTTAAAAGAAGAAGGAGAGGGGCAGTCAATCGATATTTGATGGGGGAAAGGAATCGGTTGTGGATAGGTTGAGAGAGCGGGGAGTGGGAGGGCTGTGTCCGGGCGGATCCTCTTCCCTTTCTCCTCCTCTCCTTTTTCCAATCAAATGACTGAACTCGCGGGCTAAACGCATTCCTACACACACATCGAAGGCATCGATGGGGGACAAACGACAGACAGACAGAGACAGCCAGCACACAAGGATGGAAAATCCTGCAAGCTTTCGAATAGAGTGAAATCATTGGCAGCACGCTGTTGCTAGTGCAGACATTAGGGCTAAAAAAAATCACGGTATAGTTTTATCGTACCTCTTCAAGATTTCAAGCGGAATGATTGCTAGATAACTTTTCAGTACACTGTGTAATCAAATTCAAAGCATATAGTTGATTGTGGGTTATTAATGACAGTTTCTTTTGTTAGTGATTAGTGTAATGAGTTTGTTTGTAATTGACCCATATAACTTTGGAATTTCTTACTTGTAGGACTAAAGCTTTAAAGTTTAAGCCTGAGCCTGAGCTAGCTAAGAAATTAAGTTGGATCTAAGGTTTCTAGTGAGCTTTGTAATCAAAACGACTGTAAAAACTAAACCCAAGTCGAGCTTCCCAAAGCAAAGCCAAGCCAATCACACCTTTTATGCCAATTTTTTTTGGTTTAGCTAGGTGAATTGAATTAATTTCTTCTCTTGGCAACCTCTTTAGGATAAAATGCGATCAAAGTTGGAAGGGCGACATTTGGGGGAAGAGTTGAGGGAAGAGAAAGAGAAAAGAGAAAGAGCTCCAGTGGATTGAGTGTGGCATTCCATATACAAAAAGGGCACTACAGGCCTTTTCTTTCTTCTTTCTCAGAGATCCTATCAGGGTACTTTGGCCTACGATTCAGACTAAGGACTTGTCTTCTCCTTTTTTCCCTTTCAATTGCTCCATCGATGATTTGAAGGCACTGGATTGACGTTACTGATAGACGAAATGACAGAGAGGAGTCGGGGAACGATTGGGGATTGATCTTTAGAATTCACAAGTGATCTGGAATTGTTGAAAAAAGGCAGATGGGGGAAATTCTTAAAGCATTCTGAATCCAGAATACTGAAACAAATTTGCATTTCAAATTTCAGGTTGATGACACGGTGACAAGTACGTGAAAACTCCATCGAAACATTCACTCGTCGATCTCACGAATTGGGAAAGATATTGGGAGAAACTTTCACGAATCCACCGGTGGTTTAATCAAAAACGAGAAGCATATTGAAAGCGATCCGAAATGCGCAAGAAATGTATCGAATCTGATTGTGAATTATTTGATGAGCACTGGTCATCCAGAGATTGCTGAAACCTATGTACAGGTAAAAATGAGCTTTAAAAAGCTTTAAAAATACATTTATTCACACAAATAATGTGGTAAAACAATAAACAAGTATCCCCTAAATGAAGAGAAGAAAAAAACTGCCTAGTCGGTGGGATTGAACCCTTGATTATGTTACAGGACTCCTAGCCACTCGGCCATGACGCCCATCGAACCTTGGGGCCTATTTAAAGTCTAAGCCAAGTTCGAACTGATTCTTTGGCTTTTATTGACTGTTTCGATAGGAAAGATTGGCTTTTAAAGCTTTCAAAACATTTGGCTTTAGTGAACTAGTACTAAAGTTACAGCAAAACCAGTTACAGTAAAATAGGGCACAGTTTATCTTTCAGAGACTTTAGCATCAGACATCAGTCTTTCTGTTTGTCAGTTATCAATAAACACATTTTGACGCACAAGACAAGACTTGGCTTCGTTTTGAATTTGAATTTGGTTCAAGACTTCCCATACTCACTCCTAAAACCTCTCAAAACTCACGTACACCTGTTTGTCTCTTTTCACTACCGTTTCTTTCAATTCTTACCCCAAAAGAAGTGTGCGCTGTAGTGGATAAAGACAATCTTTAGCCTTTCCCGGTCGAGGTTTGTCAACAAGCAAATTGGATGCCCCTAGGGCGATCCCGTTCCCCTAAATATCTTTCTATCCCTCAGTGTGCATTTATGATCGCGCGAGTTTGAGGGAAAAGAGAAAGAAAAAGAGATGGTCGGGGTCAAGTGTCAGTCCTCGGTCTCTCTTCTTTTCTTTCTTTTCTCCTCGCAAAACTCTCCCCCAAAGAGTCTCCGTTGTGCACGCCCCGCACCGATAAGCGTTCGGCCGATCGATCGATTTCACTCAACAGTCAGCAAAAAAGGGTCGGAATGTCTGTGTCTGTTTCTTTTCCGTGTAAACTCTCTATGAGGGGCTTCTCCCAATCTCGTCTCCCAGCGCCTCGATCTGTCAGCTGTGGAGCTGTGGACTAGTGAGGGGAAGGCAACTACCTCTTTCTTTCAATCAAGGTCCTATCTCGTTCTTGTAGACAAAACGGATCAGCCAATTATGGAAGAGAAAAGATTAGAGAAGTGTGCCTGGAGACTCGAAATTTCCAGGAATGCAACTTGCACGGACGATTGGACGAGTATACAGCCATCAAGGATACTGTGGGGAAAGTGATCGAGAGTTTTAGGTAAACTGGGAAAGTGATTTTTGAATTGAAAGAGCTTTGAGCTATTCTTGGTTTAAGGATTCAAATCGCTCAAAATCTTCTTTTCAGACAGCACAACACGATCCCGGCGATCAACTACATCGAGCTGAACGCTCCTCAAGAAAAACGCCTCATCTTTGACCTCGTCCGACATCAAGTCTTAGAGCTGATCAAGCAAGGTACAAGATTTCAGGATCTTTAAAGAATCTTTAGAGAATTTCAAGATCTTCAAGATTTTGGTCTATCTTTAGACCCAAAAGAGTCGATTTTCTGTAATTTGTTCTATCTTTAGAATAGAAAAATGTGATAGACAGCTCGATTACAGTACACTTTCCCAAAAAAACAAAAAGAGGGAGAGCGCAAAAATTTTTATTTAGCTCTAGTCGGGTGGGAATCGGACAGGGTATGGTGAAAAACGGGGGAGAAAAAAGGGGAAAGGACTGAGGGGAGGAAGGGGAAAGGGGAAAGGGAACAGATTCAGGGACCGATCGGGCAATTGATTGGAAAGCGAACACCCTGCACACAAGGAAAAGAGGAATGGAGCTGAGTTTCTGATTCAACTAGGGGACTTGGGGTAGAATCTTTCGATGGAAACAGACAGCCGCGTTTCCGGAAAGGGCTCTTTTGCGTTCTTTTGAAAGTTCTTTCGTACTTGTTGAATAGCTCTTATAGGGTTTATATACTGTAGTTTTATACAGTTGATCTAATAGCTGTAATCAATACCTACCGTAAATACTGTAATAGTACCCCCACTCCCCTCGTACAGTCGTGTAGTCGCAAATGTTTTTTTAGTATTTCATTTTTTGCAAAGCACCCGTACTTTCAAAAAATGCGTCTTTGGTATCAAAAAATAGCTGAAATTCAGGGCTATTTTTTGATACCTAACGCGCATTGTAGCATAAACCAGTCTCGAGAAAACTCGTTCAAAGCTAGACTACGCAACTCTCCTCACCGTCATTATGGGGATGGGGTACTATTACAGTATTTACGGTATGTTTAAATTATAGTTCTAAATTGAATCATAGTAGATAAAGGTTAAGCTAAACTAGGAAAAGCATATCGTAATACCTTTAATAGTAGCCCCTCCCCGATAGAGACGGTCGGAGCATCGCGTAGTCTAGCTTTAAACGCATTTTCTCGCCACCCGTTTATGCTACAGTGTTCGTTTTAAATATTAAATGAAAGCTGAAATTCAGGGCTATTCTTGATACCTAAGCGCGCATTGTAGCATAAACCAGTCTCGAGAAAAACTCGTTCAAAGCTAGACTACGCAACTCTCCGCACCGTCATTATGGGGGTGGGGTACTATTACAGTATTTACGGTAGATTAGTTTGAAATCTTTAAGTTCTATCACAAAAATTGAGATACTTTTTCTGAATGATAAACTATGATAAACTTTCCTACAACTGTTTCAAATCTAAAAAACAGCCAAATACTAAAGTAAAGTCATCAATTTTCATGATTGTATGAGTCATTTTGTTGCAAATCTATGGACTCAAAATAGCAAAAAGTTGGATTTCATAGATTTGCAACAAAATGACTCATATAATCATGAAAATTGATGACTTTACTTTAGTATTTGACTTATTGATACATTTTTAACATTAGAACAGTTTAAAGTTAAGGATCAATGACTCAAATCAAGTTTAAGTAACTAATCAATGTCAGTAAACATTGACCTTTAAAAAGTTTCTTAAGAAAACTTTCCCTTGATTCATTTACCCAATTTTTCGGCATGATCCAAGACATTTGTATGTAAAGACGGGGAATTTTCGAATCAAAAGAGTGTTCATGATTCATTTTCGACGACAAATACAGTCAAAACACTTGTCAACAAAGAAAAGATGGAAAAGAAATGAATGGTGAAAACACGTGCAAACTTACACTTTCATATCAACCCTGAAAAACTGGCGCCAATGAGTTATAGTGTTTCGTAATATTTGTTTGAAAAATTTCAAATAAAAGCTTTAGGTAAGAAGTTGGAAGCGCTTACACTCTCGAGGAAACTCTCCGGATTGGGATCAGATGGAGAAGTGGCACAGGTACAAGATTCTTAGTCATAACTTTGATATTTTAAACAGAACTTCAAAATATTGGGTTGGTGAATTGAAAACTGCGGGACTTTGAACTAAAATTTATTCAACATAAAACCATAAATTCATTCCAAATAATTTCCATTATTATTGACGACTTCTGCCCATTTTACAGCCAATTTGCGGATTTCTCTTTCTGCGTGGGATTTTGGTTTGTGTGTGAGACAAGTGTGAGACTCAAAAATGGAGGACTGGAGTTGTCCCAGTTTGAGCACTTTCTTCAAAAGAAACCCTTTTTGGTGTCAATAGAAATGTTGTAGAGAATCAAAAATTAGGCTTATAGCCAAATTTCCAAAAGATACACTTAGTAGTTTCGCTTAAAAATGCAAGTTTTGTAAAAATTCGTAAATTTGGCATTTCTTGAAAACCAGTTTTTGAATCGTTCTGAAAATTTGCTTGATTTGTGATTCTCTACAACTTTTCCATTGACACCAAAATGGGTTTCTTTTGAAGAAAGTGCTCAAACTGTCACAGACAATAGCCCGCAGTTTTCAATTCACCAACCCAATAATTAACGGATATTCAGTTAAGGATCCTGTAAAAGTAGCTTACTTAAAAGTTGGTAAGCTTACCTTTCAGTTTTAAGTCAATTAATCCAATTGTAAGCAATCACAAGGCTCACTCAATGATACCAAAATTGGGCTTAATAGCTGAAAACTGTCAGTTTGACTACGATATTTTTCTGAAATTGATGGCTTATTCATTGAAAACTGCTAATTTGACTATTTTCCTAAAATAGATACTTTTTAGAAGACTTGTTCTATTTTAGATTATGGGAGCTCTGTTCACAAAAGCTGATGATACTCGCTTTAATGAAATCTCAAGCCCACTCGCTTGGCAACAACTCGAGTCACGACTTTCGGAAGTAATCTTCAAATGTAAATCGATATTGCCACAAATGTGAGTGTTTAGTGTATCAAATTTATGTATCAAATTGTTGGATAATCTTCCCCAAAATTTCAGCCTCGAAACCGGCTGCCAAGCGGTGCCGGCACTGTTGAATCTGCGATCGGTAATGGCGCCGCGACAAGACCAAATATTTTCGAGCGACGAGTTGCCCATTGAGATTCCGGTCAGATTATCACACATACGCACACTTCTGTACAAAAAAGGGAAAAAGGAAAAAGCACACTTCTGGAAAAAGGGGGTAAAGAGGCGATTGGGTGGCACTTTTGCAGGCTAAAGGAAAAGGAAATGGAGATTGGTGACAAGGCAATACTTTAAGATAATGGTTTTGGTAGAGAAAGACGCTATAAGGTGGCTTTTCTACTTGTAATTGTTTCAGATCGAGAAACGCTACCATTCCACGTTCACTTGTCCGATTCTTCGAGTTCAAACAACTGAACGGAATCCACCGTATCGACTTCGATGTGGACATGTCATATCAAAAGATGCTCTAGAGAAACTGGCTTCAAATTCAAGGTAAATTTAGCTGACTTTTCAAGCGAAAAAGGAACCACCATATACCAAACATGTTTGCCAGAAAGCGAGCGATTACGCAGCCGCACTAAAAGAACAAGCCATTTACAGAGATTTTTCTTTTGTTCTGTAAATGATTTCCAAATGAGATTTAATGTTAAAAATCTGTGTCCAGGGTTTTCGGGGGGCATAGAATCTTTTGGCTAGTTTATTTTGGTCTTTATCTCAAGAAAAGGCTCAAGAAAATCGAATTGGCTTTGGGTTTTGCATATCATAGCTTTCACAATGAAAACCTTGTCAAAAGACCCGGATTACCTAGCCCACTTCAAATTAATAATTCTCACGTATCTCTCCAGTATTGAGACCCCACTTGAGAGTTGTAGGTCAATGGGAATGAGTGCAGAATCGATCTCAAATGACCGAGATCCGATCTTCTTGAATTAGTTCTTTGATTGGACAAACATGGACTTGTTACATAAAGAAAAACGAATCGTTCATTGGTCTCAGATCTCGAGAAAGGAAAGCCGAGGAGAGGAGAACTTGCAGGCTGTAGAGTAATCCCTTGGGTACATAGTAAGTTTGAAAATAGGGAGAGGAAGGGAGACTAGACTATGTCTGACAACTACAAGATAAACATTTAAACAATATCTTAGCTCTTCATGAGTAGATATAAAACTTACTGTTATTGATAGCTACAAAAGACATTATAATTCTCATTGTCAAGATTGTAATCTTCTTTGTCGTTTCATAAAACTCTTTATTCCTTTAGCCACTTCCAATTTGGTGGTTATTTGGTGAGCTCAGAAAAGAGAGTAAGGCATAAAGCCTGATCCAGTGGGAAGCATGGGATTGGTGTAGCTCATTGGTAGAGTGTTCGGCCCGTAAGCGGGAGGCAGTGGGTTGCCAGCCATCTTAGCCATCGTATTCCAACCGGTACCAGCCATCTTAGCCATTGGTGCCAGCCATCTTAGCCATCGTATTCCTGGCCCAAACCAATAAAAGGACATGTCCAACCCTTGACAAAAACAAAACTTTGGTTCACCTTCACAATTTTTACATCATAATGTTCAAAAAAGAGAATTCAATGGTCGTTTTGAATTGGAGGGGAAAGAGAAACCGAGAAATGTCAAAGAGAAGTCAAAAAAATCCGATCATTTCAGCGATTGCAACTTTAAGAAACCATTCTTGACGAAGTTTAGGAGAAATTAAACATTTATAAAGCAATTTTTTGACTAGACTAGTCAGTTTATAAATTTATCAGCCATCAAAACTTGTCATTCATCAATTACAATATTGTAACTTTATTTCAAAGTAAACAGGTTGAAACTTCTGAAAAACCTTACTGCATTCAGGCACTCTCTTCTAAAATGCCCGTATTGCCCTGATGAATCATCAAAAGATCAAGCACTTCGTGTTTTTCTGTAAAATGATGTACATATTCAAGATGAATCAATCGTAAATTTTGAATTGCTGTAATATTTATGCTTATTTTTCTTTCATTCTTTTCAGGGATCAGACTTTTTTTTTGTTTATATAAATAAAATTTTTATGTAAAGAGTAATTTAAAAGCTGGGGATTTCAAAAAAGTGATGCCCTTTATCAAGGAATTTAACAGCTAGAAAAGTGATAATGGTTTAAATAAGCTATACATTAACTCAGAAAGAGAAAAGTTTTCATACTTACGTGCTAACTTATATTTGAACCAGGAATTCAAACTCACTTTTATTATATCTCGGTTTTACAACACTTCTTTTTTTTTACCTATTTTTCACAGAAGAGAACTGGATTTATTTTTTTTCTCGTTGCTCTCGTTTCAGTTGTAGAGGTGATTTGCAGTCGAGACTCGGAAAAAGAGAAAAAGAAAGAGAGAGAGAGAGATAGAGAGATAGAGAGAAAGGAAGAAAGAAAGAAAGAAAGAAAAGAAAAGAACCGATTCGATCTTGATGGAGTTTATTTGGTGGAAGGAGAAAAGAAAGGCAAAAAGAGGTCGATAGTGGAGGCTTCACCTCAATGCGATCAATCGATTAGTGAAAGAAAACTGAAAGAGAACTGAAAGAGAGGGGAACGCCCGTCCTCTTTCTTTCAAATGCTTTATCTAATAGGGACTGCTGAGAAAAGTTTTCATTTATAATTGTATAATCTAAGCTTAATATTCTAATCCACTGATTTTGTTGAGTTAATTTTCCTAATTTAAAACATTATTAGTCTAATAGAATAGTAAATAATCGAGTTTTTAAAATTATTTGATTTTTATTTGACTCAATAAATCTCTTTCAAGATTTGATATTTAAAGGAAAACTATCGACTTATTAGCTTACTATTGAGAGCTATAGAACGCATATTGTTCAGCTTAATTGTTATTGTTCAACTTTACTTGACCATATGTGTTTGTGGAAGTGAACGAATTGATTGTTTATATGCAAAATCTGGTACCTATCGATTACACTGACCATTTTTCAAATCTAAGCCGATCTTTTTGAAGCATTTCTAATACTTTTCTTATTTATAATATAAGTTTGGACAAAAGTCAGAAGACTTATAAACATAAGAACTTCGATTCAAAAAGAAGATCAACGCAAAAACAGCTGAATCAGCAGCAATATAGATTATAATATAGATTAAAGCATGCTCTCTCGATTAAAAACACTTTTTGACCAAGGGATCATGCAAAGTTCCGCTATAGCAAAAAATAATCAACTAATAATCAACTAGCCATCAACCTATTAGTAAAAAACGTTTAGTTTATCACTTTTTTGATACCGTTTGAGAAAATTTGTATAAAAAAGGAAAGTGTAATCGATAAGTACCCAAAATCTTCAATAATGAGAAGCTTTGTTTTGGGAAAAGTTGAATTTGATCGAAATTGTTCTTAAAATTCGAGCTAAACTGGTCAAAACTGCTACTGTTTGCACATAGTTTGATTCTTGATCACAGTCTTTTTGATGAACTGCCTTGAGGGGAAATGACATTGACACGATTCAGTTCATCAATTCTTTTTCTTTTTCTTTTTCTTTGTCTTTTCCCTCTTACCCAATTTGTTGGAGAAAATCCCGACAAAGGAGACGGAAATGATCATTCGATAAGATAACGGACAATACTCGACCTATTCATTCAAAAGAAATTTGATTAGTGAATTGGGATAGAGAAAGGGATTTGTCTTACACTCTTTAAGTATTGTTATAATATTATATGTAGAAGAAAGTTAATTACTTAAGATCGACAATCTTTCTATAGTTATTCCTAAGCCTACAGAAAGAAGATTTGCAAGGATAATAAAAGATATACAGGGAGCGCTAAAAGTTCCCGTACTTGTATTGCATTTTTGGTAATTTTTGGCAAAAGATACGATTTTAAAAGTAAGAAATTCGAAGAATTCCTCGCGAAAAACTGATTTAGAAAACGTTTCTGGTTAATTTATAAGTGCAACGCTATTTAAGACAAGTGATTGAGAAGAGGGTTCGCTCAGGGGCGCTTTGGTCGCACAGTTACAGGGCACAGTTACAGGGCACAGTTACAGGGCACAGTTACAGGGCACAGTTACAGGGCACAGTTACAGGGCACAGTTACAGGGCACAGTTACAGGGCACAGTTACAGGGCACAGTTACAGGGCACAGTTACAGGGCACAGTTACAGGGGCACAGTTACAGGGGCACAGTTACAGGGCACAGTTACAGGGCACAGTTACAGGGCACAGTTACAGGGCACAGTTACAGGGCACAGTTACAGGGCACAGTTACAGGGCACAGTTACAGGGGCACAGTTACAGGGCACAGTTACAGGGCACAGTTACAGGGCACAGTTACAGGGCACAGTTACAGGGCACAGTTACAGGGCACAGTTACAGGGCACAGTTACAGGGCACAGTTACAGGGCACAGTTACAGGGCACAGTTACAGGGCACAGTTACAGGGCACAGTTACAGGGCACAGTTACAGGGCACAGTTACAGGGCACAGTTACAGGGCACAGTTACAGGGCACAGTTACAGGGCACAGTTACAGGGCACAGTTACAGGGCACAGTTACAGGGCACAGTTACAGGGCACAGTTACAGGGCACAGTTACAGGGCACAGTTACAGGGCACAGTTACAGGGCACAGTTACAGGGCACAGTTACAGGGCACAGTTACTTGTTTTGCACTTATAAATTAACCAGCAACGTTTTTTAAATCGGTTTTTCGCGAGGAATTCGAATTTCTTACTTTTAAAATCGTATCTTTGTCAAAAATTACCAAAATGCAATACAAGTACGGGAACTTTGGCGCACCCTGTATATCTTTTATTATCCCTTGCAAAACTTCTTTCTGTAGACTTAGGAATAACGATAGGAAGATTGCGGATCTTAAGTAATTAACTTTTGGCGAACGGGAACTTTTGGCGCACCCTGTAGATAAATAGATAAATTTAAGGAAATTACGGCAAGATTATGGATTAAGCAAGATTAAAATTACAGCAAGATTATTTTTTTTAATTGATACGTTTTAAAACACGCACCTTTTGCAGCTTACAGTCTTTCACTTTGATCAGACTTTTCACAGTTACTGTTTGAGTTCATTTTTATCATTTTTTTGGTTTAAAGAAATCATTCTTTTAGTTTGAATCTCGAAAGTATCAAAATCTATGTTTTATTTCAAATCAATCATCAAAAAGATCGTCAACATCTTGTCGTTTCCCGTAAATCTGACTCATTTGTATGCCGGGCGCGTCGGATTTAAGAGCCGCCGTTCGATTCACATAAATCGTAAACAAAACGGGCGTTTGCTAAAAGATATTTGACTTTGATCAGTTTTGATTTGAAACTATAAGTTTTAACACTTAAAAGCCGTAAAGCTTACGGTTGTTAACGCGAGCGCTTCATGTTTCACCGCTTCGACCTGTTGTCGTCTCCACCAAGCTCTGAAAAGAAACTATTCTGAAAATTTGGCTTTTTAAACTAAATAGTTAACTAAAGACTTAAGATTTGATTTATACAGTAAGTTTTGATACCCAGCATTTCACTCAACCTATTATAATACGCTTGTGCCGTCGACTTCAACGCATTGATCCAAAGAGTGTCGAATTGTGTGATTGAATAGCTTGAGAACCCGAAAAGTAAACAAGAAACCAGCAAAAATTCTCTAAACATGGCAATTTGCTCTCTTCGTTTTCACTTCATTCATTGTGATGTCATTTGTTGACCTTGAATGGAGTGTAATGGAGAGAGAAAGAGGTAAAAGATCGGAATGCTTCAATGAAGTTGCTGAAGAAGAAACTCGATATTGAGAGTATTAGGGTACAAATTGTGAATCTATTTGAGAAAAATGAAAACGAGAAAATAAGCTGGCTCTATTTCGTATAACTTGTTAAATTTTCAGCGCTGAACACCCAAATTTCCAGACTTTTTACATCATTTAGCTCAAATTTTCGTGGGAAAATTATTCGGAAAACATTTGGAGAGCTGAAAATTTATTGAATTTTGTTTGCTGTTTCGTTTTTTCAAAATTATCCCTTTCAAACTTCAAACTTATTCAACTTTTGGATTCATTGCTTTAGTAAACAATAGGAAAACATGCAAACATGGAGAACTTATCCCTTTTTTTAAGTGCCACGTGAGAGTAATTGAATCTGTGAAAGATTTTTGAGAACATTTTCGAATGCATTGCCTTTTTTTGATCGGATTGAGGTCGAATTTCTCGAGTTTCTGTGCATATTTACATATGAAAAAATTTTTGTGAGTATCTAGATGAGAATTTGAAAGAAAAAGAGAAAAGTTCAACAAATGTCGCTCAAAAACGAAAAAGGTTTTTCGTTTTTTTGTGGTGATCTTTAGATTCAAAGTTTTTCGGCTAAAAGAAGTGTATTTTGATGTGGCTTAGAAAGGTCAACTTTTCATTTAGAACAACTTTTTATATCTTTTCAAGACTGACTAGCTTATGGATTGTTAATATGTGAATTTGGGCTCACTATTGCAAACAAATCCCTTCTGACGGACTAAACTTTGAGTGTTGACTAATGAAAACATGACTAATGAAATTGACTAATGACTAAAATTGACTAATGAAAACATACACTTTTAGCTAGTTTTCATTAAACACTAAGAATAATAACGAAGAGTATAGTTCTAAACCCAACGAAGAAAGAGTATAGTTCCCCCTTTTGAGAGCTTTCATTTCACTTGGATAAAAATTGTTTTCTTGAGCCGCACACATTTTTTTGCTAATTCAATCACTTCAATGCTTTATTGAGTTATCTAAAACTTTTATTTTTCTCTCGTTGAAAATGCAATAGAGACAGAAAACAGTAATCTAAAGACACCTGCTTGACAAAAATTCACACACAGCTAATACAGCTGTACTTATTGATTGTCAAGAATTTAGATATACAAGTAGATTTTGATTTATTCAAGTTTAAAGCCTAGGATAGATATTACTTTACTGTAACTACAGTACAGAAAACGTCTTTTCCCAAGCTCTCGTTGTGTTTTTCGGAATCTACGCATAAAAATTACCCTAGAAAAAGTTAAAAGTAAAAATTTTGTTTAAGTAACTAAATCATCCTCAATTTTTACTTCAATTTTCATATTTTAAGAATCCCAACTACCGTAAAAGTTCTTTAAAAATCTCCAATTTTTAATCTAAACCTAAAAGTGTGAAATACACAAGCTTCCCGAAGTTTCCCGAAGCTTCCAACACTTACCCGTCCCATTCTTTCAACACCGAGTTCTGATGGAAACGAATGGATGGGGGTGGGTAAGTGAAAGGAGTCTGTAACCTGACCCTACTCCATATAAAATGTAAATATGGTAATTGGGTTTCCGGGGCGGCTTTTCCCTCTTCTCGGAATCTTTGTAGGAGAGCTCTTTTCCCCGATAAGCACCTAAGGCTCCCCACTTGTGCTCCCGTTGAACCCTAATATTGTGGTACCAAATTGATTCCCGAACCGCCTTTTTCTCCCATTAAGACCCTGGTCTCTGATTCCACTTGAGCGCTGAATTTTGATGTATAGCTAGCTGGTTTATTTGACTTTTGCTACTTGCTTGGGCTTTGTTTCAGTAAAACCCCGATTTCCGCAGTTCTAGTACGGATTGGCAACTTTCGAATGGTAAATTCTAAAATACACCTAAGCTACCGTACTCGAGACGGCGTCTCCTTTTTTCGCCTATAAAAGGAAGTCCCATCCCTTCAAAAGTTCATTCTTTGGTTGTGGAATAAATGTGACCTTTTTTTGCGCACCTTTTTACGCGTTTTAAAAAAGCTATTATTAACCAATTCCAAAAGTTGTTTTTCTGGGTAATTTTAAGGCGTAAAATCCAAATTTTGACATATCAGAGCTTTGTGAAAGCAAACGGACGGAGTTATACATAGGAAAAGATCGACAATTTTCTGTAATTTGACCTACCCTTTTTATCTTTCAAATTGATTTCACGAGCTCTGATATGCCAAAATTTGAATTTTACACCCTAAAATTACCCAGAAAACAACTTTTGGAATAGAAATTGGTTAATATTAGCTTTTTTAAAACGCGAAAAAGGGTGCGCTAATGGGCCGGGTGCGCAAAACGCTAAAAGGCCGGTTTTTAGACCTTTTCCCTACCGTAAATACTGTAATAGTGCCCCACCGCCCTCGTACAGTCGCGTAGTCGCAAAAGTTTTTTAATATTTCATTTTTTGCAAAGCACCCGTACTTTCAAAAAATGCGTCTTTGGTATCAAAAAATAGCTGAAATTTAGGGCTATTTTTTGATGCCTAAGCGCGCATTGTAGCATAAACCAGTGTCGAGAAAAACGCGTTCAAAGCTAGACTACGCAACGCTCCGCACAGTCATTATGGGGGTGGGGTACTATTACAGTATTTACGGTATGTTTATCCTTTTCATCACACTTGATGAGCGTGCACTTTGGACCCCAGAAACTCGGCTGAAAACGTCTTTTCCCAGGCTCTCGTTGTGTTTTTCGGAATCTACGCATAAAATTACCCTAGAAAAAGTGGTTTTGAAGAAAAAAAAGTGCCTCCCCCCGCTAACTGCCTTAGTAGCCCTATTTCTTTTAAAAATTGTTAAAGTTTTAGAGTTTTTGTACTTTTCTTGGTTCTTTTCACTTTCTTGGTCTTCAGACCGTGTCTTTCCTATCACCAATAAAATTGTTAAAAAACTAAATCTCTTTTCTCTATAAACTCCAGTCAGTTCAATCCAGCCGTGAATCGTTTTGTTATTCCTTTCGTTTTGGCAAATCATTTAGCATTCATGTTTCTGGGTTAAAAGATTTAGCGTTTTGGGTAAGTTTTCGACCTAGAATTCGGATGTATAAAACCGTAAAACGTTACTATTCGGTAAATTCTTTTCAATTTCTTGGTCTTCGGACCCGTGTCTTTCATATCACCTTTGTTTTTTAAGTTTTCAAAACATTTCTGAGTGTTTAGTTGAATTTTTGACCCTGTTCTTCTCAAATAAGCTAAATTTCAACTTTTTCAGGGATTAAGTTTTCTGCTTGAAATAAGAAATTCTTACTTTTACTTCCAAATATCCATTTTACCATATTTTGCGCTCCTCGCCGTTTAGATTTGATTAAATGACTGTGTTCTGTGATTCCGTTTCGGGGTGCATTTTCTCCAAGCTTTGTACCTTTATTACTTTTGTTTTATACCTGCTTCCCTCAATATTTCTCATCAATTTGCGCAAAACTGATTTTTCTTTAGAATGCACCTGTACTGCAGCTAATCACATCTCAAAGATGACTCTTCGTGGACGACGATTGGAATGCGAAATGCTCTATTTGGCTGTTTTGCTGATATTGATGCCGTCGATGGGCTTCTCATACAATATTTGTAAGTCATTTTAGTCATTTGTCGTTGAAATGAGCAAGCCCCAGTCGTGAAAAAGTGCCAGTTTCACTCAAAAGTTTCATTTACGGTATTCTGGCATTTTACAGTTGCATGGTCATTTATATAATCGTCAATCCTTTCTTTTTTACTTTCTTAGCCAAGTAACACCAAAGTTCAATCACTTTCTTCCAGACTTAGCTCGTTCATTTTAAATTCCTGGACTAAATTCACCTCGAAAATTCAGTCTGTACCCAACCCAAGCACAAATCACAGAACTATAGCAATTTTTTCCAAATGTCTTTCTTTCAACATCAAAGTGGCACATTTTTCTTCTATTTTCTCGCTCTAGTTCTTGGGAATGTCTTTTCCCATATCGATAATGTAGTGTTCCTTTTCTTTTTTTTCTTACTGGCGTCAATAAATGGCCATGCAAAAAAAAATAAATGGAGTCCCCGATAAATGAGTTTCCATAATTCATTTTTGACATTGTTTCACCTCCAATTTCAATTCCAAAATACATATCCGAGAAATTAGTTGTTTATTAGGGAAAGTCGCCGATTTATCACCGATTTTTAAAACGAGACTAAAACTCTTGAACGTCTTGAACGTATAACGTCTTGAAACTCGATGGGAAATCGATGACTTTCCCTAGTTAGTGAAAACAAGAAAAAGCACAGAAAAGTGTTGGTTTGTGTTGAAAATTGGTTGAACTTTTATGGTTAGTGATAAAGATGATTGAGATATTGACAGAAAGACTTTAAATAAACAAAGTGAAATTGTACATATATGAAATAGAACTTTTTAGTGGTGATTCGCGAATCGGATGCTCCCTATTCGGCGGCTCTCGAACACATCAATGTCTCCGTGCAATTCTTGGCCAATCATTTTGGCTTCGACAGCAATCTCATCATCACCGATCTCATCTTAAACGTGTCTAATCCTAGCAATATCTCTAGTAAGTAGATAAATCTTTGCGAAATTTGATAATTGCTAGGTAAAAGACAAAAAGTTAATCCAAATGGCCTAATTAATTCTTTAATTGAGACTTAAAGCAGTACAATTGTGCAGCTTTGGCAAAACAAGACTCAAAACTGTACTACTGTTAAAACTCTAATGCTATATAACATATTTCCCATTCAGTTTGCTCAATGATCTCATCTGGAACTGGCTGTAATGGTATCATCAGTCTTGTCACATCCCAATCAGCTATCAACACTGTGTATCAAGCCGCTCAATACTCTCAAATTCCGACCATTCAAATCTTTATGGAACGCTGGTCGCCAAATGGTACATTTGGTATAAATAAAAGAACGAATTTCTTGAATTTTGAAGTTTTTAGATGTCGTTCCACCGGGCGATCTCCCAAACTACATCCCATTGATTTCTCCAATTTCGGTTTTTCAAAACATCTACGAGCCATTGTTTCCCTTGTTTAACATTTCTGGGAGTGTATCCGTTGTCTTTGATTCAATTTATGGTTTGTTTTAGGTTTTTTGAAAGTTCTAATCTAAGAAATGCTGACTAACAGCTTGAACTTATAAAACCCATTCCAGGCACCTACCTCACCACTTGGCAAGAAGTGATTGATGAGGTGCACAGTGCAAACGGCGTGAAAACCTCATTTATTCCCATGGCTACAAATTCGTCGCTGAGCGGACAGGTTGTTTCGAATGAAATTATTTCCGAAAAATGTAGAAGTAGGTAGTTTTTTAAAAAGTTCGGGCAAAGACTGAAAACCAAAGGAAAAATTGATAAACAAAAGTATAAACGTGAAAAAACATTTGTTGAAAAAGGAGCAGGAAGTAAAATATACTGAAAACTATACTAAAATAGATCTAGGATGCACAGCTGATAAAAGACTTGCACAAGTAGCTGAATTTTAGGTAGCATCACTGGTCAAAGCTTCTCCGAACATTTTGATTCTTGGGGGAGACGGCCAGCATTGAGACGTTTGTCTATGCGGTGAGTCCCTGAGCAAAAACAAAATCCATAACCAAAACCCTTATTTGAGTGCCGGAGTAAACTTTTTTTGGGTACTATAGCATTAAACCCCCGCCAAAATTTGACCGTTCTCCAATGGGAATAAACCCCCGTCACTTTTGTGTTTTAAAAAATCTTCACAGCAAACAAAGACAAATATTTAAAGATTTGTAATTGGCGGCTATTTTGCTGCCCTTTGTGAAGCCATGAGTGAGTATTATTTGATTCAAATTCTATTCGAACCATAAACTCGGCGAGGTAAGAAGCAAGGTGGTGTCGAGCAGTTCCTCTATGTTTCTTGTTGCGCCACTTTGCCGAACCGCAGAATCGTTCTATTGTTTGGGTGTGAATAGACGGATCATGTGGATTGACGACGTTAGTCGAATGGTTGACCGTTGCATGGGTGTAGCCGGCGTTTTCGATCTCCCTAGTGTTGTAGCCTTGCCAGCAATCCAAGTAATCTAATCCCATTGAGGAGTGACGGGGGTTTATTCCTATTGGGGAATGACAGGGGTTTAATACAATAGTACCCTTTTTTTGAATTGCTAATTGCAAATTCAATAGCTATTTAATCAAACAAGCCAGTATTTTTTCTTTTTATTCAAATGCATTATGTCCCTCCGAGATTTGAGTATAACCTATTAAAATAGAAGAACTGTACTTTAATATTCCAATTCCAGGCCAGTGACCAAATCAGTAATGGAACCGTAAACATTTATGTGTGGACAAAGGTAAAAAAAAAGGGGGATTGGGTGAAAATTGAGAGCTTACAGGACATCACTCCATTCAAATGCGACGATTGTCGAAGTGTGGAGATTTTCTGGATTCGTCCATATTACACGGGGAAAGAGCTCTGGATTCGAGATATGTTCGAGTATTTGAAAGAGAACCAGATCATCGCTGATCTCTCCTATAAATTGAATGGCAACAATCAGGTGAGCTGTGGCTTGACAAAATTCAAAAGGTTCTAGAAAATGGGGACCTTTGAAGGATTATCTGCGAATAGCCAAACGTCTTTTAACACTTTAAAGTGATCTCTTACTTATAATTTCAGTTTCTAAGTAATTTCATTATGAAGTCCATTTGTTTAGGTTGAGATCTCCTTCTTCCTTACAGCCGCCACATCCCTGGTGCAGATCATGAGAGATCTCAATGATACAAAAGGAGCGGTCGGTTTTTGTATAAAACATGCTTACAAATTGCTTATTTGCTTACAAATTTTGCTCTAATTCTCAAATTTACAGATTCCTGAAGGATATTCGTGTGTCCAAGAGACTTCTCCAGTTTCCAATGACAATGCCACCTCACCGTTTTCTTTCTTTTTGAATGGTCAACCACGAGAGTATGGAACATTCGTACAAGCAGCGAATGGAGCTGTTTATCAAGTTATTGTAAACTTTGATATCTGTAAGTAGCTTTTTAGAGTGTACCTGGCCGAGTCTTCAAAATCGATAGAATACGTGGATTGGAGGATGCAAGATACAACAAATTGGTGGGTATTTGATGTCAAATTTGGTAGTTTTTGCAAAATATAAATTCAGTTAGCCAATTGGACACTTGAGGCCGGCGTTCAGCTCTACTATGGTTCATTGGGTGTCGATGTGAGAGAGCTCAACTTTTATCGAGTTGCTTTGCTCATTGTAAGTTGTGCGAGATTTGGTCAAAGATTTTCTATTTTAGCAACCACCATTCGTCGAGCGTTTCCCGGATGTGAATACGGGTCCAAATTACACCGGATATTGCATCGAGTTGATGACGAAACTTGTCTCACAAATTAACATCAGTTACGAGTATTTTGAAGTCGAAGATGGGACATTTGGATCAACGGATATCAATGGAAACTGGAATGGATTAATTGGAGCGTTGGGTGAGTTGAAAAACGCTTATCGGACATTTAATACGCGCCCGCCCTTTTTGCCATTGGCAATCTAACTTTGAGCTCACATATCTTGGTGTTGGGTTGTCCAATTTAAATATTCTTGGTACCATTGGATGCGCCAAGTCTTTCTCTATAGATTGATACAAGAATTATTTACATTGGATAGCCCAACCTCAAGGTGTTTGAGCTCAAAGTTGGATTGCCAATGGCAAACGGGTGGGACAAGATCAAATGTCCTACAATCTTTTGAATTCGAAAGAAGATAACTAAGAAAACAAACGTATGCCAAAAGAAAGAGAAATAATTTTCGTCATAACTAAACCTACATCCATTTTGAGACCACCCGGGTTTCATTTCCTTTTCCTCAAGAACGGATGCGACCCCAAATTGCCTTTTTTTTGGATATCAATATGACTTGCAAATAGACTTGAAATT
>CAUEEP010000110.1:0-13566 GCA_958450365.1 Mesorhabditis belari
AGGATTCAAGTCAACCCTCCTCGTTCATTAGCAAATGCCACCCCAGCATTGGGTCCTGAAGCGGTAGTGATTTCGGTTGATCGTTTGCGAGACGGTGAAGCGCCGAGAGCCACATATGCTTATCGAAAACAACTACTTCTGGGAGCTAGTGAGCAAGAGAAGACAGAAACTGCTGGACAACTTCTATGTCTTCGAATCGAGAGTGGGAAGGCTATTGTCCATGTGAGCATTGAGCGGACCGACACCAGAGAGAGAAACGGTCGGATCGATCGGTTTTGCCTTTCCCACATTTGTGAAGTGGAGTGAACGAGTAGCTCAGTGGATGAAAGCCGAGCGAGTTGGGCTAGAAGATATAAACGCAAACGACGACGAGCTGGCATGATCGTTGTTTAAGCAAGACACAGTTCAAGAACGGTCGATTCCACGTGAGCCTAATGTTGAAAGATCAAGATGCACCCGTTAATCTTTAATTTTTAATGGTGCAGCCGACCGATTGAGCGGTTCCGAGGATCTCCTTCACCGTTCCCCCCAACTTCTTTGCCATTGAACGACTGCGCATGGTCCTCGCGATTTTGATGATGGTGTCGATGGTGAGATCGCCGTTGTGCTTGATTTTTTTTAGAAGGCCAAATCGATTCAGCATAGTCAAAAAACCATGTGTGCAAGTTTTCGTGGAAAAATCTTGGTTTTGGGTCAAGTTTCAGTTTCATATATTAACAATGTAAAAGATGCAACCCTTCTAGCGAGCTAATCTATCAGTTACGCGACCTATGCTATGACAAACATCAAAGTTTGAAGACAAAAGAACTCACCAATCCAAGGGGCCCAACTTTGGGTGCGAGAGCTGATGTGGCTCCGACTTCCCCGCCCACACAACGCAAGTAGACGATCTTGATCTCAGTTGGATCGAACTTGGGTGGCATTCTTCCGTTTGATTTCGCCTACCAACCGTGAAGGAGGATGACTAAAATCAACAGATTAGAAAGATAAAACAAGTTCATGAAAAACAAACAAGACCAAAGAAGGAAAGCAAACTAAAGGTTTCGGAGATGTAAATCAATTGACGTATCAAGCGCTGTAACTGAACGTTTTTAAAAGGAAATGACGAAAAATTTCAAATTTTGAAAACCTTGCACGGCTACCGACTACATGGAAAGTAAGAGAATGGCCAGCAAGTCCTGCTATAAAGTCGGAAGAGAGCGGGCTGGAGGTGAGAAAAAAGAAAATTTCGCCTGCAAACGTGCATTTATCTACAGTCAGCAAAAAGTCTTGCACCATTGTCTCCCAAAGGCTTAAAACAAACAATTTTTTGCAAAAATAAGCGTTTCAGAGAAAACTTGTTGGCAACTAATTCTACCATTGTGGTCTAGTTTCCGAATATATTATTCATTTTTCTTGCAAGTTATTTCTTTTGACGTAAAAAATAAGTTTTATTAGAGACACCCGGTTTAGAGCGCAAAAAAATCGTTGTATTCTTTTGTAAATCTTTCTTTTGTTTCCTGACTTTGTTTTTGTGCATTAATTTATTTTTTTAGATGCCCTGCGAGCGATATCTGGACACTCCGACTAAGGAAAACATTGTCAAAGCCCGTCAAGGAGGGATGAAAGTGACGGCCATTTGTGACCTCTTTACCGTTGATAGCTCTACCGTCTCCAGGCTTTGTAAACGACAAAAACTAGAGGGAAATGACATTCAAAAAGTGATCGACCACCTAAAACAATAATCAGACAGGACCGTTCATTCATCGGGATGTTCTTAAAGGATCCAAACAGGACGAGTACCGACGGTGCCAAGTTGCTTCAATCTCGCTTGGGGCTTGAAGTAACCGCTCAAACAATTCGAAACCGGCTCAAATCGGTTTGATTTTTTGCTCGACGACCAGCACGAAAGCCTCTAATGGTTTTGAGACATCGGCGATTGAGATTGGCCTTCGCAAAGACGTACAAAGATTGGACGGTCGACGTTTGGAAGAAGGTACTATGGAGTGACGAGACGAAGATCAATATATTCAATCCAGATGGTGGTCAAATGATTCGTCGGCCTGTTGGAACACGCTATAAACTAAGCGAAGTATATGCGTTCTACAGTCAAATTCAATGGTGGAGGAATCATGGTTTGGGGTTAGTAAATGTTTTTTATATTGTGCCTAAGTCTGTCTATATTTAGGTTGCATGTCATCGTCCGACGTTGGTCCGCTAGTCTTGATTGACGGAATTATGGATGCTCACAAGTGCAAGGACATATTGGAGACACATATGCTACCTCATGCACAAGCGAAAATGGGACAGGGGTGGCTATTCATGCAAGATGGAGACCCGAAACACACAAGTCAGCTTATGATGGGACGTCGATTGAAGATTCGAAGGGGGTTTTTTGTGAGGATGCCCGGCTGCTTTCAACAAAATGGAGTGGAATTGCTTCGAACACCACCTTTCAACCCCGACATCAACCCGATTGGACATTTGTGGTCGATCGTTAAACGGAAACTCAAAGGACAAAAATTTCGAAACAAGGCTGAACTATGGGGCCATGTGGAACAAGTATGGAAGACGATCTCTCAACATTTGTTGCATAAATTGGTCTCATCGATGCCCAGAAGACTACAAAAGATCATTCAAACAAAAGGAGCTGTTACAAAATATTAAACTTATTGAATTTGTTTGATGGTGCAAGACTTTTTTGCTTCCTTTTTTGTTGGTCGTTAACTCTTTTGTTATTTTTTCTATTTTACCGTTATGAATAAATTTTTCACTTGTTCATTCGGAAACTAGACCACAATGGTAGGATTGGTGACCAACAAGTTTTCTCTGAAACGCTTATTTTTGCGAAAAATCTTTTGTTTTAAGTCTTTGGGAGACAATGGTGCAAGAATCTTTTGGTGACTGTATACATTGCATGAAAATATTCAGTTAGGTAACTTAGTTTCATCAAACGAAGGAAACATTAAGTAGTGCATTTTAGCATTACAAAGTGCACTATAAAAGGTGGAGTTGTTGAATGACGAGTGGCTCATTTTCTTTACCCGAAATAAAAGCGTGAGTTGGCAATAACTTCATTTTTGTTGGTCAAAAAGTAGCCTGATGCGGGAGTGGGACAAATGCGACCTTTTTTTCACCTGGGACTTTAACTTTAACAAATGCACCCGGGACATTTGCGCACCCGGTTCATTAGCGCACCTTTTTTCACGTTTTAAAAAAGCTCCAAAAGGCTAGTATTAACCAATTTCTTTTCCAAAAGTGATTTTCCTGGGTAATTTTAGCGCATAGAATCCAAATTTTGAAATATCAGAGTTTGTGAAACCAATCTGAAAGACGGGCAGGTCAAATTACAGAAAATTGTCGTTTTTCCCTATGTATCCCTCCGTCCTTTGCTTCCACAAGCTCTGTTATGTCATTATTTGGATTCTATGCCCTAAAATTACCCAGGAAAATAACTTTTGGAATAGAAATTGTTTAATATTAGCTTTCTTAAAATGCAAAAAAAGTTCTAGCTGTGCTAAAAAAGCGCGGAAATGTCCCGGGTGCGGAAAGAAAAGGTGAAACGAAACAACAAAACACACCAAGAACAAGCGCAAAAATAAAAAGAAAAACATTCGAAAATTTAATCCTGGAAACAGGCATTTCGGAAATTCGTGGCTGAAAGAGAAAAGCCCTTTAAAAGGGCTGCCACAAACTTTTTTTTCGAGAATTTTTTCATTTCGTTTGTGCGCTTTCACTTTTCGTATTTTTTAAAGTCCGCTTATTTTATATATATATATGATGTGTTTTATTGTTTAGTTTTATCTTTGTATTCCTTGATATAATCTATCATCTTTAGAATGGACTTGCAAACTTTGGTCAACATCAACAACAATGTTGTCGAGGACCACAAGAAGACGGAAGAGTTAGTCGAGCAGAAAGACGAAGCACAGCCACGGTGAGTTTTGTTTTGTTGATTTGATATATTTGTGGTTTCTTTGAATTTCTTTCGATTCTTTCGATTTGCTCATTTTTGTGTTCACATCTTGCTTGAGTGGCATTTTCCCACGAGCTTCCCTGCAAGACGAACCCAATCCTAGGAAAAAAAAAATGTTAAAGCCTAGCTTAAAATGGTATCGATTCGGTCTTCTATTGATCTGGAGATCTAGAAGAGAACAGAAGGCCGAAGCAATTCAGCATAATCAAAAACAGCTGTGTGCAAGTTTTCGTGGAAAAATATTCGTTCTGGATCAAGTTTCAGACTGCCCCTTCCCCCCAGCTACTCGAGCGTCTTTTTTATAAACTAAATTAATATTTTTTATTTTAGTCGCCAAAGAAAGTCGGAGACGACATTGCGAAGGCAACGCAAGACTGGAAGGGGTTGAAGGTCACCTGCAAGCTCACCATCCAAAACAGAAACGCCATGATCGATGTGGTGCCATCGGCTGCGTCTCTAATCATCAAGGAACTCAAGGAGTCACCTCGCGACAGAAAGAAGATCGCAAAAAAATCAAGCACAACGGCGATCCCACCATCGACAACATCATCAAAATCGCGAGGACCATACGCAGTCGTTCAATGGCAAAGAAGTTGGAGGGAACGGTGAAGGAGATCCTCAGAACCGCTCAATCGGTCGGCTGCACCATTGATGGACAACACCCACACGACGTCATCGACTCCATCAACAATGGTGACATCGAGATCCCAGCTGTATAGATTCAATTTTTATGTTGTCTTGGTTTCGTTGATCGTTTTTGTTTTTCATTGACCTGTTATTATGTTTTTCCTTTGGTTTTCGTCTTAACTTTCATTCTTTAGTCGCGAAGTAATGACACCTCAATTGCGTTTCTCGAAGGATTTTGATTCTTTCACGGTGGAAACGGATCATTTGGACGTGGTCTATGGCAAAAAGACTTTTCGCCTTGCTTACCCGATCAACGGCGAAAGGAAATTCTCAGTCGGAGCTTTGCGCAACACGAAGCTCTTCTTACCGGAAATGTTGCTGGAGGTCTCTTTTTATTTCATTATTTCATAATTCAATTTCTATATAGAGTAGATTTATTTGATACTTGGATATAATATCATATGAGAGTAATTATGCTTAAGCTGCAAATCTTTTTCATGACCTAGGTTAAATAAAAATATTTGGGATCTAATCTCATTATAAACTTTTAGTGCTACAATCAAGCTGTTCCGCATGGAATACTTGTAAATGTCGAGGCTGGATTTGAAGATGTGCTAACGTTGGGTAGATTTGTCGAGAAACTTCCAAGTGTTGTTGGCTACCAGCAGGTTCAGTTTTAAATTTTTTTACGAGTGAAAGTTCTTAGCTTATGCTTATTTAATTCGTTGAGTTGAGATTTTTAAGTATGGATATTTACGAGGTTACGAAAATTCAAGAAATCAATTTTAGGTACGTTTTGACGATGACAATTTATCGGCATTTATGCCTCATGTGGTTCGGAATACGAGGATGAAATTGACGAGGGAACCGATGACGCAACATGGATCCAAACCTGTTATTCTTATTTCAGATTATCCATTCGAAAAAATTAGTCCCCGTTTTGCTAGTTTCAAATATTTTCTTGTGTCATCTTTATCTAACAGTAATTTGGTCTTTTACAGCTATTTGGTATTCTTCAGATTTAATAATTTGGGCTTTTTTTCAGATTAAATCAATCTGAAGATCTTTGTTGGCAATCTGAAGCAAAAAAAGGCCATTTTATAGATCTCCTTTTTTATCATTATTATTATATTGTCATTAGCTGATTGAAACGAAGCATTCCGACAACCTATAAAGTACACGTTTTTTATTTCTTCCTTTAGATGAATCGGGATCGTCCAATCTTGATGTTTGTCGAAGACACGAACCACCCTCTCACCTTTTTCTTCCCTGGC
This sequence comes from Mesorhabditis belari, assembly GCA_958450365.1. Classification (NCBI taxonomy): domain Eukaryota; kingdom Metazoa; phylum Nematoda; class Chromadorea; order Rhabditida; family Rhabditidae; genus Mesorhabditis; species Mesorhabditis belari. The sequence goes on from CAUEEP010000110.1 coordinate 5,857, forward strand.
GACGGTGCCGCATATTTCGAGATCACCCATACGCCAAGCGACACCCAGTATCGATTTGCCTATATTGCGGGTGTGAATCGCATGTATGAAGCACATCCGGAAGACTTCGACCGCCCAGGAAAGAACAGATACACCTATCTCATGCATAATGTAAGTTGCAGGTCAGGGTTTTCTTCTGATTGTAGTTTTTCTTTAGAATTGAGGAGATCTGATGTTTAAAATTATAGCTTATGATTGTTATACTTTAGAGCCCGCCCAACCCAAACGATGTTCCACGTGTGTTTGAGCTGCGAAGACGCGTGGTGGTTTCTGGCCCGTTTGTGAATCTCGCCGAGGTCGATGTGTTCGTGGATTTGGGCGCACAGCTCATCATTCTTCAGAAAATACTATCTCAAAAAATAAGTGGCCGGTGTTATAAATTAACGTATTTCAATCAATGTTTGTCTTTCCAAATCAGTTCTAAACTGTTCACCTGAATAAAAGTTTATTTGTTATCTAGGTCGTCAAAGAATTGAATGAGTTATGAATTTTTTTCCAAACGGTTTCCAAACAAAAATACTAAATAAAGTCCTAAAGTAAGCGTGTGAAGCTTGGTGTTAGAATATCGGTGGAGGTATCTGTGGAGTTGTGGAGACAGTGAAAAGAGCGGCGCATTCATGCAGTCAATCGATTTTGGGCATTCTCGTGGAAAGAACAACAACATCCACTGTGATCCGTATTGCGAGTAATAATGCCTGTAAGTTAGTTTGTACGACGAACTCTTATCTTTGTATACGCCTACTCTTTGTTATACTTTTGGTAGCATTTTTGACTTGGGGTTGATCGTTTTATAGTTTGTAGCCCATTCTTCGGAGAAATGTTTGACCGGCAATTAGACTATTCAGATTGCATGTTATGATGTTACGCCACAAAGCTCTTTTCCATTTTTCCATGACTCCCCAGACAAAACATCTAAACAAAGAACATAGTCCTATTTTGATACAAAAAAACTTTACAAACGTTCGCTTTAAACTGTGCTCTCAATGATCTTGGGGTCATCGAAAGTGGGGAAACTCTTCGATTTTGGTTGCGCCGACCAGTTGCTTTGCACTTTTTCCGAGGTTTGCAGCACTAGAATCACCCTAAACATGCATTATAGATGATGTGTATTATAGATTCTTTTATTTTAGATTTAAAATACCTGAAATAATAACGGGGTAAATGCTTTACTTTGCTGTAATGCAAAAAAAACGGAATGGGCGGAGTCTCAAAATTCTGAAACTTTTTTACCCATTTCCCTGGGTCTCCATTCCTCAGCACTTCATTCGTCGGGAAAAGGCGCTCGGAGAATTTACGTGAAAGAGTGTGATCTCAGAAGTGTGAAAAAGTGAAAAAAGAAGAGAATTGACCTCGAGAGAATCGAGAATGAAAAAAGAATCACTGATTCATCTTTTTGGATCCTTCGTTTCCCGCTTTTCCTCTTTTGTCAAAGACAAAGCACATCCAGACATCAGAGGTGTTCTTTGTGTGCGTAATCGCTCGCGACCCAGTAAACCCGTCCGGTATCAGGTGCTTCCCTTTTGGAATCTCTGAAGGGGAAAGAGTGGTGAGCAACTTAGCCTTCCCGTTTCTTGGGTTTCATGTCTCTTCCCTGAACCTCTTCCTTTCTGGCAGAAAGAAAGAAGAGCTTTTATAAAAGCTAGTATTTCTCAACATTTCTACTCACTCTGTATATTCTGAGGCTAATTGCTCAAATATTTATTCATCAACGAAAATGGAGTGATAAAACAAAAAGCAAAACAAATTTATAACCTTAATTTGTTATTTACTTACAAATAAACTTAAAATTAAGCGTTTAAACAAAGCAGAAACACGAAGTCTTTACAATTTCTTTCAAGAGATTTTAGCATAATCATTCATTTTCCATCGATCGGTCTCCGATTTCGCGAGAAATTTTTGGCGATTGTCTTGGAAATATCTCCCACTGATCTATTCTTTTGTCGTTTCCAGAGCCACAAGAACGCACAAATAGCAACTAGAGAGACAAGAAAAAACGAGACGACAAGGACCATCAGAAAAGTTCGGCATTGCGGAACAGTTCCATCCTAAAACGATGGATTTGATTAGAAGAATTTTAGAGTCAAATCCCTTTTGCCAATCCAATGGATAAAGCGCTGGTTGTACTTTGAGAACCCATCTTGTCGCCTTGCGCGCGCCTCTCTCGTCAAACACAACCAAGCGGTAGCTGGAGATTTTCAATCAGCTGGTCTCAATTTCTTTCCGACTCACTGTCCAGAATCGATTAGTTTGGCTTTTGGAATGACGAGCGACTCCACGAACGTCCAATTGTTCACAATTTCCTTGGTAATCTAATTTTATGCGCCGATGATTGGTTAGTAAAACTATAGGTACCTCTGCGTTTTCATCGTTGAAAATTTGTTTGTAGAATACTTTCTCGTCCGACGACCCAATCGGAGCCTGGAACATTTTTGAGTGAGTGAGTAAAGCTGGCTTTTCTGATGAGTTGATTCTAGAGAAAAAAAAGCCGATTTGTGAAGCTTTTTAGCGTTTCAGCAAAACTTGAGAGTCTTGCCTATGCATTTAAATTCCTTTGATGTGTGATTTGTTTGAATAAGTTTCCACAAGGACCCTTCTAACTATTGCAAGCCATTTTAGACAACTCACGCGGGACCATAACGAGCGATACGTTTCAAGAGCATTTTGTGTGTTGTGAACCGTCACCGTCACTGTAAAACCTCGAAATTCAACGTCAAGAACAGATCTCACCTCGAAATTCAACGCGTTCTCCCTCGGTAATGGCAATTTGGAGTCTGTGAGCTGCGAAATAAACAAATTAAGGATTATTTTCCTGGTAGTACAACTCACTTATTTTAATTTGTGGCTTATCTCTATACACGAGCTGATAAGCACTTTGGCCGTTGATCTCCCATTGACCGTTTATGTCCTCGTGCCTAAATTTTTGTAGAACTTTATCTTGGACTGATGATGGATAATTCTCTGCAACTGTCAGCTGTGATCTTTCCAAAACTGCTCATGAGCTCTCACCATGTGCATTCGTACTCTCCCGCGTCTTCTGCAGTCACATTCGGGAGCACTAACGAAAGCACAAATGAGCCGTCTTCTCGTTTCATCAAAGGTCGAACGTTTGCCTTTAAAGAAGCCACTTACTACAAATTTCGGAAATCATTTTGGGCAAAACGGATTCACGCTTCAACAAGACCGGGCACGGGCCCATGGAGCTCAACCAACTCTTCAACTTTGCAACCAGTTCTTTCCAGGCTACTGGGGTAAAGACATTTGACCCTCGAACAGCCCCGATCTGAATCCAGGGTTGAAACGAGCCTGGGAGTGTATCACCGTTCAACAATGTGCGACCATAATTAAGAATAGAGTGTGTTCCTCTCAAGAAATAGTGTGAAATAGGAAACGGGTTAGGTCGAAATCAACTGAATATCTTGAAGATTTTCGATAACTTGTGATACATTCAGTTGATTTTAAATGCTCGTTTCTATTTTGCACTGTTTCTTGAGAGGGAAACTCTCTAATTAAGAACTGCCAAAAGCGTCTAAAGAAATGCATTGAAGCTGATGGTGAAAATTTCGAACATTTGTCGCTAAGGTCCCAATAAAGTATTTTGTTAAGAAAAAAAGCTCTAAATACTTAAAGTCGGCACTTTTACGTATTTGCAAACCAATCCAGGAATCCAACTTTTGTGACACCCTTTATAGATGGGCAATCTTACATGTTCCGATCCACATCGAGGGCAACGTTTAAATTGAAGAGTGTTCTTTTGGGGATCGATGGCCGGTGAGAACTGGTTCACGTTCGACAAGACACAAGTTATCGTGTAGTTTTGATCGCCTGTTTGAATGATCAATTCTCAGCTTTCAGTTGTTAGAAGAGTACCTATTTGAGGCCATCCGTCTTCTGATGTTACATCGAGTTTCAACATCTGAACAATTCTTTTAAAACAGCTACATGGAATCAGAAATGACAGGCAAAATTTAAGGTAAACCTGAATTTGAAAGTCGATTTGCTCATTTTTGTGTTCACATCTTGCTTGAGTGGCACTTTCCCACGAGCTTCCCTGCAAAACGAACCCAATCCTAGGAGAACGAGAGTTGCTTTTATCAATAGACGCACAAAAACAAGTGCGTTATTCAGGATCATTTGTTTACCTTGGATCATAATATTTCTGAATATTCTCGACAATCAACTCGTTCACGTAGAGCCTCATTTCCTCTCCTGAACTTCAGTGAATACTGTATGAGTACAGGATTTACCTTTGATCCATCTAGACGCTCGACATGGAATCCTCAAATTATTTTTGAGTAGTTTAATTGGATCGGTGTTGGGACGTTCCACAAAAGCACTTTTTCCTAAAGTTTTTCTCAACAGTGTCCAACTCACTTAAGTTATGACGTCACTTACCTCGCACGAACATGTGAATGTGCGATCTCGTCATTGACATGTTACTCTCTTGGCACGAATACTTTCCCGTGTCAACCACATTTAGATCTCGAATGAACAACGACAAGGTCTTAAAGAAAAAAAAGGTTATTGCTTGAATTTGGAGCTACTTACCGTCACACTGTCGTTCACTTTGATTCGTCGTTGAAGTTTGTTTTTATCAAGGTCGAAGTCCCAACTACATGCATTATTTGTTAAAGCAAAGTTTATTTTTTGGGCGCTTAAGGATACTTTATGCTTTCGTAGCTACTTGAATTTTAATTCTACATAAATTATCAGGCTCTTATCTCATTTCCGCAGTTTCCATTGAGCATTCCGCTTTAAGGGTCACAAATTTCTTCAAATTCATATTTTCCTTTTGCTTTATATTCATCCTAATAGAAAAAGATTAAGTCTAGCAAAATGGATAGCAGAAAGAGCTTAAAAAGAATTATTGATGATAAAGTAATGTCTGTATGTCTTTCGGCAGAAAGACATCTGACATCTCATCAGAAATCGAATTTCCGAACTTTTCTCCTTTTTGGTGAAAAAGTGAAAGAAACCTCGAAAAAGATCTCTACTACACCAAATGGTGTAGAAGACGAGAAATCTTGAGCAAAGATCTCTTCTACACCAAATAAGATAAAGTTGCTCTAAGTTTTTGTAAAGCTGAATAGCTTTGAAAGTAGGTAGGTCATTTCTCCTATGTTATTCTAGGAGAAATCGAATTTCCGAACATTTCTTCTTTTTGGTGTAGAAGAGATCTTTGCTGAAGATTTCTCGTCTTCTACACCATTTGGTGTAGTGGAGATCTTTTTCGAGGTTTCTTTCACTTCTTCACCGCATACACTGTATCAGGATCATATTAAATAGGGATTCAATATGAGAAATCAACAAATTTTGCCTGAGCTCCTCAAATTTCACATGACTCAAATTCATTTGTTACCATTTTAAGACCTGAATTTTCTATATCTGGATAAATTTTGACTTACAGTAGAGACGCGTTTCCGTGACATAGAAGAGTCACATTTTGGCCGATTTCCTTTTCGATGTAACTAAATTGGATAAAAACTTGGGATATCTATCAGTTACCTTCCATTGAAGTCTTCTTCAATGATATGACCCTCTGCCGTGTCTATCCATGTAGAGCCTTTCTTCGAAATGAGGGAAAACAAAAGGATGGCGTAGGTGATGATGAACATTCTCGGCTTTCAAGAGGTGCCTGGCTTGTTTTGCTTTTTCTTTTGAACACGTTTATATATAGTGCTTAACTTTGAGCAACTTCTGCAAAAAAAAGAGCTTGAGTTGAGCAAGAGAACAATCCTCGTTTGGGTCCTTTTCGGTTTTTATTACTGAGCAAAACATTTTTTTGCTTTCTGGATTGCTCAAATAAATGAATCACTTGTGTTTTCATTAGGACCAATATCTAAAAGCCATCCAAGCATTCTTTCATTTTCCATATCACCTAAACTCGAAAAGGATTTGTTTTCTGTGCCTCCTCCTCAAGTAGGCCTTCAGCAGTGCTTGTCTTACGCAAACGATGCCAGGGTTGCTATCAAGAATTGAAGAAGACATGGGACAGCACCGAAGCGTGGACTCGCGCACGAAGAGTGAACACTCGATGCTCGAAATGCCATAAATATTTTTGAATATCTTGTTCTTGAACTAATCGAATCTTTTCACATTTTAAAATTATCTTAAAAAGTTGAAAAGTTATAGCGCGTCAAAAATTTCGTTCATCGGTGGACCGAATCGTCCCGAACGTGTTAAAACGTGGGAACTCTTGAAAAATATGGCAATCTTTCTCGAGATTTTACTGAATCTAGCGACTTTTGAACCTTCGTAGAATCAAGTCAAATATAAATAGCTCAACATTCATTCTTGATGTGCAAGTCAAAATCACTTTGGGCTTACACATCCAGAGATCAGAGGCGTTCTTTGTGCGCGTAATCGCTCGCGACCTGGTAAACCCGTCCGGGATCAGGTGCTTCCCTTTTGGAATCTGTAAAGGGGTAAGAGTGGTGAGCAACTTAGCCTTCCCGCTTCTTGGGCTTCACTATGCCCAAACCCTTGGGATCAATGTTTGTCTTCAATTTGGCTGTATTTTTTGTCGAATTCTGTATTCCGTTAAACCAATTTGTTACTTAAACAGCGATCTCATTTGAGAACCCTTTTTAGTCAAAGAACTAATCCATTTTGAAACATCAATATTCACAAATTCATTGAACTTTTGCCTCGTGTCGATGAGAAAGAAAAAAAGGTTTATAAATTATCAACAACATTTGAAAAGTTGGTGAAAGAAAAAGGGGAGGTGGTGATAGATGAGATATTGGTCCTAATGAAAACACAAGTGATTCATTTATTTGAGCAATCCAGAAAGCAAAAAAATGTTTTGCTCAGTAATAAAAACCGAAAAGGACCCAAACGAGGATTGTTCTCTTGCTCAACTCAAGCTCTTTTTTTTGCAGAAGTTGCTCAAAGTTAAGCACTATATATAAACGTGTTCAAAAGAAAAAGCAAAACAAGCCAGGCACCTCTTGAAAGCCGAGAATGTTCATCATCACCTACGCCATCCTTTTGTTTTCCCTCATTTCGAAGAAAGGCTCTACATGGATAGACACGGCAGAGGGTCATATCATTGAAGAAGACTTCAATGGAAGGTAACTGATAGATATCCCAAGCTTCTATCCAATTTAGTTACATCGAAAAGGAAGTCGGCCAAAATGTGACTCTTCTATGTCACGGAAACGCGTCTCTGCTGTAAGTCAAAATTCATCCAGATATAGAAAATTCAGGTCTTAAAATGGTAACAAATGAATTTGAGTCATGTGAAATTTGAAGAACTCAGACCGCTACAGACATTACTTTATCATCAATAATTCTTTTTAAGCTCTTTTTATCAATAATTATCAATAATTTCAATCAATCAATCAATCAATCATCAATAATTATCAATAATTTTTCTTAGTGAGCTCTTTCTGCTATTCATTTTGATAGACTTAAACTTTCTCTATTAGGATGAATATAAAGCATTCCGGAAATGAGATAAGGGCCTGATAATTTATAAAAAATAGATAGATAGAAGATAGAATCCGAGAGCTGTTTAGATTAGGTTGCGCTTATCAGTCCTCCAAATCTTTGCGGAAAATACTAGTGTTTTATTTGTTTCTGAAGTGTTTCATAAAACGTGCGCACTCTTGTGCAAGCCAAAATCATTTTGGGCTTGCACTTCCAGGCATCAGAGGTGTTCTGTGTGCACGT
>CAUEEP010000111.1:0-116771 GCA_958450365.1 Mesorhabditis belari
CACCAGTTTATTTTTTCTATCAGCTTTGGTATCAAATTAAAGTAGAGAAAATAGGGTTATTTTGAGATATAACACATAGCTTTAGCATTAACCAGTGCTGAGAAAAAGGTGATTGAAAATGAGAAAAATGATGAAAGCGTCGAGTACCCTAAATCTACTCTCAAACAAACGCTCATATCTCGACACCAGTTCATTTGTTTTATCAGCTTTGGTATCAAATTAAAGTAGAGAAAATAGGGGTTATTTTGAGATATAACACATAGCTTTAGCATTAACCAATGCTGAGAAAAAGATGATTGAAAAATGAGGAAAATGAAAAAAATGAAAAAAATGAAAAATCGGTTTTTTTTGGGTTTTTTTGCTGCTTTTCAATCATTTGCTTTTACGAGATTAAAAAGGAAAAGTTGGGTAAATAAACCTAATTCTAGATTGGTAATAGAATAGTTTTCAGATGTCACACCCTGGTTGGGTGATGGTCTCGTTTCTCACAGAAATCTTCTCGACAAATATCAGGTAAATCTCGGAAATTGGAATAGCCAAAAATCTCTCAATCTCTCAAATCAACAATTCATTACTATAGAAATCTAAGTTGTACTCCAGTTTGACCAAAAAACAAAACAAGACCATCATTCTCTCATCAAGAACTCAAGATATTCCTTTGAGAAGTTCTCAATCAATTTCCAGCCTCGCTCAATCGATGTACAATTGTGCGAACGACACAGAAATCATCAATCATATCACAAAGGATACGTATAATAAGGTACTATTTATTATATAGCTAAATGCTTTCCATTTTAGCACTATCTCCCGCAACATCCGGTCCAAGTCCGTGTCGTATGTGGGGTTCAAGAGGTCACTTCGGTATCCGAATTGACTCAGGATTTCGAAATTGGTCAGTGCAAATGATAGTGTGAGATCCAGCTTGAACAATAGCATGAGATTCGGATAAAGTTACGGTGTGAAATCCAACTTAAGCCATAGTATCAGATTCAGATAAAGTTACGGTCTCGATTTCTTGAAAAATCAACTGGTAGTATTGTTAAACGACAGTGTGACATCCAGCTTAATCTATAGCCTGACATCCAGCTTGATCTATAGCCTGATATCCAGCTTGATCCATAGCCTGATATGCAGCTTGATCCATAGCCTGATATCCAGCTTGATCTATAGCCTGATATCCAGCTTAACCTATAGCCTTGATCTCCAGCTTAATCTATAGCCTGATATCCAGCTCTAGCCTGATATCCAGCTCTAGCAATCTATGACAATTCCATATTCTATTCCTCTCTCCATTCCTTTGATGAGAAAGATGTGCAAAGAATTGTTGCATTTCTGAGCGAATCGCCACTCGCCTCTCCATTTTCCATTTTCCATTTTCTTGTAGCTAGTTCCGGCTTTGCATTTTTGAGGAAACATCAAACTTAGTCCAACTCTGCAACATATCGATGTTTCCAAGATCCGTTTCCAATCGGATTGTTTACCCATTTTTTTCTTCTCTTCCATTTTTGGATGAATCTATGCAGCTTTCCCCTTTCTCGATTTGATTCTTGAGGTCAAATTTCGGCACTCAATCCCTTCTCGTCGGGTTTCCACAATCCTCAATCCCCTCAATTTTTTTTTGAGAATTTGATTCCCTTCACAAAAAAGCAACAATTACTATCAAGAAGGCATAGTAAAAAGCCAAAGAGAAATTGAAGGCAAAAAAAGGAAGGCAAATAGAAGGCATAGTAAGGAGAAATTGAAGAAATTGAAGAAATTGATTGCCATTGATTGTCATCAAAATAGATAGTCAGTAGATTGTCATGATAGCAAAAAAATTGAGTAAATGAACTGGTAAATGAATTGGCTTGTAAACGCACGCTTTCTGATGCACTGGCTCTTCATCTTTCCTCCAAAGAAAAGGAAAAAAGAGCGAAAAGCTCTGCTTTGGGCCTTGGTAACTGAACTGAGTTTTCAAAAGCATCAGTGCTTCTGTGCTCAGCAATCAGTGCTCGGCAATCAGTGCTTCAATGCTCAGCAATCAGTGCTTCAATGCTCAGCAATCAGTGCTTCTGTGCTTAGCAATCAGTGCTTCTGTGCTTAGCAATCCGTGCTTCAGTCCTCAGCAACCAATGCTTCAGTGCTCAGCAATCAGTGCTTCAGTCCTCAGCAAGAAAACCTGGAACTGGCTAGACGATCTAACAGAAGATCTAACATCTTTTCTTTGTTATTGATCATAAATAATTGCCCTTTAACTTCAAATTTAACAAAAAAAGCAAGGAAATAAAAAATGAGAAAAAAAGGCAGTGAAAGGATTCGAACCAGGGTGAACCCAGCCAAAGCCAGATCAAGACCCCGCACACTTAACTCTACACCATCAGGTCACTTTGAAAGGAGAGGGAAAGAGCCTATCTATCCCCCAGCTGCCATTTTCTATCTATCCCTATCTATCCCCCAGCTCTTTTTCAAGTTAAACTCCCCAAACTTTGCAAGCGTTTTTTTTTGTAAACGATTTAGAAGTGGCAAAAAATAAGTAGAGCATCGTGTTCTCCATGCTCGAGTGTATCTCAGCAGCCTAGCAAAATCGTTTAGCCATTCCCTAAGTAAGTGGCTCCAATTCTTCAATTCTTTCAATTCACTGTCCCGAAATTTCATTACTTACAAGTCGAACCTTACAAGGTCAACTTGAAAAGTAAAGCTTTTTGCTTCTAAGCCTATAAGCTTTAAGCCTATCAGCTTCTAAGCCTATCAGCTTCTAAGCCTATAAGCTTTAAACCTCTAAGCTTTTAGCCTATCAGCTTTAAGCCTATCAGCTTCTAAGCCTATAAGCTTTTAGCCTATCAGCTTTAAGCCTATCAGCTTCTAAGCCAAGCCTATCAGCTTTAAACCCATAAACTTTAAACCTATAACCTCTCAGCCATTCCTTCCAAAAATCGATATCAGTTTCCCTTTTCCCAGAATTTTTCCTCAGATTTTTATGTGTATGAGGAGATTTTTGAATCGAAGACGAAAAATGGGAAGAAAAGGAGAAGAAAGAAGGGGAAAAGGCGGAGTGAGGTCGCCGAAGAGATTTGATTAGAGAAGGGGAAAGGGTAGAATGGAAAGGAGTGCAATGCGAAGACCTTTTGATGGCCAAATCGAACCAGGGATCGGCAGTGGGAAACAGATTTACTGACATACGATCAGCTACTCTTGAACCTGTCGAATCATAACGATTGTAAGCTGATGAGAATTTAGATGGTTTGATTTGATTTAGATGGATGTTAGATGGGGTTGAATTAACACAAAGATGACTCAATGCTGGGTCATGGCTGCTTCTCGTGAATGGCTGCACCAAATCAAATGAACGATCAAATGATGGTTATCGTGCGTGCCAGATTGGGAAATGAAATAGAAAACAGGCCATTGTTGCGTACTGTAGGCTATAATTTTGAGGGTTACTGTAGCTTGGTAGGGCGGCTATCTAATTATCCCTCTAATAGTGAAACAAAATCAACAAAGCTTCCTGGTGCCTTCCAGATTAGAGCTTAAAATAGAAATCAGACCAGTTTGACGTACTGTAGGCTATAATTTTCGGGGTTAGTGTAGCTTGGTGGGGTAGGCTATCTAATTATCCTCCTAATAATAAAACAAAATCGACAAAGCTTCCTGGTGCCTTCCAGATTAGAGCTTAAAATAGAAATCAGACCAGTTTGGCGTACTGTAGGCTATAATTTCGAGGGTTACTGTAGCTTAGCAGAGTAGGCTATCTAATTATTCCTCTAATGATGAAACAAAATCAACAAAACTTCCTGGTGCCTTCCAGATTAGAGCTTAAAATAGAAATCAAGCCAATGTCATAGACAAAATTTCTTGAAAAAGAGGGGAACCCGTTAAACCGACTGATCAATTTTCCAGACTTATACATCAACGAGTTTTGGGAGGATCCGGCGCTAATCTACGAGCATTTGACTCCATGTAAAAACAACTACTCATTCGATCATAAAGTAAGTCTTGGAAAGAGAAAAGATTTAATCCGATCTCTAGATTCTCGAAGCTTTATGGATCCCGAACACATGTTTTATCAATTCGAAAAATGCGGCCATTCACGAGTCACCATTTCGGTTAGTGACATCCAATTTGCGGGAATCACTTTCAAAATTCTAGAAATCCTTTTAGAATTTAATGGAAAAGCTCTCAAAATCGTCAAAATCGTCAAAAACCTGTCAAAATCGTCAAAATCCTTTCAAAATCCTTCTAGAAACATCTTCTTGATGATTTTCTCGAATGGAACTTTATGGACGAATTATCGAATGAAATTGACCGGTCCATGTGAGATGAATCTCAAAAGATTCCCATTTGATCAACAGAAATGCTTGCTCACTTTTGAATCGTGAGTTCTTCTAAACCTTCTAAACTATGCCCATTTCTACCGTAATCTTGTCTTTTTTTGGATAAGCAGCTTATAGTAGGCAAAAAGAGCTTCCTTTAGCTCATGCAATAACTAAAAAACACTCTAGCAGAGCAGAGCCAATCCGGAAACCAGAACTTAATTTCTGGTCTACCCAGACTCGCAAATCGAGTACAAATTGTGAAAATCAAAAATCCGAATGCTGAGAATTGTAGTGTGACATCCAGATTGAAGAAAAAAAGCGATTAAAATCAAATTGCATTTGTCAATTTTTCGGAATCATTCCGAACTCTTGACAGTCCACTTCCGCAGTCACTATTTTTACGAAAACCAAAAATCCGAATCCTGAGAATTGTAGTGTGACATCCAGATTGAAGAAAAACGCCAAGTAAAATCAAATTTCATTTGCCAATTTTTCGGAAACATTTCGAACACGATCACTGTTAAGAGTCTGCGATGATTCCAAAAAATTGACAAACGCAATTTGATTTTAATATCGTTTTTTCTTCGATCTGGATGTCACACTACAATTCTCAGCATTCGGATTTTTGATTATCACCAAATTAGCGTACCCGATTTGGCCCGGGTGAATCCAAGTCAAATCCAGTCTTGCTTGAGCCTTGAGGAAGCCAATTCCGGCCTTAACTGCCCCCTTTTGATTTCTCTGGCTTAAAAACCACTTCTCAGTTACAATTACAACACGGGCGAGGTGCGAATGAATTGGAATCAGCCATTCCCAGTGATTTTGATGAAAGACATTCAATTGCCCGATTTCGAGTTGGTCCATTTCTCGACAATGGCCGAGGAGATGGTGAGTCGATTGTTATTTTGCCTAGCGACATCCAGATCCCCCGAAAACCCTAAGCAAACCTTTCCAGCTTTATCCAGCCGGCTTCTGGGACGAGCTAACCGTTGCTTTCATCTTCAAACGCCGATATGGATGGTACATCTTACAGGTAAATCGATTTGGAAAACTTTAATCGAAATCCTGGAAGTCACAACGAATTTCTGAAAATTTACTTGAACGATTCCTTAACGAATTTCAGGGCTACATCCCGACAATGGTCACCATTTTGATCTCGTGGATCTCGTTTTATTTGGGAGCAAGGTGAGGTGGAGAGTTTTGACGCAAAGCTCAAACTGGGTTGCACTGCAGGGTTTGCAAAAGTTTTTAAACGGTTTTAAAGCCTTTGAGCTTACAGAGGTACCCATTGGAAGTAATAAAGCCAGTTTTGACGTCCGAATTCTCATTCTTGATCGATTCAAATCCAAAATTTCAGAGCCATCCCTGCCAGGACAATGCTGGGGGTGAATTCTCTTCTCGCGATGACGTTTCAATTCGGGAATATCATCCGAAATCTCCCGCGCGTCTCGTATGTGAAAGCGATCGATGTGTGGATGTTGAGGTGAGGATTTGAGAAGATATGAGATGTCATTCTTGAACGGATAGCTCTCGTGCGTGCCAGATTGGAGAATGGAAAAGAAATAAGACCAGTTTGGTGTACTGTAGGCTATAATTTTCGGGGTTACGGTAGCTTGGCGGGGTAAGCTATCTAATTATCCCTCTAATAGTGAAACAAAATCGACAAAGCTTCCTGGTGCCTTCCAGATTAGAGCATAAAATAGAAATCAGACCAGCTTGGCGTACTGTAGGCTATAATTTTGGGGGTTACTGTAGCTTGCTATTAGCTATACCCTAATTCTCCGCTGGATCGAAACTAGGTTAAGGAAACTCTCGTGTGCCTTCCAGATCAAAACTTGACGTGATAAAATACTGAAAGAGATGGAGAGTTAAACGCTAAACTAAGGGCAATCAGGAAAAGTGCTCAAAGTGATGTTTTTCATATGCAAATTTCTGAAAATCGATGCACAGACGGGGGAAATTGTCAATTTTCGTATTTCAGCGGAATGCTTTTCATCTTTATGTCTCTTCTGGAGTTGTGCGTGGTCGGTTTTATGTCTCGAAACGACGGTCAACCACCAAAAGCTGCAAAAAAACGGAAAAAGTTGGGAAGATAAAGCTGAGAAGAGCTAGAAGAGCTAAAAGAATCAATTTAGAGAAGCTGAAGAGGAGGACGTGGCATGGAAAGGAGCGCAAACGAGTCCACATCTGGAATTGAGACAGGTTCAGAGAATTTTCAGAGAAAATTTTATTCCTAAACCTATCGCTAAAATAAAAACACCTATAAGTGCAGTGACATCCAGATTAAACTTTGCAATTGTCAATTTTCTAGTTCTGGGTCGATAAGCGCTGCTCTTCGATGCGAAACCATGAGAACAACAATGAGGTGAGCTATAGAAATGTTTGTTTTTGTTCAAATTGAAAATCTATCTTTTTCAAAAGCTATCGTGACATCCAGATTGACGAAAAATTTGCAAATAAACCTTTTTTTTCCAGTCTTTTCCAGTCAACGATGCGCCGGTAAAGCAGCTCACCTTTGATTTGGTGCCTTTTTTGTGTTTTCATTAAAGAAAAGTTTGGGACTATATAAAAAGCCGTTTAGAAGGGCGCCATTCTAAAGAGCGCCATTCTAAAGAGCGCCATTCTAAAGAGCGCCACTCAAAAGAGCGCGAAAATTAAAAAAATTAAAAATTTAGTTTAAAATTGTGCTTTATTTTGATTAACGAGTGTTTCATTGTTCAATTTTTTTTCGGGAAATGGCTTTGACGTGGAAAGGACGAGCGCTTATCTATGATGAGAATGGCTTTGACGTGGATAGGACGAATTTATGCACCGATGAATACTAAAACGGAGACCGCTTATCAAGAATTGTTCTCAACGTTGCGCAAAGATGGAATACCACCACCGGCAAAATTCAAATCCACCCGGCCTCTGCTCCACACAGCCTCTGCTCCACACAGCCTCTGCTCCACACAGCCTCTGCAAGTAGGAACCGAATAGGAACCAAATAAGAACGGAATAGGAACCTGCTTCACACTGGCCTTTCACTGGCCTCTGCTTGTAGAAAGATGGACTACCACAAAATTCAAATCCACATGGCCTCTGCTTCACATTCACGAGGTTTGATCTTTTTTGCATATCCTCTATGGAATTGGCCACCTATAGCAGATTTAATCTTGCTTATTTACGCGCTTAACGAAGCTTCACTACTGCTTCTTTCATTTTTTGCAAATTGTTGGCGCTCTTTTGAGTGTTTTTGCATTGGTGCCCTGGAATTGGCGCTCTTTTAAACGGCGCTCTTTTGAATGGCGCTCTTTTGAATGGCGCTCTTTTGAATGGCGCTCTTTTGAATGGCGCTCTTTTAAACGGCGCTCTTTTAAACGGCGCTCTTTTAAACGGCGCTCTTTTAAACGGCGCTCTTTTGAATGGCGCTCTTTTGAATGGCGCTCTCTTAAACGGCGCTCTTTTGAATGGCGCTCTTTTAAACGGGGCTCTTTTAATATAGTCTCAAATTTTCAAATTCTTTCATAAAGAGTTTTTTTCAGTTTCCACCAGTCGACTCAGTGGTAATTTTTTTTTGAAAATTATCTATTTTTCATTTTCCAGCAATTTTCTTTAAACTTTTTGTTTAGTTTTATTTTTAAATTGGCTTTAAATGCTTTAAATTTTACCACTTAATAGCAAAAATGATTATTTTACAGTCAACACCCGACGATTCTGTGGTAAATCAGCGCTTTTTTTCTTTTTTAAAGTTCATTTTTGCTTTTTTCTAGATCACAGAAAGCTTTTTGACTATTTTAGATCACTTTTTGACCATTTTACGTCACTTTTTGAGTACTGTAGCGAGATAGGATTACGGTATTCTGCATTTAAATTCAGCCAAATCACTTTCCAGACACCGCCACTCGGCGACGCCGACATGTTACCCCCGTTGCAAGCGTTTGAGCGACGCCGAGAAAGGGGATCGTTCTTTGGAGCGGTGCGGAAACGATGGAAAAGAGTGCCCTCATTGCGACCGGAAGTCGTCGATTTTTACAGGTAAGCTCATGCCCAAAGCTTGGAATTGCCTCTAAACTCCCTCTCGCTTGGAATTGCCTCTAAACAGTAAGGCTAGTTCCGCTGGCAAGTAGTGGCGGTGGTTGCCAAAAGTAAATGACTGCAGCCTGGGTCGAACCCGAGAGGCTTCAAGACCTCCGGTTTGAGAGACCGACGCTCTGGCAATTCGCCACGATGACAGACTGAATTTTTTCTTAATTTTCTTAATTCTCGTTTACCAAGTCTACTTTGTGAGCTCCAGGAAGCACAAAAATTTGATTTCTATAACCGGTATATGGTAGAGTCGCTGAAAATCTTCTCCGTCCTAAACCGTGCTCTTTTGAGACCATGGAAAACAGTAGATTTCTAAAATTCTCTTGACTAAGTCAACTTTGTGCATTCCAGGATGCACAAAAATCTCCGCCTTATAGCCGATACGTGATAGAATAGCTGAAAATCGCCTCAGTCCTAAACGGTGCTCTTTTGAGACCATGAAGGAGGTCGATTTTCTTAATCCTCATTAACTAAGTCTACTTTGTGCATTCCAGGATGCACAAAAATCTCCGTCTTATAGCCGACATATGGTAGAATCGCTGAAAATCGCCTCAGTCCTAAAGCATCTCCCTATTCCCTACCTTTCAATCTAATTTCTTCGAATTTTCATTAAAGCATTGTATACTGTGCGTTCCAGAATGCCCAAAAACTTCCTATTTTATAGCAAACAAGAACCAGGATCGCCGAAAATCGCCTTGATTCTAAACCGTGCCCCTGCACTGCCCTAAAGGCGTCCGTTTTCCCTCCATTTTCAACTTACTTTACCTAGTGCGTTCCAGGATGCACAAAAATCTCATTCTTATCGCCGGTGCATGGCCGGAATTGCTATAAATTGATGAGTATTTTTCCGCGCCCTTTCCTCTGTGCTTTCTGTGCCTTTATTAAGAAACTTGGAAGACCTGGACTACCCCATTGATCCAATTTTGCAAAATAATGAATACTACCAGTCCCTACGTCTACTACCTATCAATCCTCAATAAAAATTCAAAATTTTTTTTTCCAGTGCGATCCTCTTCCCGACGTGCTACTGTTTGTTCAACATTATGTGAGTCTTAAAATGACTGAAAAGCAAAAACCGATTCACACAATATCCAGTGTGATATCCAGCTAAGAGAAATCAAAAACTTTTCTCGAAATCTAGTCAGCCAATCTCAAGAAATCCGGGTGAACTCATTCTCAGCACATTCTCATCACCTTTTTCAGCTACTGGACATACTATTTGACCGATTTGTCGGCTTCAAACGAGGTCCAAATGCACATTCCGCCGGCCGACGAGGGAAACAAATAGAAATTTGCTTCCGCCATCTATCAAAAATCTCTCATTTCCACATACGGGTACTGTCATTCTTCCCAAATTTTCTCATTTTTTAATTTTAAATTTTCATTTTTTATTTTTTATTTTCATTTTTCATTTTCAATTTTCATTTTTCATTTTCCAATGGGTTTTTCTCAGTTCTTTCTTTTCATTATCATTGTTTTTTTTAAAAAAAAACGATTCGTTTGAAGTGTTTATAAAAGTTTAAAACAAAAACAAGTAAAGCCTTCAAAAAAAATACAAAATTTTTACAAAAATGATTTTTTCAAAATTTTCTTTAATTTTTTTGTTGCCACGTCTGTGTCTCAGACTGAAATTTGGCGTCAAATAGAAAAAGTGAAAATTTTTGTGAAATTCGATAAAGAACTAAGTAGTGTGCGTTCCAGATCAGAGATCAACGTTAGTTTTTTTGTTCGGAAAGTGGAAATTTTCGGAAATTTTAAGGAGATAGTGAAAATTGGAGCTCACAAGGGTTTTTGGCTTAAAAAAGTGGGTTGAATCTTTTTGAAGATCGAAGAAGACTTTTTGAAGGTCGAAGAAGGTCAACTTTTTGAAATTGGATACCAAAGAACTTAGCTAAACTTAGAATCGCTGAAAACTCGGGCTATTCTGCGATGGAGGTGGTTTTTTCATGAAAGACGGAGTGGGGAAACGCTCGACTTGCGGGGGTGGAGAGGAGACGATCACCGGCAGATCGTCACGAGCATTTGAGGGGTTTTTGAGTCTAAAATCAGTAAACAGCTTCTCGATTTCATTGCTAAACAACTCTACCTCTGATCCACATAGCGCTCGTAGTCACGGGCCTGATCCTCGATCGGTATTCTGAAAATCAAATGTCGAATTTCCAATGGGTTTTTCTCAGCTCTTTCTTTGCCTAAGTCTGAGCCTGAGTCTAATCCTGAGCTTAAGCCTAAGCCTGAGCTGGAGGCTAAGCCTAATCCTGAGCCTAAGCCTAAGCCTGAGCCTTAGCCGAATCCTGAGCCTAAGCCTAAGCCTAATCCTGAGCCGGAGCCTGAGCCTAAGCCTAAGCCTAATCTTGAGCTGGAGGCTAAGACTAAGCCTGAGCTGGAGCCGAAGCCTAAGCCTAATCCTGAGCCGGAGCCGGAGCCTGAGCCTAAGCCTGATCCTGAGCCAGAGCCTACAGAGCCTCATCCTGAGCCTAAGCTTAAGCCTAAGCCTAATCCTGAGCCTAATCCTGAGCCTAAGCCTAAGCTTAAGCTTAAGCCAGGGCCTGGAACAGATCGTAAATAGATTCACCACGGATACGGTAGTGGACAGAGTTTAGAAAACGAATCTTTCCCTCGCTCACCCATTATTCCCTCCACTCCACACGTTCTCCATTTGATGACTATCCTGTGCTCTTTGTTGTTGTCTCTCTTGTCTTTCCCTTTCCAGACTACTCTTCAATTCATTGTATGACACGTATCCGCCTTGTCCCAGCGATGGATCAAAGCCATCTTGATCGATTTTCGAACTTCCATAATAACCGCCAGATGGTGTGATGTTCACCTGGAATAGATCCGGACACTAAACGAAACATTGAGATAGCTATTGTGCCTTCCAGATTAGAGCTTAAAATAAAAATGAGGTCATTGTCGCGTACTGTGAGCCATAATTTTGGGCCTATTGTAGTTTTCTTTTACTACTAGCAGATAATTATTCCCTAAATCGAAATTAGATTAAGGAAACACTCGTGTGCGTTCCAGATCAAAGTTTAAAGTGCAAAAATTATCGCTGGTTACTATTTTGAAGGATATTAAGGACCGATTCATGTTGCCCTATAAAATTAGCTTCAATTTCACTCACCGATTGAACAAAATCCTTTCTCAGCAATTGTGGAGCGCATACATCAAGAAACAGTTGCCCAAGTGGAGCGGTGATCAGAATCGAAACCACACAGATTGCGAGAATCATTTGCGAGTACGGTAGAAGATCCAACCATCCAGAAGCGGCCAAAACGATCGATGGCGCGAGAACAGCCTGCAGATTGAATGGTTTATGGGGTATTCTACCAATATGGTTCCAATATGGTTCCAATATGGTTCCAATATGGCTCCAATATGATTCCAATATGGTTCGAATATGGTTTGATTATGGTTCCAATATGGTTCCAATATGGTTTCTACAAATCGTTCCAATGTGGTTCCAATATCGTTCCAATATGATTCCAATATGATTCCAATATGGTTCCAATATGGTTCCAATATGGTTCCAATATGATTCCAATATGATTCCAATATGATTCCAATATGGTTCCAATATGGTTCGGATACGGTGTCAATATGGCTCAAATTTGGTTCCAATATGGTTCTACCAGACTGTATTCTACCGTATTTTCAAGCTACTTCAAGAGTTACGGTAATTTTAAGGCTAGCTTTTGAATCGCTATTTTTAAAAGAATATTGTAATGGAGAAACCTGTATAGTGGCTTTTGGGAAAAACGATCCAACAAAGACGAGTTGCTCGGCGAAACTCAGTCCCGAGCAGAGAGTGAGTAGAATGACGGCTAGAGCGCGAATCCCGACACCGATTCCCAGAATTGCCAGCCCAATGGCAACTGTTTGACCGCTTGTCTAAAATTGTCAAAAATTGTCTAAAATCAACAAAAGTCAAGCTTGAACTGTAAAATCTGTCTCTGTGCTATCCAGATTAGGGAAAAATGAAAAAAAATTGCCATTATCGTCAATTTCCTCCTACTCACATTCGGTATATCAAATTTCATGCCGAACATCACGAAAAGAATCGGCTGAAAGATGAGATTCCAGAAAGTGGCAAACGTTTTCTCCTCGATGAACGTCTTTTTCTCGCTGTCCACCCGCCACATACGGATCGCCGTCAAACACGTGGTCACCAACGAGATCACCCCAGCGAATTCGACATTCAGTCTGAAAATGTCGTGGTACTAGCCTTGTTGATGGAGTTTTTGTCTTCAAAACCACCTTTTCTGGGGTAGTTTTATGCGTAGATTCCGAAAAACACAACGAGAGCTTGGGAAAAGGCGTTTTAAGCCGAGTTTCGAGACTCCAAAGTGCGCACTTCTTTAGTGTACTTCACTATATAAGCTATTGGAGCCCAAGCTATCGACTATTGGGGCACTTTTCAAGGTCAAAACTAGAGCCAACCATTTTTAACCACTAAATATTCCTTTTCTAACATTTGGTAGATGCAAAACAAATGGAAAAAAAATCCTTTGTTTTTTGACCGATTTTGACTCATTTGGGGGCACATCGGCGCGAAAATGCGTTTTCTATAGGATTTTTCTGGGAGTACCTTTTTTAGATGCGGAAAATTGTGCTGATTCCGAATCTGAAGGAATTTTCCAAATCCCTCTGACAGAAATTTTTAAAATTGAGTTTTAGCAGTTTTTTGGTCATTTTGTATGGCAAATTTTGTGGTACCCTGCAGTTTGGAGCTCGTAACTCGACAACGAGGGTCTAGAACCAAAAACGAAGGAGTAGGTCTTATTCTAGAGATTCTTACGAACATTTTGATGCAAAAATCATAAAATTTGCTCAACTCTACAAAAAGTTATAACATCTTTAAAGAAATTTTGCAAAATACACTAAAAACATCAGGGGAAACCGTGGCCGAGTGGTCTAAGGCGCGCGACGTCAATCCAGCGCAAAAGTACGGGGTTGTTGGTTCGACTCTCCCGCGCACTTCAGTCATTATTTTGCATATTCCTTAATTGTTTTGAGTGAATACGATACATAGCTACATTGTTCTTTTGAACAAAACAATTGTGCAATAGAGAATTTTTTAAATTTTCTCATTTCTTCTTTAAAAAATGTTATAACTTTTTGTAGAGTTGAGCAAATTTTATGATTTTTGCATCAAAATATTCGTAAGAATCTCTAGAATAAGACCTACTCCTTCGTTTTTGGTTCTAGACCCTCGTTGTCGAGTTACGAGCTCCAAACTGCAGGGTACCACAAAATTTCCCATACAAAATGACCAAAAAACTGCTAAAACTCAATTTAAAAAATTTCTGTCAGAGGGATTTGGAAAATTCCTTCAGATTCGGAATCAGCACAATTTTCCGCATCTAAAAAAGGTACTCCCAGAAAAATCCTATAGAAAACGCATTTTTGCCTTATTTCGCGCCGATGTGGGGGGGGGGGGAGCACATATTCAAAATTTGGAAAAAAATATTTTTATTTTACTCGAATTTGATCAGAAACATAATCAATAGGTTAAATTCTGCCAGAAGAAGTGTTTTTGGTTTCAAAAAATGTTTTGTGCAACCATTTTTAGACCTCTTCCCTATGTCCCTCTTCCCGATTCTCCTCACTGTATGAGCGCACACTTTGGAGCCCCAGAACTCGACTTAAAACGGCTTTTCTCGAGCTCTTGTTGTGTTTTTCGAAATCTACGCATAAAACTACCCCAGAAAAGGTGGTTTTGAAGACAAAAAAAAACTCGTGCCCACTCACTCACCTAACCGACGAGAACAACAGTGCGACACAGAGGGAAACAAGGAGAATCGTTCGCGCCAAATGCGTGTAAGTGTCACCACGACGCGGGAACCACCACAGTAGCCAGCCTGGAAATCAGAATTGAAAGATTTTAGACTTATTTATGATAGAATTATGATAGAATTCAAAAATTTTAGTCTTGTTCATGATAGATTAAAAAAATGCAAAAGCAAGCTTGACAAATTGTCTTCTCAAAATCTCTACCAGCTACTGTAACCCTGACAGCTAATTGTAGAAAGGTTTAGTTACCGTAACCCAGATATAATTGACTGTATAGATGGATCGGATACTCAACTTTCTATTTCCAGTTTACGGTAACTTTCCCCTCAACATTTAGCCAATCTTATCCAATTTTAGCTTACCCAAAAGATTCCCGACAAGCACACTCGCCACCACTTCTCCAATCGTTGCCAAAATGATCTCAACTGGAGCTTCTAGGATTGATTTTTTTTCTATAAAACTT
This sequence comes from Mesorhabditis belari, assembly GCA_958450365.1. Taxonomy (NCBI): domain Eukaryota; kingdom Metazoa; phylum Nematoda; class Chromadorea; order Rhabditida; family Rhabditidae; genus Mesorhabditis; species Mesorhabditis belari. The sequence goes on from CAUEEP010000111.1 coordinate 14,614, forward strand.
ATCATTTATTAGCCAAACCCGGTGAGAAGACGAATTTCTGGATCACTGAGTACAAAATGACCAATAGAAGGTTATCGATAGAGGCACAAGCAACGATCAGTGATGGGATTCCCTAAAAAATCAATAATTAAGTGCCCCAGGACTGGTGTTTACAAAATTTCAGCACAAAATGTTAAACTTTACCTTATCCGTGCCGAGATTCTTATTCTGTAAATTCAACAGCGATGGGATGATGACAGCTTGCGAAGTGGCACCGAGGAGAAGACTGAAAATTGAGAGATTTGATAGCTTGGTTGGTTTCAAGCTTGGTTTGATAGCTTGGTTTCAAAAAATGCATTCCATTCTACCCAAAGATAAGACTAATGCCGAGCGGGAACGCAAAAATGAGATGAGCAGCCAGGCAGATGGCGGTCGACTCAAGGAGTGGCGCTAAGCCGCCCAACGCCAACAGGACCACCTAAATATTTGATTTTAGGGGAAATGATGTGATTTTTGATAAGAAATCGTTTAACAAAAAAGCCCTAGACCGCATTTTGACTTCAAATTTCAAATTTTGATTCAATTCAAATCCAAATTCTAAAAGCTCAAAACTCCTAGCTAAGACTTTGAAAGGTAAAATTTTCAATCTAATTTAATAGATCTAAATTTTAAGACTTTTAAGACTCGTATTCTATTTCTTTGCTTTGTTAATTCTATTTAATTTCTTTCTTCTACGGACTTGCGGCACATCGGCGAGCCTACCAACCGGAGTCGTGATCACCGTTGACAAATCGATGCCCAGACAACAACGCACGAGCAAGACGGCGAATGAAAGCTTGCCGAGTAGGAGATCCCACGTTGGATGAATCCAAAGCCATTCGTTGATGATTGGAATGTTGCGGAGAGCGATGCCGAGTAGGAGGCAGCCTAAAAGTCAAAAAGATTTGGTGATCTTATAGCCAAAACGGTTTTGCTTCATTTTCTTAACAGAAAACATTAGCTACTCAATTTCTTAGCCTGTTAATTATCTAGAACTATCGAAAACCGGTTATAAGGCTTTTATAATAGACGACAACCAGCTGAAATAGCTCTAACAAGCTTTTTCAGCTTGACATGATAGAGAGGTGTCTTAAATTCACGATAAATTCACCATTTGCCCCTTTTCCAAAAAACTCACCAATCGATGGCGGCAGACGAACGTAGAAAAATAGTCGCCCGCCCAACAATCCCAATGAGATGACGAAAAATAGCGACATCGACGACTTCACCACCTCTCCACCCACATCAATTGATAGATCTGCTCGTGTATCATTCGCATTTCCTGAATATTTTGTTGTTGTTGATACAAAAACCAAAAATTCTGGTTTCATTATATAATTATCGATTTTGAAACAAGCTTGATGGCAAAAAAAATGCTTTGCATCTGCTGGAACTGGAAGAAGAGCTTTATTAAACTAATCTTCCCATCAAAACTCTTTAATTTGACTAAAAATTTCATAAGATCGACATCGACAAATCGACAAAACAAAGAAAATCACTTGGAAGCAGCCAAATCCCATTAACTCAAAGTTGCAAAAATATTTATGTACAACAAGAAAAAACAAATGAATGAAAAGTGTCACAACGCAAGAATCCTCATTTTCTCATTAATTTTTATGTACATGCTGAAAAGTAACAATTGAATAGGACTTTAAAAAAACTGTAAAACCCTGCAATTCACTTTTCGTTAATTTTACGATACTGGGCGAAGAAGCGATAGAATTTCATGTTGAAATGGTAGCCACATTCCCTCTTGTCATCGATTCTCTTCTTGAAGTAGCGCTTGTTCTTGGGGGAAATTGTGTAACGCTTACAGATCGGATAATTTTCCAAGGCCTTAAGCTGATCAATTTCGGAGGTTCTCCTCTTCGACACCATTAGGTTGTAGAGAACACCATTAGAGAAAATCGACAATTTCGCATGCAAATTGGTCCATTCTCTTTTTGCTGATGATCGTAATGGCTGATTCGGGATGTTTGCTTGGAATTTCCTCGGTGATCACTTGATAAACAAGTTCTTGGTAAGGTTTAATCCAAGTCTAGACCGATTGCGTCGAAATTTCGATCATTTCAGCTTGACCACGTGAAAGTACTTGATACACTTTTGGAAACTATGCTGAATGACAAAATAATCTGAAATCTCCATACATGCAGTAAAATGAGTGTCAAAGAAAGTTGAGGGAAGTTACTCCGGGAAACCATTTCCTCGTGGAAGGTATTAGAAGATCAACTGAACTTTGTTGATTGGTGGCAAAGCAAAGCAAAGATCGTTCCATTCTTCGTGAAAAAGAGAAAAGTCGTCGACCGAACACAAAAGTTCATTAACAGAAACCAACTTCGAAACGAGAGCAATTTGAGCTTGCTTCACATCACATGCTTCACATATGCCACATTACTCATCAACAATTGCCACCTTTCGCAAGAGCTAATCCTCTCGATGAAAACTGATTGACAAAGAAGATCGAAACGATTGAACGGAGACTGGGCAACTCGTGCAGAACTTCTTGATATAAGCGAGCGATGTTTCCAAATCTATCAAATACACGTTTTCCAAAAAAACTCTCCATGGTTCCTCGAAGTAAATCGACCGAAATCCCTTGTTCACTTGCATCAATTCTTTAACATCCCTCAAATCGACTTGTTCCAGCATCTCCCGTTTCGTAACACTCTCCATCGGTCGTAACAAAACTTCTCCATCGGGAATGATGTCAGATTTCTCATCTCGAAGCCAGTCATTCTACCTGAAAATAAAAACTAGCAGCCATTCAAAAGATAATCGTTAAGCAGCAACGTTTTAAACAGTTATTACACTTAAATTTAGCACGTTCAGCTTGTTTTCAATTTCAACAGAGAAACACTAAACGAATAATCTAGGAATTTGTCGGTAAATCCCTCATATACAAATGTTCACCAAAAAGCGGCAACTCGGCTTGCTCCAATCTCAAATACACTCAAACTTAGCACAAATCTTCAAGGTATTGTCAAGAAAGTGAACCTTTACCAAGAGATCAACAATGACGAAAATATTTTATTTCAATCCAACCGATAATCATTCTATATAAAGGGTGATGAACACGAATAAATAAATAACAAAAAAGAAGAAGAAGAAGAAGAAGAAGAAGAAGAAGAAGAAGAAGAAGAAGAACAAGAAGAACAAGAAGAACAAGAACAACAACAACAAGAAGAACAAGAAGAACAAGAAGAACAACAAGAACAACAAACAAACAAACACTACAACATCAAACATTCACAATCTTGCGATATTTGGCAAAGAATAACTGCGAATTATTATCAACAACATAGACACATTCTCTTTCACGATCGATTTTACGCTTGAAACAGAAGCTTTGATTCTTGGAGATGTCAACATTCTTCGTGATTGCATATCTGCTCAAAGTTTCGACTGCAAATTGATAGATTCCGGTAGCCTCAGCACCGTGAACTTCTTGAATCTCTGGTGTTTGTGTGAGAATAATCGTGAGGCTTTGCTTAAAATTTCGCATCCAACTTTTCGGCCCAACAATCACAATAGCTGCATCTCGATTTTTGCTGGGAATCCCCGAGGTGATCACTTTGTGAACGGTTATCCAGGGATCAATAGAATTGGCGTCAAACCTGTAGACATTTACAATAAGGTTGATCATTTCAGCTTCACCCTTTGAAAGGCCTTGGAAGAAATTGAAGATCTTTGTCGACGGGCATTTCACGAGAATTTCTCTGCAATTGGCAAGCAGAGTCTTGACAAAATTTGAGAAGATTTCCATCGAATCATCATGTGAAAGAGGATACTCGAAAACAGTTGTGCCCTTTCGTTGATTGGCGGTAAAATGTTTATCCACTCTTGCTGAAAACAAGTAAAAGAACGAACTGAAAGCTCGAGTTCGTTTGCGAATGATAGTTTCGAAATGAAAGTGAATTGGGGTCGATCTTTTAAAGCATCAGTTGTACACCCGAGAACTTCCAGTGACATTTTGATCTTCTCGCATGAATGAATCCGTTTGAGTAAAGCAGAATGACGTGAAAGCTGGAAATAGCTCTCTCGTTGGATCGATTTATACCAAGGAGTTGAATCGGAATCTGTGCATTCGCTCAATAGATACACGGGAAAAGAATGGGGATTCTTCTTGATGCAAACGTCGTCTCCAATCTCGATCAAGTGAACGTGTTTCCCCAGAATTCTCCACGGTTCCCTCATTAAAATCGATCGAAATCCGGCATTCACTTTCATCAACTCTTGCATATCTTTCGGATCGACTTGTTCCAGCACTTCCAACTTTAGGTCGTAGCACAGCATCTCCATCTCGAAGCCAGTCATTCTACCTGAAAAGAGAAAAACTGGATTGGAAAAAAAATTGGTTGAAAGCTTGAACGAGAATAAACGAGAAGCGTATAAATAATACAGTGATCTTAAGAATTTTATATTGCGACAATTATCTATCAGACAATTATCTACCAGGGTGCTATAGTAGTGGGAGGGACACAAATTATTTTGTTTTCGCTAAATGAACTATTTTTTTGCACCTAGGGGTTTTTGACTATACTGAATCGATTGGTGATGGTTTCACACAACATTGCACAACATTTAACAACGTTTATAACAAATAGCAATAAAAATAACAAGAACAAAATGTTAAACAAGTTACCAACGAGGGCATGACTCAAGAAAACGGGTACTTTTTGGCCACTTCATCCCAGGAAAAGTACATTATGTTTTTTTAGCATATTTGTTATAAACGTTGCTAAAAGTTGTGTAAAACTATCACCAATCGATTCAGCATAGTCAAAAACCCCTAGTTGCAAAAAAATCAGCTCATTTAACAAAAAAAATTTTTGTGCCCCCCAACTACTATAGCCCCAGAGCCAGTGCAGTTTGACAGTGCTGTTAAGTTCGACAAAAACAAGTGAGTAGTAAGATTTTAACCTGAAATGAAGAAAATTATGAACAGAAACGTTTGAAAGCTAAAGAAACAGTGAAAAAATCGCTCGCAGAAAGGGAATTTGGGTAAATTTTAAATTTTCAGCAAATCAAAATGCTTTTTTACGAGAGAAAAGTGCTTTTTTTAAGAGGGAAAAGTGCAGAGATGATAGAATTGAGCAAGATTTTAGCCGCATAAACGTTGAAAATACGCAAAAATAAAGCGCAAATTGGACCAGTGCAGTAAAAAATTTGAAAAAATCAGTCGAAAATTTTCCAGACAATTTTTCAGACAATTTTTCAGACTACTGTACTTCGCGTCGTTTGATAAAATGCATTAATTTCTGAAATTTTTTTGTTTCTTTTTTTTCGGGAATTTTGTTTTTGTTTGTTTGTTTGTCTGTTTATTTGTTTTTCTTTGTTTTTCTTTGTTTTTCTTTGTTTTTCTTGGGGGTGCGACAAATGCGACCTTTTTTTGGACATTTGCGCACCTTTTTTTTGCTGGAAAAGGCCTTAGGAAAGGTCGTAGAGCTTCAAAAATGTTTTCATAGAAGGAAATCGTATGCGTAGATTCCGAATTTCGACAAATCAGACCTCGCTGACACGTTAAATTTGGGCTAAAAGGCGAAAACTACGCAACTTAACGCTTTTCCGCAGTTTTTGCCTTTTAGCCCAAATTTGACGTGTCAGCGAGGTCTGATTTGTCGAAATTCGGAATCTGCGCATACGATTCCCTTATATGGACATATTTTCGAAACATTTTCGAAGCTCTACGGCCTTGCCTAAGGCCTTTTCCAGCAAAAAAAAAAGGTCCCACCCCCTTTTTCTTTGTTTTTCTTTATTTCTTTAGACAAAAATTTTGCTGTTTTTTTTGCTGTTTCCAGCTTTTTCTAATGTGCTGAACTTGATAAAATCCAATTTTTTGTTCCCTCACCAAATGGATGAAAAACGTGTTGCCCAAGTGCGGTGACGATCGAAAAGTAGATCGATACGAAGATCAACACCGATGTCACCAGAATATTCACCTGGGAAATGAGTTTCGTGGAATCAGCAGCCAATTATTTGCTCAGCCAATTCAGTATTTTCACTCACTTGTCGATGATTGAAAAAGTTGTGCACATGATTCTGGATCTCGCTACTCCAGTGCTCCATTTGCTGTAAATTTTATCGAAATCAAAAAACTTGGTAGTAATTAGGCAAAAAGCACTCGAATTGTCGCCGAATTTTGTCGAGTTTTCACAATTCTCCCATCAATGCCTGTCGAATTTGCATCGTTTTTGCATAATCCATTGAGTTGGCGATGCTTTTTACGCACTTTTCCCCAATCATTCTCGAAAAATGAGTCATTTTCGGTGATAAAACGATTACATAAGAGCAATAGATTGATTTGCGAGTTTCATCAAAGCTCAGCTTGCTTTTGGGGAGCTAAAGAACGGATCTAAAGCTCTAGATCTAAATCTAAAGCTCTAGATCTAAATCTAAAGCTCTAAATCTAAAGCTCTAAATCTAAAGATCTAAATCTAAAGATCTAAATCTAAAGATCTAAATCTAAAGATCTAAATCTAAAGATCTGAATCTAAAGATCTAAAGCTCTAAAGCTCTAGATCTAAAGATCTAAATCTAAAGCTCTAGATCTAAAGCTCTAGATCTAAAGCTCTAGATCTAAAGATCTAAATCTAAAGAACTAGATCTAAAGCTCTAGATCTAAAGCTCTAAATCTAAAGATCTAAATCTAAAGAACTAGATCTAAAGCTCTAGATCTAAAGCTCTAAATCTAAAGATCTAAATCTAAAGCTCTAAAGCTCTAGTTGATGATCATCAAATTTTGCTTAAAAACTACAATTTTCGGCTTTTATTATGTCTCTCTAGCAGCTTCTAGCCAAAATATTATCGAAGTGATATCTAGAGGAGAAAGAAAGAAAGAAAGAAAGAAAGAAAGAAGTTGGAAGAAAGAGAAGACTTGCGTGTGTCCGTCCTCTTGCCCGTGTGCAAATAGTGATCGGCCGATGGAAAGGGGTGACTCCTCGAGACATCGCTTCATTCCCCTCCTTCCTTTGTACACGTATTGTCCATTATCAAATTGTCCCATATTTTTGATTGTCCCATGGCCTGGCTTACCCTCTAGTTTTTTACGATCTTTATTAATGTGATTGATTTTTGTTCTATCTTTAAGCCAGCTTGTTTTTTTGTAAGCTAAGGCTTTCCTATTTCTGAAAATGCTCACTTTTTAGATTGTTTAGCTTAGAATTAATTAGAATTAACAGGACTGGATCAATATCAGCAGATCAAATATCATTGAATAACTTTAAATCGAATTGAGATTCTTTCTGGAGCTCAATGAGATAGTTTTCCTCATTTGCAAGGCAGTTCTATACAAAAAGATAGATCCGCTAAAAGGTGTGGTTTAGGACTGAGGGATTTTAGCGTTTTCTGAAAGAATTCGCCGCTTTCTGAGTCGATATTTGTCTTAATTGGAAGTCAATTTAGTGAGTTTATAGCGTTTTTTGCAGGATTATTCGTTTTTGTTTTTACAGTTTGACAGGATTGGAATTTCTACGAAAATCATCGTAGAAAATCGTCGTAGAAAATCTTGATGGAGTACATGTCAACTAATTTCCATGTAACATTTATAACTTTTTAACATGTCCATCCTGCGTCACATCTACTCTACTAAACCCAAAACAAACAAGTTTCTCGAAAGCTTCCTGCTTTAAATTGTAAAGTGATTACGCGTTGAGTGGAAAGGCTTTCCTTCTCAACATTTTTCCCAAACCACACCCGTTTTCAAAGGATAAACCAAAGAAAAACACAAGCATTGTTTATTTTGTTCAACTTTCAAGCTACAGAGTTTATGGATTAAATAATAAAAGTTAATTTTAAGTGCTTTCAGCGATTTTAATCTAGACATCTTTTCTTGAGCTTGCGACTTTTAGTCAAGCGTCTGATTGCTAATTGCTGCATCCCAAAACGACTTCTTCTTTAGATCCAAAGCAAACAACCCTTCAATGCTTTGAGAGCATTCAACGTTCAGAGCATTCACCGAAATTCACGTTCTTTCTTTATTTTATTTCCGATTTTTAAACAGTTTGACTTAAAAATTCCAGGACTGGATGAATATTTGATGATAGAAAACTTCCGAATTGATTTAAATCAATTATTTAGCCTTTCTGGAGCTCAATGAGATAAATAGATAAATTTTAGGGTTCACAATAAATTATGGTGCTAATTATCGAATGTGCGATTTAGGACTGGGCGCTTTTCGCCTTTTCTAAAGTTTTTCAAGTGTTTCAAAGTTTACATTAATCTTAGCTGGAAGGCAGATTAATTGTTTTCCGTAATGGTTTTCGATTTGCTTAAAACTTGATGTAAGCAGCTTATAATCAGAAAGAGGACTGGAGGATTTTCATGTTATCTGTAACAGCTCACCGATTTCTGAGCCAATATTGATCTTATCTGGAAATCACTGTAATCTGTTTTGTTAAAGTTTTTCCCATTTTGCCAAATTTCATTTAAATGATGTGCAAATTGACGAATTGACGAAATGATGTGCAAATTGGGAATTATAACGTTTACTGAAACAGTTCTAAGCTAATTAAGGTAGTCAGCTCAGTCAACTCTTATCTGGTAGTCAGCCTAATATTTTCTACTACAATTATACAACTACAACAATTTCTACAACAATTTTTACTCTATATGAAATTTCGGCTGAAGCAGCCATTTGACTTTTAGGACTGGCTAGCTCCTCATTTGTACAAGGTTTAAAAATAAATTTTGAGTCAATTTTTTCTGTTCTGGATATCATTTAAGCGATCAAGCAACTTTCACGTAATTTTATTAAAATACAAAAAAAGTAATTTTATTAAGATACAGGACTGGCTCTTTTTCTTCCGTTTAATAAAATTTAGCAAAATTTTGATCACGGATTTTTCTTTCATGGAACACATTTCAATATTATTAAATACTAGATTCTTGTTTTTCGTCCTATTAGAAAAAAGTCATTTTAGTTAGATACAGGGCTGGCTCTTTTTCTTCCGTTTAATAACATTTCGCAAAATTTTGATCACGGATTTTGCTTTGATGGAACACATGTCAATATTATTAAACACTAGATTCTCGTTTACTATCTTTAAAATTTTGACAAACCGCACTTAATATTAACATTAAGATTAACATAACATTCCGGGGTCATGCACGCCAAAAAGCTGTTGCTTGCTAATAGGCAAAAGACATGCGAAATGTGTATGGTTTGATCGATTGAAGCTCTCTTTTCCCTCGGGACTCAAACCCCAAAGAGACCCGCAGGGCAAAAGAAATGGAAAGGTCCAGGCGATGCTTTTGTCTCTGCGTTTCCCGTGTCCCATTGGGATATCCTCTTTTTTTGCGCTTTCCGGCCTCTCCTCTTGAGGAGACCCCCCAGCTGCCCTCCTTCTTCTGTTCTGTTCTCCTCCCCTCTTATCTCACCCATTTTTTTTCGCTCTCATTTTCTGTCGTCCGCGAAACATGAAATTTGCCGCAAATATAGCCCTTTTGTCCATCATTTTTCGCTTTCTGATTTCTTGAGATTTCCTTCTAAGGGTTTTCATTCAAGATTTCATTCAAGATTTCATTCAAGAAAGGATTTGAGAGTTATTTTAGGTGAAAATACATTCTAGGATTTTATTGGATGGACTCTTTCATCTGATCTTTCAAAACATCTGAACTATGGATCTTTCAATTAGTTATATAGTTAGTTTGACTTAGAATTTGATCTAGTTGTGATGTTATTTTTAAATTTTTAAAAAATCGAGACTACCGACACGGGCCGGAGCCGAACCAGCGTCGTGTGGGCTAGAAAGAAATGCGTTCGCACTGCGCCATGGCCTGCTTGGGACCAGAGACGAGTTAACGTCTCTCAAGGATAGTCGAGCGGCCTCAAGGATAGTCGAGCGGCCTCAAGGATAGTCGAGCGGCCTCAAGCATGGCCGAGCGGCCTCAAGCATGGCCGAGCGGCCTCAAGCATGGCCGAGCGGCCTCAAGCATGGCCGAGCGGCCTCAAGCATGGCCGAGCGGCCTCAAGCATGGCCGAGCGGCCTCAAGCGGCCGAGCGGCCTCAAGCATGGCCGAGCGGCCTCAAGCATGGCCGAGCGGCCTCAAGCATGGCCGAGCGGCCTCAAGCATGGCCGAGCGGCCTCAAGCATGGCCGAGCGGCCTCAAGCATGGCCGAGCGGCCTCAAGCATGGCCGAGCGGCCTCAAGCATGGCCGAGCGGCCTCAAGCATGGCCGAGCGGCCTCAAGCATGGCCGAGCGGCCTCAAGCATGGCCGAGCGGCCTCAAGCATGGCCGAGCGGCCTCAAGCATGGCCGAGCGGCCTCAAGCATGGCCGAATGGCGAACGCATCTTTCAAACGAACGGAGAGGTCCCGGGTTCGACTCCTCTTGCCGCCAATTCTTTTGCTGCTAGATGAATTTTGGCAGCTTAGCTAGATATTTAGCTAGATACTTTTTCTTACTACTCTACATTCTTTTTTTCCCTTTCCGGCCCCTCATCTCTCCCTCATAAGCCCTCCTTGACACTCAGCTCTGATGAGGGTAATTGAATCGAATATTCGATCGCATTTCCTTCCTACACCCATGCTCTTTCAGTAATTATTAATGCAAATTGAGAGATTAAATTTCCAGACCACTGCCGCTTTCATGTTCTTTCACAATTTGTTAATTTCAATTTCCGGGAACCATTTTGACTGAGTTTGATTGAAATAGAAAAAAAAATTCGAACAAAAATTCCCATTAACAAATTACCAGTAACAAACTGCCAATAACAATTACATGCGTTCCAGAAAAAGCAAAACTTTGCATAAAAATCAAATTGCCTTCACAACAAAAAGATTTTTGCACCAGTCCTATTTCATCTTACAGGACTGGCACATTTTACAATACGAGTTTTATGATTTTCAAAAAACAATTAATTTTTATCGTTTTATGGATGTCAGCCTGTAAAACTAGAGGTAAATCTAGCTTTTCTTGACAATTTTAACTTTCCCGAAGCTGATCCATACGAGTTTTCAAACACATGGCATTTTTTCGATGTTATCGCCGAACAATCGATTAATTCGGTTTTTCTAGCCTCAGCCTCCTCTCACTCCTACTCAATTTGTTCCTCTTTCTCTGCTTTGATCCTTCTTTTATCTCCTCCACACGCTCCACCAGTTCCCCTCAATTTTACTGCTTTATCCTTTCCTCATTGTAGTGAATCGAAAATTTTCGATGATTTCCCGAAGCTTTCACTGATGCTTTCACCGTTCAAACAAAATTTCTTGTCGTTTTCGTTTTTCGTCGGCATGACTGTGTAATATGACGACTAGGAACGCGTCTTTTTTTTTTCTTTTTTCGCTTTTACAATATCTTTTTCATTTTTTTCTCCTCAAAGATCGGCAAAAAAAAGAAAAGGAGTAGTAGTTTAAATCTTGCATGCATGGCATTTTAGTTTTAAATTATTGTTGTTGTTGTTGTTTTCTGGATGACACCAAAGTCTTTGACGCCTTTTAAACGCTTATTTTATTTGATTTTTTTGCAGACTCCAAGACCAAAGTACAGGACTGGAAGTAATTTTCGCCATATTTAAAGCGAATTACTAAATTTTAACTCAAAAAGTTGTTTCCTGGATGTCAATGGGGCATTTAATGCATTTTTTGGACCCTGCTACTTAATTTTGCTTGTTGACTGTAAGACCCCAGTACAGGACTGGAAGTAATTTTCACCATCTTTGAAGGAAATCACTAAATTTTAACTCAAAACATTGTTTCCTGGATGTCACTGAAGCATTTGATGCATTTTTCAAACAATGTTGTTTAATTTTGTTGTTGACTGTTAGACTAAAATACAGGACTGGGATTAATTTTCGCCATATTTAAAGCGAATTACTAAATTTAAACTCAAAACATTGTTTCCTGGATGTCACTGAAGCATTTGATGCATTTTTTTGGACTTTGTTGCTTAATTTTGTTTTTGACTGTTAGACTAAAATACAGGACTGGGAATAATTTTTGACCTATTTAAAGCCAATCACTAAATTTTAACTCAAAAAGTTGTTTCCTGGATATCACTGGAGCATTAAATGCATTTTTTTGGACCCTGCTACTTAATTTTGCTTGTTGACTCTAAGACCATAGTACAGGACTGGACGTAATTTTCGCCATATTTAAAGCCAATCACTAAATTTTAACTCAAAAAGTTGTTTCCTGGATATCACTGGAGCATTTAATGCATTTTTTGGACCCTGCTACTTAATTTTGCTTGTTGACTCTAAGACCATAGTACAGGACTGGACGTAATTTTCGCCATATTTAAAGCGAATTACTAAATTTTAACTCAAAAAGTTGTTTCCTGGATGTCACTGGAGCATTTGATGCATTTTTTAAAACTCTGTTGCTTAATTTTGTTGTTGACTGTAAGATCAAAGTACAGGACTGGGAATAATTTTCGCCATATTTAAAGCGGATCACCGAATTTGAATTGGATTCAAGCTTTCTGGACACCATCGAATTGTTTTTGCTTAATTTGGAGGAATTTGGCTAGAAATCTCTTTTCATCAAGGTTTTGTCGAAATAGGACTGGCGCCAAATTTTCTCTATTATAAAAAAGTTATTCAAGCAAGCTAAATTTTTCAGGTTTATGGACCTCAAAAAGACTTAAAATTCATTCATTCATTCAATTCATTTTATTCTTTAAAATCTATCCCTTCAGAATTTTCTTGGAACAGAATTTTCAATTTTCATCGTTTCAATCATCACTCTAGTGCACATCGCCAATTTCGAAAGTCCCAATACTTTTCAGGATTCAAGAGCAAATATTTTTCGGAAATCCGAGAGTAATGGAAATTGGAGATGAGTCTACTCTCGATTTTTTTCAGCTTTCCTTTTTCTCCTCTCTAATCTCGATTTTCCCGTTTTTGGTCGCTTCAAGGCAATCCTTGAATCCTTCAGATCTCAGATTCTTCAGACAATTTTACCTTCTCTGATCCCTCAGAAATCCGAGCTAGAGCTTTGCTGATTGCTCTGAAATAAACAAATGCTATTGCTAGGCAAATGCTATGCTTTTGTACTCCAGAAAGTATTTCTCAAATTGACGGCTTTTTTGTGAGATTTTTTTACGAAAACGCTGATTTTTGTTATTTAAATGGCTCGGGTTTAACACGAATATTTAATTATGTTTTGTACAAGCTCCAGAATTAAAGCAAATGCTATTGTGTACTCCAGGAAGCCTTAAAATTTTGTTTGATCAAGATATCGCTTCAGAAATGAGCTTATATTGAGCCAGTCCTTTTCCTACCTAAATCCAAGTTTTCGTACGCAATTCCAAATTTGACTTCGACTTTCAAAATCACTTCACTGAAGTCCAAAAACACTAAAATTCTTGATTTTATGTTTTTTCTTTTCATATTGGAGTAGATTTTGAGCCAGTCCTGTATTGGAGTATATTGGTGGTATGCCTGGCTGGCGACCAGCACCGTAGAATGATCCTGTAACAATAGCATGCCTTCCAGTAACACCAAAGCTTCACATAAAATGAGAAGTTCTATAAAACCAAGCAAGATTTCGTGCCAGTCCTATTTCTCGAGCTGCCAGTTTTGGTTTTTCTCAAGCTGCTAGTTCTTCGTGTTGTTGCAATTTCTTGGCCATTTCTTGGCCATTTCGGGAGAAACAAATTCCCGTTAGCTGGCTGTCTTGGGGACCACGAGAAACGGACAAACCAGGAATCTCATTTGCCTACTTTCTCTTTTGGGTCCACCTTTTCAGCTCTATCCCAGCTCTATTCTTTTTTTTCCGCAAATCGCGTTTATCGCCGTTGTGGGCCGATTTTGCTTCAATTCTAATAGAATTTAGAGATTGTGAGGAGAGAAAGCAGGAGGAGAGAAAGCACTCACAAGGTAGACCTTAAAATCAAGACTTGCTCACAAGGTAGACCTGCTTACTAGCTCAAAAGTTTTACGATCTAGCTAGCCAAAATCCAGCTAGCCAAAATTCAGCTAGCCAAATCGAAAAGCTGAAAGGCAAATTCGAGAATTGGCAAAAAGACAAAAGCAATTGGCAAAGCTGTATTCTTAAATTGTTCTCAATTCCCTTTTTCTCTTCTTCTAGAGCTTTCGGCCTCTCTTCTAGAGCTTTCACCTCTCCAGAAAAAGCCACAAGTTGTTGGACAGTTGAAAAGTTTCATCTCCAGAATCTCAGCCTCTCTTCTGCCGCCAATATCGCTTATCCATAAATCTTCCTCCACTTTCTCCACTTTTTCCACTCCCGCTTTCTTCTCTTTTCTTCCCGCTTTCTTCTCTTCTCCCCTTTTTTGTCTCCTCCTCGTTCCCCTTTCCTTTTGATTTCCTTGACCTTGACAAGTCCTTGATTCGGGCACCATTTCTTTCTTTCTTTCTTTCTTTCCTTTTTTTTGCCTTTCAATTATTACACATCATAATTTTTGACTGTTTTTAGTTTAGAGATCAATAACTGATCAATAATGAATCCAGGCCTTAATTTAAAGATTCTTCAGTCCAGAACACTTGTCTAGGCCTGTCTAGGCTTCTGTTTTACTTAAGTAACTTCAGTTTGTCTCCAGTTCGTCTCCAGTTTGTCTCCAGTTTGTCTCCAGTTTGTCTCCAGTTTGTCTCCAGTTTGTCTCCAGTTCGTCTCCAATTTGACTCCAGTTCGTCTCCAGTTTGACTCCAGTTTGTCTCTAGTTTTACTCCAGTTCGTCTCCAGTTTGACTCCAGTCTTGCATTAAAGCGATATTTTGTGTTCCATAGAGAATTCTGTGCCTTATTTCTACTAGTTAGTTGTTTTAAATCAGTTCTTTTTACAGGAAATCTCGAAGTTTAAAGTTTTCAAAAGTTTAACTCCAAAGTTGACTCCAAAGTTGACTCTAAAGTTGACTCTAAAGTTGGCCCCAAAGTTGGCCCCAAAGTTGACCCAAAGTTGACCCTAAAGTTGACTCCAAAGTTGACTCCAAAGTTGGCCCCAAAGTTGACTCTAAAGTAAAGTTTGACTCTTTAGGGTTAAAATCTAAAACCCCTAGTAAAACCCTAGCAAAATCTCTCCTTTCTATGATTTCCCATCTCTCCAATCTTTCCTAGATCCAGCACAAAAATCCCAAATTTTATCCTGTCTCGGTCGCCTCGGTATTTGTCAATCACCATTCTCTACCGGTTTTCCTATCGGCTTTCCTTTTTTCTTTCTTTTTGCTTTCTCTTGTCGCTGTCTCTTGCGCTGATTTCTGTCATTTCTGTCCAGGAAAGTGTGATTTTAACTTGAGAAAACAGAGATTCACTTATACCCCCAAATTTCTCTTGATTTTCTTTAATTTTTTTTACGGAAAACTTTTGAAACAATAATCCTGGAGTGCATTCTTTCCGCCAAAAATTAGCGATTCTTTTGTTTTCGATTTCCAAGGTTGGCTGATTTTCGAAGAGGGCTGGCTGCTTTTCTCGCTCGATTGAAGACTTTTCCCTCATTTTGTTCTTTTCATTCACCATCCTGGAAGGCAAAATAGTGATTGTTAAAAAGGTTTTCTTGAATCTGAAGATTTCAGAAGATTTTTATTTTTAGAATTTCTGCACACAGAATTATCTTTTCATTTCTGCACTTTTATTCGAGTAGTGATTAACGCCATCTTTAGCTTTAGCTTTAACGCTTTAGCTTTAGCTTTAAGGCTATTAGCTTTAGCTTTAACGCTTTAGCTTTAGCTTTAACGCTTTAGCTTTAGCTTTAACGCCTTAGCTTTAACTTTAAGGCCACCGGTCACTTCCTCTGCTCCAATGCGTTCCAGGATAACAATTCTCCTTATCTTCTTCCTTGTTTCCTTCCTTTTCCTTCCTTTTTCTTCCTTGTTCTTCCTTTTTCTTCCTTTTTCTTCCTTTTCCTTCCTTTTTCTTCCTATTCCTTCCTATTCCTTCCTTCTCTTCCTTTCCCTTCCTTCTCCTTCCTTTTTCTTCCTTCTCCATTCCTTCTCCATTCCTTCTCCTTCCTTTCCCTTCCTTTCCAACCTCCGATTCATTGAGTATTCATGAAAATTGCGTTGAAAAAAGTGCTCCTAGACATTTGGCCAAAATCCATGACTCTGACTCATTATTCTCGCTTTTCCGCTTCTCTATGAGCTTTATTTATTTCCATCTGGTTCTGATAGGTGTCATTTCCAGTGAAAAATGGAGACAGCGGTTCATGGGAGGAGTTTAGCGTTGGCCGAATTGTTGGCTGAAGGAAGGATTCCGGAAAATGGAATTGATTTGAGGTTGGTTCAAAATGTTGAATGTTTAAATGAAAAACTTTCAAGTCACTTCAACAACAACAACAACGAGATCGACTCACTGGATGGGGGCTTCCTGTTGGGAGTGAAAGGATTGGGATCCGAGTCCGCTCAAGTCTCACATTCGTCGTCATTGGAAAGTCTGGATTCATCTCCTGGATCACTCGTCAACCATATGGGCAGTCAGGTATGGGAAAAGTTCAAGGTCTTGTCTTTCTGGATGAGTTGATGGAAGATTTTGTCTTCTTGGATGACTTGTTGGAAGATTTTGTCTTCCACTCTGTAAGAGTTTGGCAAGATCGATCCCGGGAACAGTTTTGAGTGAGAGCAAGATCAAGATCGAGATCAAGATCAAGATCAAGAAAACTTTGCGAATTCAGGAACCCGACGACGATGGAGAGTCAACCTCGTGTTCGGAGGATTCTTTCGAGATGTCGTCGACTTGTTCGACTCGGGAAACACCCGGCCATTCGCCCAATCGAGAGGGAACCTCTTCGTCGTTCACTTCGGGAGGCACTGAGTACAAGTCAGTACAAAAATAGAATCGCTTATCAATTCAACCAGCCGAAAAACCAAAACAGAAGAAAAGCCGGATTTTCTGGCTTTCTGGCGGGTTCAAGCAAAAGCCTGCTCAGAGCCGGGAGTCGAACCCGGACCCTTTGGGTTGTAGATGAGCTCGCTGCCGGCTGCGCCACGGCGACCTAAAAACGCCGAGGGAAAAACCCGCTCTTAACCGGGTTTTTTGGTAATAGATGAGAGCCGATGAATTTGAAACCAGCTTAATAGCGGCTTTTTTTCAATAGGTGATCAGACCGTCGTGGCGCAGTGGAGAGCGCGTTTTTTACGGCCCACGCGATCCGGGTTCGACTCCTGGCCGTGACCTGACTTTTGCTTTTTAGTCTAAGAAACCTAAAATTATGTAAATTGGCTCACGTGAAGATGTGATGAACGGAGAGACAGACAAACGGACGAGCAAACAGACAGACACAGCTCTTTTATATAGTGGATTCTAGACTTGATGACGACTCTTCTGCCGCTCCGACTCGTGAAGGATCCACCGATCGAGAGTCATCACCATCAAGCTCAATGATTCGAAAAGGACCCTCGACTTCAATGTCGATGGACTCTTTCTTGTTGAGGGTTTGTTCTGGTTCAGTTACGCAAATTAAGACCAAGATAGATAGATTTATTTGAAAGGATAGAGCAAGTTTGGTTTTGGTCCAGTTTTGGCCCAGTTTTAGGCAATTTTTGGACCAGTTTTGGCCCAGTTTTGGCCCAGTTTCCGCTCAGTTCCCAACTCTTGACTCTTCACCCAAAACTCAACCGAAATAAATCAAAGCCAAAGTTTCTAGGATCGAATCACGAACCTTCGGGAAAGCGTCGATGAATTGGACACGGGTTTGCCGAAACTCGACTTTGATCGTCTCGAGAAACAACTCCAAACAGCCGCCAAAGAGAGAGAAGACAATGAAAGGAAATTGCTCGGTGAAGAGGTGAGAATTTGATTTCAAAAAATTATTGCATTCTTATTGCATTCAAAATTTGTGCATTCAAAATTATTGAATTCAAAAAATTCGTGCTTTCAAAATTATCCAAATCTTTTGATCCAAATCTTTTGATCCAAATCTTTTGATCCAAATCTTTTGATCCAAATCCTTTCATCCAAGTCTTTTGATCCAAGTCTTTTGATCCAAATCTTTTGATCCAAATCTTTTGATCCAAATCTTTTGATCCAAATCTTTTCATCCAAATCTTTTCATCCAAATCTTTTCATCCAAATCTTTTGATCCAAATCTTTTGATCCACTAGCATTCTATCCAGATATATAATCGATTCTAGACTTGATGACGACTCCTCTGCCGCTCATCTTTTCAATCTTTTCATCCAAATCTTTTCATCCAAATCTTTTGATCCAAATCTTTTGATCCAAATCTTTTGATCCAAATCTTTTGATCCAAATCTTTTCATCCAAATCTTTTGATCCAAATCTTTTGATCCAAATCTTTTGATCCAAATCTTTTGATCCAAATCTTTTGATCCAAATCTTTTGATCCAAATCTTTTCATCCAAATCTTTTGATCCAAATCTTTTCATCCAAATCTTTTGATCCAAATCTTTTGATCCAAATCTTTTGATCCAAATCTTTTGATCCAAATCTTTTGATCCAAATCTTTTGATCCAAATCTTTTGATCCAAATCTTTTGATCCAAATCTTTTCATCCAAATCTTTTCATCCAAATCTTTTGATCCACTAGCATTCTATCCAGATATATAATCGATTCTAGACTTGATGACGACTCCTCTGCCGCTCCATTAGCGAATGCTAATGGAATTTAATCGAGAATTTAAAAATGAATCCTTTTAACAACAAAGGAATCTTAATGAAATCAAAAAAATAATCTCGAATATTTTACGAGCTTTTCCTTTTCCGATTTTAATCAAAAATTTTCGAAATTCTAGATATTTCCCGAGTCATTTTTTCAATTTTTTTTGAAAAATTAAAAAAAAAATTAAAATTAGCAAAAAACCGGGTTTCTATGGATGATTTTAGGGTAAGAAAGGGGAAACGAAAGAAACGGAGAAAAGCAAAATTAGCGTCTCAGCGGGGATAATGTCCGTGATGGAGAAATGGGGAAAAAGATGGGCATTTTTTAGCCATTTTTTGCTATTTTTTAGCCATTCCCCTTCCTAGATGAGCTGCACTCATCATATTTTTTCGCTGACTTGAGGATATTGTCTTAAATTTTAGATGTGCGTTCCAGTTTAGTCAATGGACGGTTTAGTATGTGACATTGGACTTTTATTTGCTGGGTTTTAGATAGAGTGCCTTTCAGTTTGGAGGATTGAAAGGTTTAGAATGTGGACTAGAACCTTTATTTGTTTGATTTTAGATAGGGTGCCTTCCAGCTTGAGGATTGAAAGGTTTAGAATGTGACCTACAACCTTTATTTGCTGGGTTTTAGATAGGGTGCCTTCCAGCTTGAGCAATGACGAGTTTAGAATGTAACCTACAGCCTTTATTTGTTTGATTTTAGGTAGGATGAGTTCCAGATCGACCAATGACGAGCTTAGAACGCAACCTACAGCCTTTATTTGCTTGATTTTAGATAGGGTGCCTTCCAGCTTGAGTAATGATGAGTTTAGAATGTAACCTACAACCTTTATTTGCTTAATTTTAGATAGCATGAGTTCCAGATCGACCAATGACGAGCCTAAAAATTAGATTGGACTTTTAATCGGGCATAAAATGCGGTTTTCTTGAAATCCCATTCCCATACCCCATTTTCACCTGTCTTTACTCAATGAAAAGCTCAAGACGTCGAGATTTCGAAAGGAATTTTGACCTTACTTTGTATTTCTTGCGAAATCTTGAGCCATTCTCAAGCTCTAGAACTTTTTAGGGTTTCAAATTTGCACTCTGGACCAAATTCTACAGTAGTAGTCGAAATTTGACTGGAATTTGACTGAAATTTGACTGGAATTAGACTGGAATTTGACTGGAATTTGACTGGAATTTGTATCTCTTGCGAATCCAACGAATCCAACTTTTGACATTCCTAGGTTCGTCGCCGTTTGGCCATGCAAGTGGACGCGGTTTACTCGGGTCCAACTCCTTCAATTTCCACGAGACCGAATCGATCGAATTTAGCGCTTCGCTTGCAAATGGCTATGAATTTACAGGTAATTTCTAGATTTAAAGATTGAATAAATCTTGAATAAGAAGACGAATTAAATAGATTTGAACATTTTGAGAAAGATTGAAGCTTTTTGAGGAAGATTGAAGCTTTTTGAGAAAGAGTGAAGCTTTTTGAGGAAGATTGAAGCTTTTTGAGAAAGATTGAAGCTTTTTGAGGAAGATTGAAGCTTTTTGAGAAAGATTGAAGCTTTTTGAGGAAGATTGAAGCTTTTTGAGAAAGATTGAAGCTTTTTGAGGAAGATTGAAGCTTTTTGAGGAAGATTGAAGCTTTTTGAGAAAGAGTGAAGCTTTTTGAGGAAGAGTGAAGCTTTTTGAGGAAGATTGAAGCTTTCTGAGAAAGAGTGAAGCTTTTTGAGGAAGATTGAAGCTTTTTGAGAAAGATTGAAGCTTTTTGAGGAAGATTGAAGCTTTTTGAGAAAGATTGAAGCTTTTTGAGGAAGATTGAAGCTTTTTGAGAAAGAGTGAAGCTTTTTGAGGAAGATTGAAGCTTTTTGAGGAAGATTGAAGCTTTTTGAGAAAGAGTGAAGCTTTTTGAGGAAGATTGAAGCTTTTTGAGGAAGATTGAAGCTTTTTGAGAAAGAGTGAAGCTTTTTGAGGAAGAGTGAAGCTTTTTGAGGAAGATTGAAGCTTTCTGAGAAAGAGTGAAGCTTTTTGAGGAAGATTGAAGCTTTTTGAGAAAGATTGAAGCTTTTTGAGGAAGATTGAAGCTTTTTGAGAAAGATTGAAGCTTTTTGAGGAAGATTGAAGCTTTTTGAGAAAGAGTGAAGCTTTTTGAGGAAGATTGAAGCTTTTTGAGGAAGATTGAAGCTTTTTGAGAAAGAGTGAAGCTTTTTGAGGAAGATTGAAGCTTTCTGAGAAAGATTGAAGCTTTTTGAGGAAGAGTGAAGCTTTTGATAATTCCAAATCCCTCTATAGTATTCTATTTACGTTTAGGTTTGCTACATCAATGAGATGAGCGAAACGAGCGATGCTGAGGCGTCATCTTCAGGTAAGCTTCGGGAAATGAGCCTTTTCCATCAGCTTTTTACAGGACTTGTGAGGAAACTGAACATTTTCTTTAAGAAGTAATCTTTTTTAAACGATCATAGTTTATTCTGGATGTCACAAAAGCTAGAAATGGCGATAAAGAGTAAAATTCAAGAAATTAGCCTTTTTTATCAGGTTTTTACAGGACTTGTAACCAAATTGCAAACTTTTCTCAAGAACTGATCTTTTTTAAAAGATCATCGTTCATTCTGGATGTCACAAAAGCTAAAAATAATTTCAGAAAGCGATGACAAGTAAAATTAGTCTTTTCTGCCTTTTCTATCAGCTTTTTACAGGACCTGTGAGGAAATTGAACATTTTCTTTAAGAAGTAATCTTTTTTAAACGATCATCGTTCATTCTGGATGTCACAAAAGCTAGAAATGGCGATAAGGAGTAAAATTCATGAAATTCGCCTTTTTTATCAACTTTTTACAGGACTTGTAACCAAATTGCAAACTTTTCTCAAGAATTGATCTTTTTTAAAAGATCATCGTTCATTCTGGATGTCACAAAAGCTAAAAATAATTTCAGAAAGCGATGACGAGTGTCGAATGCCGAAGAGTCGCTCAGTGCCTTGTTTGCGGTCGAAATTGCGAGAAGATCCATTGATAAACGTGTTAAAAGAACGAGTTTCACAAGGAGATCAATTAAAACCAGGTAAGCGCATTAAAAGTGAACGTTGGCTTGACTCTTGGCTTGACTCTTAGCCTTTTCTAAACCTAGGGCTCCTTGTGTTAGCAGTTTGTCCGAGTTCTCATCAATTTCTTGGCTTAAAACCTAAAGGAATTTAAATTCTTCGATTTTTTTCATCTATCTGGATGTCATTCTCTTAAATGAGCTAAAAATGAAATAAAATCGATGATTTTTAAATTAATCATAAATTATTTGGAACTTTTCCTGGAAAAGGCGGTTTTTAATGGTAAAAAGAAGATGAAAAACATTTTTCTAGAACGGAGAACGATGCTAATTTGTCTTCTTTTGGCTTTTCTTTAGACGTTGAAGGGATTAAAGAAATTTTTTCCTTTCTAGGATTAGAGAGGTCAATTTTTTGAACTGAAAAAAGTGAAAAAAGACTAAAAAATTGAAAAAAAGACCCAAAAAGCCTCAAAAAAGACTCAAAAAAGCCTCAAAAAACCCTTTCTTTTCAGTTAAGTACCTAAAAAACTTGTAGCTTTACTTGAAAAATGCAAAATTTAGCTGAAAACGAAAGATTTTCTAGGGAAAAATGACGATAAAGCAGAGGATTTCGGTTTTAAACGAGCTCACTCAAATTTCTCGCTTAGTTTTTTCTGGTTTTGTTTTATTTTGACGGAAAATGAAACTATGGAGGTCACAGGAAAGAAATTTGGAAAAAGATTGAAAAAAAGAACTATTTGAAAAATTTGTAATTGCAGCCGAGCGTCAACAACTGCTGAGCGCTGAGACGAAAGCGGTGGTGGTGAAATCGAAAAAAGAGGGTTTAAATGCGTTGGATGAGTACCGGTCAGTGAAATGGAAGGGGTTTTGGCTTTGAAAACAGTTTTAAACAGGTTTAAACGGGTTTAAACGGGTTTAAACGGGTTTTAAACAGTTTTAAACAGTTTTAAACGGTTTTAAACGGTTTTAAACGGTTTTAAACGGGTTTAAACGGGTTTAAACGGGTCTAAACGGGTTTAAACGGGTTTTAAACAGTTTTAAACGGTTTTAAACGGGTTTAAACGGGTTTAAACGGGTTTAAACGGGTTTAAACGGTTTGAAATCAATTTTAAACTGTTTTAAACAGTTTTAAATCTGTTTTAGACAGTGTTAAACAGTTTTAAACGGTTTGAAATCAATTTTAAATCAGTTTTAAACGGTCTTAAACAGTTTTAAACAGTTTTAAACAATTTTAAATCAGTTTTAGACAGTTGTAAACAGTCTGAAATCAATTTTAAACAGTTTTAAACATTTTCAAACAGTTTTAAACAGGTTTAAACGGTTTGAAATCAGTTTTAAACAGTTTTAAACAGTTTTAGACAGTTTGAAATCAGTTTTAAACAGTCTTAAACAGTTTTAAATGGTTTGAAATCAATTTTAAACGGTTTTAAACAGTTTAAAACAGTTTCAATCAATTTTAAACGGTTTTAAATGGTTTTAAACGGTTTTAAACGGTTTGAAATCATTTTTAAACATTCTTAAACATTCTTAAACATTCTTAAACAGTTTTAAACACTTTTATTCAATTTGTGAACTTGCCGAAATTTAGACGAAACAAATCTCGAGCCTCCGAAGTTCCCCGTCAATCTCGGCAACTATTAAGTCGACTGAGCACCTCGGAAATCGCAGAGATTCTGCGGAAAATTCAGGACGCTATAGCTGGTGAGCTGAGCGGTTTTTTTAACGTTTTAATCTACTCTAGTTTTCTGTGTCTCTAGTTTTTCTCAATAAAGCTGCGATTAGATTAGAAAAGTTATCGTTTTACCGTTTTCAATTGCAGGGAAAAACGGCGAGTTAGTGCGGCTGCTGATCGAAAGAGACACTTTGCATATGGAACACGACTCTTTGCTCGTTGACATCGATGATTTTCAGGTAAAGCTTAGAGTTGACTAGGGAAAAGTCGTTGAGCTGGAAGTTGATCAGCTGAAATGATAGCTTATCCGAAATGACAGCTTATCGAAAATCAGATAAGCTAATCACAAACAGCTAGAATTGTTTGAAACAGCTAGAATCAGCTAGAGCCAGCTAGAACCAGCTAGAATCAGCTAGAGCCAGCTAGAATCAGCTAGAACCAGCTAGAGCCAGCTAGAACCAGCTAGAATCAGCTAGAACCAGCTAGAATCAGCTAGAATCAGCTAGAATCAGCTAGAATTGTTTGAAATCAACGAGAAATCTCGTCTTTATTGTAAGCAAATAAGTCTGAAAATTAATCTAAAAATCAATGAATCTTTCATCAATCCAAAACTTAATCAAAAACAAATCGTTTGTCCAGTGTAGGATTCGAACCCACCAGGAAAGGGATTCGATCGTTTTGTAGACAATCACACTAACCACTAGACCATCAGGGCTGTTTGCAGGGAAACGGAAACTCATTTTATATCAACTTTGAGGCAAGAAATCTTTAGTTTGAGAAAAAACTCTTCAGCTAGGTCTTAAGCTGAGTGTACGTTGCCCTTCCAAAGGCGGTCGTGGTCTATTGGTTAGTGTGCTCGTTTACAAAACGAATCTCCTTTCCCTCCACGAGGGTTCGAATCCCCCGGTTGCTTTTTAATAAGAATTTTGATTTTCCTACTTGTTCACTTTATTTACAAGCCAAATTTTGCAATGAAACGAGATGTGAAATGTCAAGGGTTCAATCCCGTTGGCTAGATTCAATCCCGTTGGTTAGTTTCAATTCGTTCTTTTCCCCAAATAGGTTTTTCTCTTTTCTACATTTAGAACTGTTTTTCGATTCTTTGTACGACATTCTTCTTTCGAATTTCCCCATTTTTGATTCCAGGAACACGAGGCCGAAGCCCCAGCCTTGGATTTGAAACGACTTTTCCATCTGCAAGAAAAACCGGAAGAAATTGTCGAGCTCAAGAAAGGAAATTGTTTGAAAGTTGGTTTTTTTGAGGGAAAGGAAGGAAGCCTTTGTGAAGGAAGGAGGCCTTTCTAATCTTGAATTCAGGATTCACCGAAGGAAGGAGGCCTTTCTAATCCTGAATTAGGGCCTAGCCCTGGTAAGAAGAAGCGCAAAACATTTTCTCAATTAGAAAGGCTTCCTCCCTTCGGTGAATCCTAAATTTTGACTCAATTCGATCAAAACTAGACTAAAATGATTCGATTTTAGTCATTTCTTTCACTTTTTAGAGCTTTTTTTGTAGTTTTGTAGCCTATTTTGGACTTTGCTTAGCTTATTTTGCGAATTTCAGCCAATTCCTGCCCGACCGAGTCGCCCGAAAACCCTCGAAACGTCGAATGGAGTGCAAAGGAAGCCAAGCAAGGCGTCGAGCCAAGCGTCGAGCCAAGCGTCAAGCCAAGCGTCAAGCCAAGCAACGAGTTTCTTGACTGAAAACTTGCCATCACCATTCGCTCAACTTTCTCCCTCAAAAATCTTGTCTAACTTTAGGATATTTCGGCGGTGAACTTGATTTATTTCAAATTTAATTCAAAAAATTTTTTGACCGATCTCGGGATCGAACCCAGACCCCTCCCTAGAGCTTCCGACCGGCAACCAAACGCGCTAACCACTAGGCCATCCACCCACAGTCCTCGCCCATCAGAAAAGCCGTTTTCAACCCCCCGTCCCTCAAATTTTACAATTTTTTTTGATAAATCTTTATTTTTTTTCTCTTAAAATCACGCGAACTGAGATCAACGAAAAATAAGCCGAAAGAGAGAATAATTAAGGCTAAATAAAAAGCTTTTCATCAGTTCTGGATGTCACTAAACAGTTAGCAATTCTTAGTTCCTGAAAATCGATAACTTTTCGATGGCGCAGTGGGGAAAGGCTTGATTTTCGAGGCCGACGGTCGCTGGTTCGACTCCGGCCGCCGCCAAAAGTTTTAGCTTTCTGTAATTTCGGCTTTCTGTAATTTTCTGTGATTTCGGCGTACAGCCAGCCATCAGAAAAGCCGTTTTCAATCCCCCGTCCCTCAAATTTCACACTTTTTTTTGATAATCTTTTGATAATTTCTTTTGTTTAGAATTTTTCGAAACTTTTTTTATTTTTATAAAATTGAACTCTTCAATGGGTATTTTTTCGCTTTCACAATCGTTTTTTTCTCTATTTTTTTTTCTTTATTTCAACAAAAATCCCCAATTTTTTGGTGCTTTTCTTTGATTTTTTAGGCACTTTACATTGAAAAATATGGAAATTTCAGATTTTTCTTTATCTTTTTCCAATTTTTATCAATCGATTCGATAGTTGTGTGGATTTAGAAGTGATTTAGAAGTGATTTTCTTTTCATTTTCTTCATTTTCCTCAGTTTTCTGTCATTTTCTTCATTTTCTGTCAAAAATTTCGTCTTTTCTGATCCGGTTTCCTGAGTGATCCAAAAATCAAAGCAATAAATGACTTCTAAAAACGGAAACCATCATCGAAAATCACATTTTTGGCTAATCTGGATGCCACAGAGAAAGAATAGAAAGAGAAATTTTGAAAAATCACAATTTAAAAGAAAAACAAGATCAAGAGAGCTTATCAATCGTTTTTGAGCTCAATTTACATATAGAATTAGTGCTTTAATGAGATTTTGAACTTTTGGAAGTCACACTTCAACAAGCTGACAAGTTTAGGCGAAAATTTGGACCCGGTTCAGTTACCCAATTTTTCTTGGTTGGGCAATAAAAGCGATTCGGTTAGATTTTGTCAAAGGCCGCTAAAACTTTCCACAGATCCCTAGTGCATTCCAATTTGAGTTTTGACAAAGCTAAACAAGCTGCTTTCCTGTCCACAGAACCACTTCAGAAGACGGACTTGGATCAGCAAAACGATTATCAGCAAGAAGGAACACAAAGCGAGGATTGTTTAGAGTTGGCGCTTGAACAACTTTCTTGATTTCATTGAATTCAACTCTCTGGCAACTCTCTGGACCTTAATCCAGTGGATTTTTTTATATGGAGCGTTCTTAAGGACTTTTTCTATATAGAGCTTGTTCAAAACCCCATAGAAACGTCAACTCATTGAAGAGAGAGCTTGACAAAGCCTGGCAAACACTTGATATCCTTTAATGACCACCATAGAAACGCCTACAAGCCTCCAAGCTCTAGAAGCGCCTACAAGCTTGCAAGATGGTGGACTGTTGGACAATTGGACTGTTACTGGTTTCACTGGTAATTTGACTTCTAATTGTTACATGTTGATAAAGGAAAGTTATCAAAACATCAAGCCTAGGACCTTAAATTTATGATAGCTTTTCCTTTTTTGATCATTGAGACAATAAGAACTTGTTTTGATTCAGCTGAACTCAAAGATTTCTCAAGAAAACGAGCACTCCAATGTTTTGAGACAATTCACTAAGAAAGAAAGAAAAGAAACAAAATTTTTGAGAATCCTGGAACGCACATCAAAGCAAGCAAGAAGTTTTTCAGCTTTTCAGCAAAACTCGGAACCGCTACTGGGATCGAACCCTCGACCCTCAGAGCGCTAGCCAAGCTCACTAACCACTCGGCCATCTTGCATCAACATCAAAACGCTTTAAAAATACTGCAAATTTCAAATATTTATTCTAAATCTCTAAATCTCTTCAGTTTCCTCGTCAAATACAAGCCCGGTCTTGGTCCAGTGGCAATCCGGCACTTTTTCCACGTCGAATCTTCTCGAGAAGCGTTTCTCCAAAATTTCTTCATTTTTCGTCTTTATTACCCAAGTATCCAACCATCTGGAAGTCACTTGAACTGATTAAAAAACAACTTCAACTTACTTTCTGATTTCTTTCTCATCGATTTCGAAGCCTGGTCTATACCGCCAAAGTTCTGCCTCTTTTCTTAAAGCGCAATGACTGAAACAAATAATTGATTGGTTAATTGGCTAAGCTGGAAGTCACCAGAGAACGTCATTATGAACAAAAACGGAAAATCGCAGCTTGTAGCTACGCGACTTTCCGTTTCCATTGCTAATGACATTTCCGCAAAATGCCTATTTCTTAAAGTTTGGCTCTTTTTTAGATGTTGTGACTGCCAGATGGAAGATTCGTATAAGTTTTGAACCAATTCAGTGTTTAGAACCTGTTAAAAGCTGTAGATACCTGAGATTGTGAAAAGCTTCATTGGTGAATTGATAATCCCACCAACCGAACTCACCAGGTCGACTCCTTTGGCTAGAAATGATTGCTTTCATGCTCGAATGTTTAGTAAATCCTCACCTTTCCTTCCAATTATGAAAGATGAAATCGTTTCGGCTGAATTTTCCCTCAGTCAACCATCCATCTCGCACATAAGAATAGGATTTTCGCAAAAACTTGATCCCCGGAATGTTCCGGTTGTCAAGAAGATCCCTGACGCAAACCTCGTAAAGATAAAGCCAGCAGTCTCTTCTGAAATCAGCTTGACAATCCAAAGAGCCGAAAACTCACTTCGCTAATTCCCACCAATATTCGCATTTTGTCAGATTTGCCTCAAGTTCTGGGAAGTAATTGCGAATAATTCCACTCTAAATCAGCTTTTAAAAGGTGAATAGAGTCGTGTTTAAGATCCAGGATTGTTTCCAGGCTTGTTCCAGCTCATTTCAAGGGTTTTTAAGGCCTGGAAAACGTTTTGAGAAGTTGGCCAGGTCTTTGGCCTCTTAATTGAATCTGATTAGATAGAAAATGAAATTTCGGGCGAACTGGAGGGCACGATATAGGGATTTGAAAAGAAATGAGGAATTTGCGGTAGGTTAAATAGTGACTCAAACTACCGTACCCCCGGAGTACTGTAACTAGTCGTAGATAAAAGAAAATGAGCTAAAACGCTTGTGTGGCATCCAGGATTGACAAATCAGGCAAAAAAAACTTAGAGTCACTATATAAAAAATCGCTAATTGGCTACTGTCGGAAACTAGCGTCGTTTTTTTCTTTTTTGCACTGCAATTTTGCAATAAAACTCTTGTGTGACATCCAGGATTGACAAATAAACTTTGGCCTGGCCTGGTCTGTCTGAGGTTTTGGGTATTTCTTCTCTTAGTCACTAGAAAACCAAAGGCTCTACTCTGGGCCAGGTTTGTTCAAGTCTACTGGCCTGATTCTGACCTGATCCTTGCCCTAGTACAGCCTGTTAGTCCTCAACTGATCAGCTTCAGCTGAGTTGTAGTCAGCTCAATCTTTAAGCTCAAGCTCAACTCAAATTAAATTGCACCACATTGGTGACATTCATTCAAAAGCTGGCTTGGGCAACTTATTAAAGCTCAGGCTTAGGCTGGCTTGGACTTAGTGCGAAGGCTAGCGGCTAGCGGCTAGCGGCTAGCGGCTAGCGGCTAGCGCCTAGCTGAGCTAGTTTGGGCTGAACCCCCATTTTCTGGATCTCAGCCCGTTCCCGGAGTTAGGCTTAGGCTGAAACTAAGCTCACATGAATCGCCGCATTATCGCGTCCATATCTTCCTCCATACTCTGTTTCACTTTTCGCCCACATCATCAAGAAATCCCGGCCACGTGGATCATTTCTAAACTAGAGTGAAATCTCTTTAAACTGCCTACCTAACAATATATGATCCAGCCATAATCTCCGAGTTCATCACCCGATTCGTTAACACCAGAAAGGTTGAAGGGTTTGTTGGGATGAATTCGTCGATTTTTTGGTTTGGGTTGATGATGCCTAGAGGGGAAATGTTGGCTATGGGATTGCAGAGGATTGCAGAGGATTGCAGAGGTTTAAGCAACATGCAACAATGAGAAATCTCCCCCTGAACTCACCCATATCCGCATCCAGCATCACAAACCATTCATGTTCCGTCGTATTCATGAAGTTCGCCAGAATACAATGTCGCTGATGCATATACTGAATGATTTCCCAGTCCTTTCCTTTCCGCCAAACTCACATCTTCCATTGCACATCCTTTCACATTCTCCTCATCATTCACGATCAAATAATAAGGGATTTCTCTTGATTCACAATAGCAAGCTAGTGATTTCTGAGCTGATTCGTACTCGTCAAGATTCGAAAGACTTTCCATTAACACAACGAAAGCATAGAGACCAGTCTGAACTTTTCAAAGCCTCAAAAAACAAGGTCCAGCTGAGTCTCTGTGAGCTGAGCCTCTCTGGACCTTGTTTTCTGGATCTGAGCCCAGCTTTCAAACCTTGTTCTTAGATGAATTCGTCAGCTGCTGGAGAAATAGACCAAGTCGATTGGTTCGGTGTTTTGGTGGGGAGGTAAAGCCTGAAAAATCGATGAGTGAAACGATTCGAGTTTTGCAGATATAGAGCTAGAGATAGAGCTAGAGATAGAGCCAGAGATTGATTGCAACGCTGGATTGCAATCCTTGATTGATTGTAATGCTTTAGAAGCTAGATTTAGGATAGAAACGTGGCTTGGGCCGGGCTAGATCTTGATCTTGATCTGGCTTGATCTAGACCAGATCTAGTCAGGTCAGCAGGTCTAACAATAAGCCTAAAGTAGGAGTCAAATCCTGGCCAAATCCTAGCCAAATCCTAGCCAAATCCTAGCCAAATCTTTGGTTTAAAGTCTGGCTAAACCCAAGCCAGATCTTTGGCTTAAAGCCTGGCCAAATCTGGGCCAAATCTGGGCCAAATCCTGGCCAAATCTGGGCCAAAAGCAATGCTGATTGTTTTAAATCTCTTCAGTTTCCTCGTCAAATACAAGCCCGGTCTTGGTCCAGTGGCAATCCGGCGTCAAGTAGGAGTCAAATCCTGGCCAAATCCTAGCCTGATCTTTGGCTTAAAATCTGACCAAATCCTAGCCAAATCCTGGCCAAAGCTCTGGCCAACTCCCGTCTGGCATTGGTTGTCAAAAACCTGCCATAAAACTTACCACAATATTCGAAGAAAAGAACAAACATAAACAGTAAAAGGAGCGCAATCAGTAATCTCCTTTTCTTCAGAATTCGACATAAAAATAGTAGCTTGATATTTGAAATTAGCATTAAAACTTTCAAAAAAGCAATGCGAATCGTTTTTCTGACGACCAGAAACGACAAAATGAGGAAATTGATTAGGGAAATGAAGCCTAAGCCTAAGCATTTCACCTGCCAAATTTCTATAGCGGATAACTACCGAATTGTAATTAATTTCTCACCATTTTCCTTTTAATTTTAATTCGGATAAATGAAAGGGGACAAAAGAAAGGAGATAAAAGAAAGGAGATAAAAGAAAGGGAATAAAAGAAAGGGGATAAAAAGGGATTTTGTTTTCCTCAATTTGTAGTACTTTTCTTGAATTGTCATTCTTGTCACACTTTTAAAGTTTAATTTTCTAAAATCCTGAATCTATTGAACTTTTTAGATATCGTGACATCCAGATTGGGGTTATTTCTTCGAAATTACAGACTTTACTTGGCAAATTTTCAAAAATTCGATGAGAACTTAGAGCTTCCAAAAATTTTTTTCAATCCTGGATTTCACAAAATCTATTAAACTTTTTGGATACAGTGACATCCAGATTGAAGTTATTTCTTCGAAATTACAGACTTTATATGGAAAATTTTTCCAAAAAACGAGGAGAACTTGAAAATCCATCAGAAATTTTTTTAAATCAACGATTTGAGTTTAAAATTTCAAATCTTTCAACTCTGTGACATCCAGATTGAACATATTTGCTAGAAATTATAGGCCAGACTTCGCAAATTTTTAAAGAACCAAGGGGATCTTGAAAGTTCTAAAAATTTTTGTTTAATTCTGGATTTCACAAAATCTATTGAATTTTTTAGATATAGTGACATCCAGATTGAAGTTATTCCTTAGAAATTACAGACTTTATTTGGAGGATTTTCAGAAAATCGAGGAGATCTTGAAAGTTCTAAAAAAACTTTTTTTAATTCTGGATTTCACAAAATCTATTAAACTTTTTAGATACAGTGACATCCAGATTGAAGTTATTCCTTAGAAATTACAGACTTTATATGGAAAATTTTTCAAAAATCGAGGAGAACTTGAAAATCCATCAAAAATCTTTAAAATCAATGGTTTAAGTTTAAAGTTTCAAATCTTTCAACTCTGTGACATCCAGATTGAACATATTTACTAGAAATTATAGACCAGATTTGAAAAGTTTTAAAAAAAATCAAGGGGATCTTGAAAGTTCTGAAAAAATTTTTTTAATTCTGGATTTCACAAAATCTATTGAATTTTTTAGATATAGTGACATCCAGATTGAAGTTATTCCTTAGAAATTACAGACTTTATTTGGAAAATTCTTCAAGAAATCGGCGAGAACTTGAAAATCCATCAAAAATTTTTAAAATCAACGATTTAAGTTTAAAATTTCAAATCTTTCAACTCTGTGACATCCAGATTGAACATATTTACTAGAAATTATAGACCAGACCTAGAAAGTTTTCAAAAAATCGAGGAGAACTTAAAAGTTCTAAAAAAACTTTTTTTAATTCTGGATTTCACAAAATCTATTAAACTTTTTAGATACAGTGACATCCAGATCGATGTTATTTCTTAGAAATTACAGACTTTATTTGGAAAATTTTCAAGAAATCGAGCAGTACTTGAAAATTCTTCAAAAACTCAGAAGTTCTTTCGAATTCTAGCTCAATTCTAGCTATTTCAACTCTGTGACATCCAGATTGAACATATTTGCTATTACATTGAGTTAAAAGGCTAAATATCTATGTTAAAATGCTCAATGCTCTGCTAAGATATCAGTTTTCCATCAGGAATGAGATTTTCAGATCTCTAAAACTAAAAGAGTTAACGCAAATGATTCCGATTTTGATTTAGTATCGTTAAAGTACGAAAAAACCCATAAAGAGGCTGAAAAAAGGCTAAAAACGAAAAGATAGAAATATTTTTTTTTGATTTTTGATTATTTTGGTCTATAGAATAGGTAAAATATGAGAATTCGCAATTTCATCGTTTTGTTTTGTTTTGTTATTTGCTATTTGCTAGAATTCTATAGATATTTCTTTTAGTTTTCAATTGCTAAAAACAAATTTCCTTTCCTTTTATAAACACAACGAAAAAAAATCACAGAAAAGACGAAAAACCCGTTTTTTTTTGGTATCCGTACTCTTTTAATAAACAAAATCTTGAAAAAAATAGCTAAAACCAGCTAAAAAACGAAATAGAATTGAAAATATCCATCATTCATGTAGTTTAAAACAGTTTAAATCACAGTTTTTAATGGCAATTCACTGCCGAATCCACGTTGAACGTTTGCGAGAGCTTTGCTTGCCGATCTCGTTCTTTTTTCGTGTTTTTTATCCAAGTATCCAACGATCTGGAAGTCACAGTACAGTTTTTTCGCTTTTCTAGAGCTCACTTTCGATTTTCGGCAACGGTCACTCGGAAGCCGGGCTTGTAACGCCAAAGCTGGTAGGCTTCCTCGCCCGATGTGCAGAGACTGAAAAAAAGAACTCAAGAACGAAGCCAAGCAGCCAGCCAGCTAGCCAGCCAGCTAGCCAGCCAGCCAGCTAGCCAGCCAGCCAGCTAGCCAGCCAGCCAGCTAGCCAGCCAGCCAGCTAGCCAGCCAGCCAGCTAGCCAGCCAGCCAGCTAGCCAGCCAGCCAGCTAG
Organism: Mesorhabditis belari; assembly: GCA_958450365.1. Lineage (NCBI taxonomy): Eukaryota > Metazoa > Nematoda > Chromadorea > Rhabditida > Rhabditidae > Mesorhabditis > Mesorhabditis belari. Next base: position 47,650 of record CAUEEP010000111.1, read on the forward strand.
CCAGCCAGCCAGCTAGCCAGCCAGCCAGCTAGCCAGCCAGCCAGCTAGCCAGCCAGCCAGCTAGCCAGCCAGCCAGCTAGCCAGCCAGCCAGCTAGCCAGGCAAATATAAACCTTAAATTATTGAAAGCATCCTCGGTGAATTGGTAATCCCACCAACCAAATGCGGCTCGATTGTTTTTTACTCTGAAATTTCATGATAAAGAGAGCTTTTTAGGAAATGGGGATACGCAGATTTTCATGCTGATTTCAAATATCTCTTCCGTTTTCTCTAAATGACAATCTGCGAAGAGTTAGAAGTGTTTAAAGTTTTGTTAGGACTGTGGTCATTTGAGTCTCCTTGCGCCCTCTTAACGGTCTCCTTGCCCCCTCTTAATAGCTTCCTTGGGGACCCGTTTCCCTGCAGCTGTGGCCGAGTGGTAAAGCCCTCGTTTCCAAAGCCAGACCTGGCAGGTTCGATCCCAACCTCGACTTTTTTTAAAAAAAAGATGGTTCATTTGGGTATTAAGGGCCTCCTTGAGAGCTTAATTGCTTGCAGCCGTGGCCGAGTGGTAAAGCCCTCGTTTCTAGAGCGAGAGCTCACGGGTTCGATTCCCACTTCGGTTTATCTAGCTTTTTTTACAAAAAGGTGGTTTATTTGGGTGTTAACGGTCTCCTTGGGGGCCTGTTTTCCTGCAGGTGTAGCCGAGTGGTAAAGCTCTCGTTTCTAGAGCGAGACATTGCAGGTTTGATCCCGACCTCGACTTTTTAAAAAAAAAAGATGGTTCATTTGGGTCTTAATGGCCTCCTTGATTCGTTGCAACTGTGGCCTAGTGGTAAATCCCTCGTTTCTAGCGCGAGAGCTCATCAGTTCGATTCCCACTTCAGTCTATTCTTTGCTTTTTTTCTCGGTCAGATTAAATTGTTAAAGCCCACTTCTCTTTCCAATTGTGAAAGATGAAATCATGTTGACTGAATTTCCCTCCAGTCAGCCATCCATCCCGCACATAGGAATAGGTTTTCTCCAGGAACTGAAAGATTCGATAAACTAGTGTCGAGAAAAAAAAGGCGTTTAAAGTTAGACGACGCGACTGTACGACTGTACATTCTGGCTATTTACGACATTCTGTAGCCATTTTCGAGCTTACAGCTTTCAAATGTGGGAAATTTTCGATGAACCTGAACGCCTGGAATGTCAAAGTTGTCGAGGAGATTTCGAACACAGACTTCATAAAGAAAAAGACGACAATATTGTCTGTAAAATTGGTTTGGTTGATAGAATTGCTTGTTGAGTTTATAAAGAGCTTATAAAGAGCTTCTAAAGGCCTGCAAAGGCTTCTAAAGGCTTCTAAAGGCTTCTAGAGGCTTGTAAAGGCTTGTAAAGGCTTGTGAAGGCTTGTAGAGGCTTGTAAAGGCTTCTCAAGGCTTCTAAAGGCTTGTAAAGGCTTGTAAAGGCTTGTAAGGGCTTCTAGAGGCTTGTAAAGGCTTGTAAAGGCTTGTAAAGGCTTGTGAAGGCTTGTACAAGCTTGTAAAGAACAAAAATCGACTTTACTCGGTCAATTTCCACCAATATTCACATTTAGCCAGACTCGATTCCAATTTTGGGAGATAGCGTCGAACGATTGCACTCTAAAATCAAAGCTATTAATGTAAAACAAGTCAAAAAACTCAAATCTAAGACCTAATCTTGGAATTGAGAGGTTTTAAGAAAAATCTGGAAGCCAGAAGTGGCTAGAGACTTCTCAAAACTACACCAAAGCAACACGAAAACTCGAACTGACTAAAGCTCAAATATTGTGAATCTAAGTAATCGAGAAGTCTCTGTGCGTGCCAGGATTCGATTTAAGCCGCCAGTGAAAATGATTCAATATTGTGGGGGCTGAGAAAAAGCGTCAAACTGCTCAAACGAACATGCACAGCAGCATTGTCGCTCCCGAAACGGTCTCGATAAACCTCGAAACTCTTCGCCCACATCATTAGAAAGTCGCGGCCACGAGGATCATTTCTATGGATAACATTGAAACAAAGTGCAGCCTCACAATCCCCAACCTCACAATATAGGATCCAGTCATGATCTCCGAGTTCATCACTCGATTCGTTAGCACCAGAAAGATCGACTCATTAACGGGATGAATTTGTCGATTGAAGTGTCCGGGTTGATCACTCCTGAATTGTGGGACATTAGATTGCCCACTTTTGCCATTGGCAAAGTTTGAGCACAAATATCTTGGCTTTGGGTTGTCCAAACTCAATATTCTTGGTATCATTAGATTCGCCAAGCCTTTCTCTATCGATTGGTATAAAAAGTATCTAAATTGAACCACCCAAATCCGAGATATTTGCGCTTAAAGTTAGATTGGAAAAAGTGGCGGAGCTAGAAAGGCCTTATATACGCGCCTCGTATCATTAGATGCGCCAAGTCTCTCTCTATCGATTGGTAGAAAAACTATTGATACAGGACAATCCAAAGCCGAGATATTTGAGCTTAAAGTTAGTGGCAAAAGGGGCGGAGCTAGAAAGACCTTCTATACGCGCTTTGTATCATTAGATTCGCCAAGTCTTCCTCTATCGATTGCTATAAAAAGTATCTAAATTGGACAATCCAAAGCCGAGATATTTGAGCTTAAAGTTAGATTGGAAAAAGGGGCGGAGCTAGAAAGACCTTATATACATGCCTCGTCCCTTTTGCCATTGGCAAACTTTGAGCTCAAATATCTCGGCTTTGAGCTGTCCAATATAGATAGTTTTTATATCTATCGATAGAGAAAGACTTGGCGAATCTAGTGATACAAAGCGCGTATATAAGGTCTTTCTAGCTCCGCCCCTTTTGGCACCTTAAATTTGAGCTCGAATATCTCGGCTTTGGGTGGTCCAACTTTAATACTTTTTATACCAATCGATAGAGAAAGGCTTGGCGAATCTAATGATACAAATAAGATCGGAATTCGATAGCCCAACGCCGAGATATTTGAGCTCAAAGTTGAGCTAGCTGATTATAGTCTAACCTGGTCTATTTCAGCCTAAATAAAACCAAATTACTTTCTCAAATCGAGGTAGATCTAGCCTTCCTGGAGGTAGATCGTGCTAGATCTAGTCTTCCTTCTGACCTACTCATAGACCAGAGCCAAATCTAGGTCCGACTCTGGTCCAAGTCTTTCCTAAACCGAAAGCAAGCCTTGATGGCAAGATGGGAATCAGAAAAATGGCAAATTAGAAACAAATTTCTGCGATCTGGAGTACACGAAAGGATTTGGTTAATTGATTTGAGCGGAATTTGCGAGTTTTGAATTCTGAGCCGGGATGGGCTAGCCTAGTCAGCAGGCTGTCAAATGGAGTGTCAAATTGGTGATTTGTGCAGCTCAGAGCTGATCAACTGGGCTCTGGGTGTTGGCAAAACCCTAAGCAGAGTCTCTAGCCCGATAACTAACCCATATCCGCATCCAGCATCACAAACCATTCGTGCTCTGTCGTGTTCATGAAGTTTGCAAGGATACAATGCCGTTGATACATATACTGAATCGCTTTTTTATTCAAATTGGAGGTCAGGAAAGGTTTTGGGACTGGAAAGGGACTGGAAAAGGACTTTCCGGACGACCAGATTTGTTAGTTTCGAGTTCAAGTCCAGAAATCTGTTCAAAACTGTTTACTAGCCAATTCAAACGATTTTTTGGTTTTTCTGGAGGTCACCTGAAACTCGAAAAGATTAAAATCGTTGATTTTGAATGATTTTTCAATTTCCATTTCCTCAAACTCACATCTTCCATTGCACATCCTTTCACATTCTCTTCATCGTTCACAAGCAAATAATAAGGGATTTTCCTCGATTCACAATAGCATTTCACTGTTTTTTGAGCAAATTCGTACTCAGCAATGTTATCTCGATTTTTCAACAACGCCACAAAAGCATACGAAACATCCTAAAGCTATGAAAGTTCAATTTTTTCAATCTTGACCTTCACGAAATCTATTAAACTTTTTAGATACAGTGACATCCAGATTGATGGTATTTCTTAGAAATTACAGAGTTTATTTGGAAAATTTTTAAAAAATCGATGAGAACTTGAAAATCCATAAAAAATTTTTTAAATCAACGGTTTAAGTCTCAAATTTCAAATCTTTCAACTCTGTGACATCCAGCTTGAGCATATTTGCTGGAAATTATAAACCAGACTTGGAAAATTTTCAAAAAATCAAGGAGAACTTGAAAGTTCTAAAAAAATTTTTTTAATTCTGCATTTCACAAAATCTATTCACCTTTTTAGATCCAGTGACATCCAGATTGATGGTATTTCTTAGAAATTAGAGAGTCTATATGGAAAATTTTCAAGAAATCGAGCAGAACTTGAACAGTTAAAAAAAATTTTTTTTAATCCTGGATTTCACAAAATCTATTAAACTTTTTAGATGCAGTGACATCCAGATTGAGCATATTTGTTAGAAATTACAGACTTTATTTGGAAAATTTTCAAGAAATCGAGGAGAACTTGAAAGTTCTAAAAAAATTTTTTAATTCTGGATTTCACAAAACCTATTCACCTTTTTAGATACAGTGACATCCAGATTGATGTTATTTCTTGGAAATTAGAGAGTCTATATGGAAAATTTTCAAGAAATCGACGAGAACTTGAAAATCCATCAAAAATTTTTAAAATCAACGATTTGAGTTTAAAATTTCAAATCTTTCAACTCTGTGACATCCAGATTGAACATATTTGCTGGAAATTATAGACCAGACTTGGGAAGTTTTTAAAGAATCAAGGAGATCTTAAAAGTTTAAAAAAAAATTTTTAAATCCTGGATTTCACAAAATCTATTAAACTTTTTAGGTATCGTGACATCCAGATTGAAGTTATTTCTTAGAAATTACAGACTTTGTTTGGGAAATTTTCCAAAAATCGAGCAGTACTTGAAAATTCTTCAAAAACCCAGAAGTCCTTTCGAATTCTAGCTTAATTCTAGCTATTTTCCTAGAATTCTAGCTCAATTCTAGCTATTTCAACTCTGTGACATCCAGATTAAACAAATTTGCCCAGAAAATCGTACCCTCTTCGGCGTAGGTTGGATAAAAGTCGAGCTATTCAAGAAGTCGAAGAGTAAATTGTGGGATGAGATCGGCGACGAAAGATCATCTGAAATTCGGACGCTGTGCATGCCAGCTTTGCCGAAAATCCCCAAAAACAAACCTCTTTTAAAGTATTGTACAAGTAAAAAGAGGCTCGACACGACGGAGAAGAGTAAAACGAAAAAGAAACGTTTTCTTTTGATCATTACATCTGAAAATGAAGGGAATTCGTGTTTAAAATGATTCGATTTATTTTTTGAATTAAAAAAGCTCGTTTGTAAGATAAAAAAGCTGAAATTCATTGAAAACACGCGAAATTGGTTGTTTTGTAAATCTTAAACGATTCCTAAGCCTAAGCCTAAGCCTAAGCCTGAGCCTGAGCCCTAGCCTGAGCCCTAGCCTGAGCCTAAGCCTGAGCCTGAGCCTGAGCCTGAGCCTAAGCCTAAGCCTAAGCCCCTGAACGAGTCGTCCAACTTTGAAAGCCCATATCTTTGTCCAGAGATTATCTTATGCCAAACTTTTTATATCATTGAATAGAGGAGATTTTAGGCTTTCGATTGACACTAAATAGAGCTTGTTTGGCGTTTTGCATTCCTATAAAAACCAGGTTACACTGGAGCTGAGTTGGATCGGCCTCCGTTTCTTCATCTCCTTTGATTTTTCTAGACTGGATTACCCAATCAAGCTTTATTTAGTGTCAATCAAAAGCCTGAAATCTCCTCTACTCAAACATCTAAAGAGTCAGCTCTAATCTTATCACTAGACAAAGTTATAGATCTTTAAAGTCTGACGACTCGTTAGATCGGCCTCCCTTCCCACATTTCCTTTGATTTTTCTAGACTGGGTTACCCAATCAAGCTTTATTTAGTGTCAATCGAAAGCCTAAAATCTCCTCTATTCAATGATATAAAAGGTTTGGCATAAGATAATCTCTGGACAAAGATATGGGCTTTCAAAGTTGGACGACTCGCTCCGGAAAGTCGACTAGCCGAACAATTGACTAAATTTGACTTTTCTAAACTTTTAAAAAGCTTTTTGCTATCAGATTTCCTAAAATAAAGAGTATTTAGTTGAAAAATAAGAATAAAATCAAAAAATAAAGGCAAAATAAAGAAAAAAGAACAGAATTTGTGATGACTTTTCGAAAATCGATGAAAAAAAACGAATTTTGAATGAAATTGATGATTTCTATAAGGAATTTGATAAAATGCTCAACAAATGCCAAAAGATTTTCCCCAAATTCCCTCTCTCCTGTTCCCCTTTTCTATTCAAAAATTGTCGGGGATGTGCTGAGTAAACAAAAGGAGAGAAAGCGATGGTTTTTGGGGGTTTTCAGCGGTTTTCAGCGATTTTCAGCGCTTTTCAACGGCCCCCTCACTTTTTGAGGACTCTCATCAGAGAAAATGGCAAAACAAGCCCGAATTTCTTCGATCTGGAGTACACGAGCGCGCTTGCTAAATCGATTTTCGCGAGATTTTCGATTTTTGGGTTTTGAGACTCGGCTCGGCTTCTAGTTGAATAAAAATCGTTTTTTTCTGGCGTAGAAGGGTCAAATTCGCTTTCAGATTAACCCTTTTAGGCTTAGAATGACTGAAAATGACTGAATGACTCTTAAATCAATAGAATTTGACATGAAAAATAGAAACTCAAATTTCCCCCAACCACCAACAAACAACCGGCTAATCCTCTAAACCAAAATCGATTTGAAAAGTGTTTGTGAGCTGAAACTAGCGTCAAAAAGCGGTAAAAAGCTTTCCGAGATATGGAAAAAAGCCTTCCGGATGTTATTCTGTTTGTTTAAGAATTGGAAAAAGCTAAGCGCTCGAGGTGGACTCGAACCAAAGCTGAGAGCTTTGACTTTTAGGAGAGCTGGTTCCGTTTGACAGCGACAGCGTTTGACAGCTACAGCGTTTGACAGCAACAGCTAGCCATTGTGCCACAGAGGCTGGACCGCTAGTTAGAGGTAAAAAACTTTCTTGATCTGGAAAAAAGTTATTGCGTTTTTTGAGGCTTGGGAACTTTTGGCCATGATAAAGAAGCTGTCAATCTCTCAGAAATTCGTCTCCAAAGCTCTAGTGACTTCCAGAACTACATTTTATCCAATCAACGATCCAGTTTAGTTACCCAAACGGCTCTTTTCGATCCGGTTCAGTTACGCAACTTTTGACTATCATCCAGAAGCTGTCAATCTCTCAGAAATTTGTCTCCAAAGCTCTAGTGACTTCCAGAACTACATTTTATCCAATCAGTGACCCGATTTAATTACCCAAACGTCTCTTTTGGATCCGGTTCAATTACGCGACTTTTGATCGAAGTTCGAACCAGCCGGGAGGGGTGGGTTTCGCTGGACAGCCGAACGCGTTAACTATTGCGCCACAGAGGATGTCGTCTGGATAGCTAGCTAGAGGTAGAAAGCTTTCCTGACATGGGAAAAAGTTTTTTGAGAATTAAGAGCTTGGGGCGGACTCGAACCAGCCAGTAGGGGCGGCTTTGCTTGACAGCCGAACGCGCTAACTATTGCGCCACGGAAGTTGGTCGTCTCAGCGGCTAGAAAGAGCTGTTAAACAATCGAAGTTTCTAAAAAATGAAAAAGTTCGACGCCAGGCGGACTCGAACCACCACCACCCCAACAGCCGATAGTTTGACAGCCAAGCCCGCTAACCATTACACCAGGAAGGCTTGTCTTTTGGTCGGCTAGAAAGCGCTTTTAAAAAAATCGAAGTTTCCAAAAGGAAAAGAAGCTCCAGGCTTCGGGTGGAGCCGAACCACCACCTCCCGAACGGCCGATAGTTTGACAGCCAAGCGCGCTAACCATTACACCACGGAGGCTTGCCAGTTCGTCGGCTAGAAAGCGCTCTTAAACAATCGGCTTCTTGATTTAGGCCTTATAAAAGACCAAAAAAGATCCAAATTTCAAGAAAATCACTTGTTTTTTGTTTAGAAACCCAATTTTTTGCCTCTATTTCTTTTCCAAGCTTTCCAAAATTTCAACTAAAACGCAGCAATGGTTTTTGGGAGATTCTTGAGCTTTCTAGGCATTTTGGAGCTTTCTAGGCTATTCTTGAGCTTTGTAGGCTATTCTGGAGCTTTCTAGGCTATTCTGAAGCTTTGTAGGCTATTCTTGAGCTTTGTAGGCTATTCTGGAGCTTTGTAGGCTATTCTTGAGCTTTCTAGGCTATTCTGGAGCTTTCTAGGCTATTCTTGAGCTTTGTAAGCTATTCTGGAGCTTTGTAGGCTATTCTTGAGCTTTCTAGGCTATTCTGGAGCTTTCTAGGCTATTCTTGAGCTTTGTAGGCTATTCTGGAGCTTTGTAGGCTATTCTTGAGCTTTCTAGGCTATTCTGAAGCTTTCTAGGCTATTCTTGAGCTTTGTAGGCTATTCTGGAGCTTTCTAGGCTATTCTTGAGCCTTCTAGGCTATTCTTGAGCTTTGTAGGCTATTCTGGAGCTTTCTAGGCTATTCTGGAGCTTTCTAGGCTATTCTGAAGCTTTCTAGGCTATTCTTGAGCTTTCTAGGCTTTCTAGGCCAAAATCTAGTCCATTTTCACTCAATTTTCCACGTAATTTGATGCGATTTAAGCTTTAAAAACAGGGAAAATTGATGAAAATTGATGAAAAACGCTGAAAAACGCTGAAAAACGCTAAAAGAACGAAATTTTCGTTGTTTAGACTTTTAAAATTGAAAAAATTAAGAAGAAAATAGGAAAACTGACAAGGAAATCGATTTCTTTTCGTTTCTTTTCGTTTCTTTTTGTTTCTGGTTCGTTTCTTTTTGTTTCATTCCTTTGTTTTTGCATTATTCACAAATTTTGCCATAAAAAAATCAAGAATTTAGAAAATATTAAAGAAAAAAATACGCTTAATTCGAGAATCGAAAAAAATCGAAAAAAAACGGACAACAAGAGAACGAAAGAAAGATTCTAATGAAAGAATTGCTTTTAGAAGATCGTAGGAAGATCTTCAGATGAAGATTTCCCCTCCGAGAAGGCTTTGGTTTTGATTTTCATTGCAATTTTCATTAATTGTAATACTAGAATTGAAAAATTCGCGATTTAGAGATTTTTAACAGCTTAATTGCCTTAAAAAAAGAGAAAAATAGCTATTTTTAACAGCTTAACCCAGAGAAAACTATCAATTTCCCCGAAAAGGAATTAGGATTGAGGGGAAAATGAAGGGATTTTAAAGCAAGAATGAATCGGTGCCTAGCAACACTCGATGGACACTCGACTGATGACAAAAAAGCCAAATTCTTCTGGTCAACTATTGCTTTTTTAGAGAGAAATGTGAAATCTGGAAGTCACTGGAGTTTTGGACACGAATTTCTGAGAGATTGACAGATTCTGGATGATAGTCAAAAGTTGTGTAACTGAACCGGACCGAAAAGAGCGTTTGGGTAACTAAACTGGAACGCTGATTGGATAAAATGTAGTTCTGGAAGTCACTGAAGCTTTGAAGACGAATTTCTGAAAGATTGACAGATTCTGGATGATAGTCAAAAGTTGCGTAATTGAACCGGACCCAAAAGAGCGGTTTGGGTAATTAAATCGGATCGCTGATTGGATAAAATGTGAAATCTGGAAGTCACTGAAGCTTTGAAGACGAATTTCTGAAAGATTGACAGCTTCTGGATGATAGTCAAAAGTTGCGTAATTGAACCGGATCGAAAAGAGCCGTTTGGGTAGCTAAACCGGATCGTTGATTGGATAAAATGTAGTTCTGGAAGTCACTAGAGCTTTGGAGACAAATTTCTGAGAGATTGACAGCTTCTAGATCATAGGCAAAAGTTGCGTAATTGAACCGGACCGAAAAGAGCCGTTTGGGTAACTAAACTGGAACGCTGATTGGATAAAATGTGAAATCTGGAAGTCACTGGAGCTTTGAAGACGAATTTCTGAAAGATTGACAGCTTCTAGATCATAGTCAAAAGTTGCGTAATTGAACCGGACCCAAAAGAGCGGTTTGGGTAATTAAATCGGATCGCTGATTGGATAAAATGTGTATTCTGGAAGTCACTGGAGAGGAATCTCTCGAAAAAGTTGCAAATTCTAAACAAAGAGAAAAAGTTGATTTTTTTATGGTATTGCGTAATTGAACCGGCTTAAAACATCGGTGATTGAACGAAATTTGACGAAAAAAACTTTATTTATTCAATCGATGGATAGCATTTTGCATTTTTAGAGAAGCCTCTGCCCCATAAATGTGTTATCAGTCGCCTTCACTCTGTGCTTGTTTGCGCTTTGTCTTTCGTTTTGTCGTTCTGTATCATTTAACATTTTAAAGCTTTGAAACTGATTGTGTAGCTTTGTCAAAATTTCAGAAAATCGAATCAAAGGCTTGACCTGACCAAACGATTTCTCTGTGCCAAAATAGTGACAGCACAAAGGAGTTCTCTGTGCGGCCCTGCAATCGCTCTCCATCTGGCACACGGCTCTAGCATTAGGCCTTCCCTTTCGGACCATAGCCGTCTCTCTTTTTTTAGGTGTCACTATTCGTCTCGTCCTGCCGATACCTCTCGCCTCAAACTCTTTTAGGTTTTTAGGAGAAAGATCAATTTGGATTGTGTGTAGCTGGCCGGAGGAACGATAAAATTCTCAGGATTTGACAAGAGTGATGATGACATGAAAAGAAATCGATGGCATTTCAAAGCCTCCTACAATAAAACTGCAATGGAGCTAGTTGAGCTGGATTTTGAATGCTTTGAATAATCAGGAAACCATTCTAAAATCTTTTAAAACTGGAATGGCTTTAAATAAAGATGAGGACCATTTGATTCACCGTTTCAACTGTTTATTCGATCTTTATAGGAATTTTGAAAGATTCTTGTATGGAAAAAGAAATCGACAACCTTCTAGAACCCTTCAGAATTTCAAAATTCCATTTGAAACTATTGCTTTGTTGGAAAGAAAAGAAAAAAAAGAATGCTTTAACTTGCTGAAGGCTTAGGCTTGTTGCTTTGAATACACTTTAATTACAGTATTTACAGAAAATCGGATCATAGGCTTGACCTAACCAATCGACGCTTGTGCCAAGCCATATACAATCTTGACTAAACCTGGAGATTCCTCATTGTTGCTTGTTGCTTAAACCTCTGCAATCCTCTGCAATCCTCTGCAATCCTCTGCAATCCTCTGCGATCCTCTGCAATCCTCTGCGATCCTCTGCGATCCTCTGCAATCCTCTGCGATCCTCTGCGATCCTCTGCGATCCTCTGCGATCCTCTGCAATCCTCTGCGATCCTCTGCGATCCTCTGCAATCCTCTGCGATCCTCTGCAATCCTCTGCGATCCTCTGCAATCCTCTGCAATCCTCTGCAATCCTCTGCAATCCTCTGCAATCCTCTGCAATCCTCTGCAATCCTCTGCAATCCTCTGCAATCCTCTGCAATCCTCTGCAATCCTCTGCAATCCTCTGCAATCCTCTGCAATCCTCTGCAATCCTCTGCAATCCTCTGCAATCCTCTGCAATCCTCTGCAATCCTCTGCAATCCTCTGCAATCCTCTGCAATCCTCTGCAATCCTCTGCAATCCTCTGCAATCCTCTGCAATCCTCTGCGATCCTCTGCAATCCTCTGCGATCCTCTGCGATCCTCTGCAATCCTCTGCAATCCTCTGCAATCCTCTGCAATCCTCTGCAATCCCATAGCCAACATTTCCCCTCTAGGCATCATCAACCCAAACCAAACAATCGACGAATTCATCCCAACAAACCCTTCAACCTTTCTGGTGTTAACGAATCGGGTGATTCGATGATTCGATGTGAAAAAAGTGCCGGATTGCCACTGGACCAAGACTGGGCTTGTATTTGACGAGGATACTGGACTGATACGAATTAGAGATCTAGAATAAACATTCGTAATTTGCAGTATTTTTAAATGATGTTGATGCAAGATGGCCGAGTGGTTAGTGAGCTTCGCTAGCGCTCTGAGGGTCAAATTACCAGTCAAACCAGTAACAGTCGAATTACCACCATCTTGCAAGCTTGTAGGCGTTTCAGGAGCTTGTAGGCGTTTCAGGAGCTTGGTAGGCGTTTCAGGAGCTTCTAGGTTTGTAGGCGTCTCTATGGTGGCAAATAAAATGGCCTTTAAAGGATGTCAAATGTTTGCCAGGTTTGTCAAGCTCTTTCTTCAAGGAGTTGACTCTTTCTATAGGGTTTTGGAACAAGCTCCATATAGAGCAAGTCCTTAAGAACGCTTCATATAGAATAATCCATTGGATTGAGGTCCAGAGAGTTGAATTCAATAAAATCAAGAAAGTTGTTCAAGTACCAACTCTCAACAACCCTCGCTTTGTGTTCCTTCTTGCTGATAATCGTTTTGCTGATCCAAGTCCGTCTTCTGAAGTGGTTCTGTGAACAGCTGATTGACTGAACGGCTCAGGAAAACAGCTGATTCTTGAGAAGAAGCGGGTTATTCTTATTCTAGGTCTAATTCTAGGTCTCTTCTTATTCTAATCTTAACTATTGACTTTAACGCCTTGTGGTACAAGCCAAAGAGCTGTTTTTCCATCCGCTGTCACTCCAACTGAATTGGAAAGAGAAAATAAACATGTGAATGTAGATTGGAAACAGAAACAGAAAGAAATGTGGATAAAAAGCAGCATTTAATTAATCATTTGGCTTATTAAGAACTTGGTAAACAGTTTTTTTTATGAGTAAAGCCGATGAGCAATGAGTTTGTCCAAGAAAACGATCCAGAAAGTCTTGGCTTCGGTCTGCTGATAAGCTGGGCTGGGCTGAGCTAGGCTGAGCTGAGCTAGGCTGAGCTGAGCTGATCTGAGCTGGGCTTTAAGCTCTCCTTTAAGCTCTCCTTTAATCTCTCCTATAAGCTCTCCTATAAGTTCTCCTTTAATCTCTCCTATAAGCTCTCCTATAAGCTCTCCTTTAAGCTCTCCTTTAAGCTCTCCTTTAAGCTCTCCTTATAAGCTCTCCTATAAGCTTTTTTTTCAGCTACTGAACTTGAAAATAAAATTGAACAATAAACGAAGAGACAAAACAGTTTTCGTCTTCCTATTGACAAGCAAGCTGAAAAGGTGTAGACACGCGACAAGTTGGGGCGTTTGTTTATCTGTTTGAGTGTTGTACCCTTCTTTTCTTTGTGAAGAGGCTTCAATTTCACTCACAGTTTGACCAAACGATCGATCGGTTGTCCACCGTTGCTCAAAAACCTCAATTTCCTTACTTTATCCCATTCATTTCTATGTTTTTCTGCCTTTTTTATGCCTTTTCTTTGTAAATAAACAATTTCTGAATGATATTTAGCTAAATGTCTAAATCGACATTGATGATTCTTCTCTTTGCAACAATTCTATTCGTTTTGATGGGGAAAAGGATCGGGAATTATCAAGAAATCATTGAGAGAATTGAAGCTAGACAAAGTGGATTGGTAAGGTAGAATATCGACAAACAAAGATAGTCAAATTTGATCTTTTAGCAATCAATCGATCCAGTAATTCTGACGCTTTCAAACGAAACTCAGCCACAGGAAAATGATTCAATGAATGAAACAATGCATCGGGTAGACTTTTAGAGTTTAGAATCGTCTTTGAACGTCTTTGAAGGGCTTTAAAGGTCTTTGAACGTCTTTGTAGGTCTTTGAATCGTCTTTAAATCGTCTTTGAACCTCTTTGAACCTCTTTGAATCATTTGATTTCAGTTCTATCGCCCTTTCCGCTTCTCAATCACTCCCAAAGAGCCATGCCCGTCAGGAATCGATGTGAGTCAAATAGTTGTCAAATAGTTGTCAAATAGTTATCAAATAGTCAATTAGTTGTCATCATTAGACTCTGTGCGCTCCAGAATGAGTAAACGTACCCTTTCTGGTGGGCTTTTTCACTGGGGAATTGTCTAAAGGCGTCAGAATTGATCGACGATCGTTGTCGATCGTTGATCTCGGACTCTAAGGACCCTATGACAAGGAGTCTAAGGACCCTAGGACCCTAGGACGCAAGGACGCAAAGATAAACCGCAAAGATAAGAACTGGGTAACCGAAATTGGTTTTGCTGATATCCAGATCAGACAAACAGCTTTGGATTAGCTGCTCAACTTATACTAGTAATGAGAAAATTCGTTGTTAAGCTAATTTCAGTCTTCTTTGGCGTTTTTCAGACTTTCAAACGATCTTTATCGCTTTTCAGACTCTCTTTATCGTTCACACCTCAATCGCGAATCATAAGCGACGAGCAGCGATACGAGAAACGTATGCCAATGACTATTGGGAGAAAAAGGTTAAAAAAATTGCTTTTATTCCTATTCTACTAAGAAAATTGGTTGCTTCTTTTCTTTCAATCTTCTCTTCCACTTGTATTCCCTCTTTTCTCTCTCGTCCAGGATGGCTCAGTGGTCCAGGATGTCAGTGGTTAGAGCACATGTCCCGGAAGCTTGACCCTGACCTTCCTGCCCCAAAAGGAAAGAAGGTCAAGGGTTCAATCCATTAGACATTTGACTTTTCCATTCCATTCCTTACTTTTTCATTCCTTTCTTTACTTTGCCATTCCTTTCTTACCATTAAATTCACAAAAATCTATGTCTAATTTGAATAGAAATAAGCTTTGATTGATTCGAATATCGAGCTTTGATTTTAGTACGAATATCGAACGATTTTTGTAGTTGGTCGGAGTAAAGATGAGGAAAAGGAAAGATGGATAAAAGGAGAAGCGAGACAATATCGAGATATTCTACAAATCGATTACATTGATGCTTATCGAAATATGACAATAAAGGTTAGTAAAAGGATTCAATTAAGATCAATTGACTGACTGACTCAATTGCGTAAATGAGCCAAACGCCAAATGAACGTACATGAACCAAACGCCGAAGAACCAAACGTCAAATGAACGTAAATGAACCAAAGGAACGTAAACGAACCAAAGGAACGTAGATGAAGCAAATGAACGTAAATGAACCAAACCAAACTTGGGGCTGAATGGTTGCAGAATTTTCCTTGATGACGTCATCACCAAGGCCTTCGTTTTCTAGATCTGAATCAATAGAAGAAATACTAGAATAGAAATAATCTCCAGGATTTCCTCTAGACGTCACTTCTCTGACTCCAATGAGCATCCATTTGTCATCGTATTCTTGAAGCTGCTCTTGAATCTCTTGAATCTCTTGAATCTCTTGAATGAGCCGAAGGGCCGAGTGAGACGTCAGCAGGCTAAACCATTTCCATTGTGAACAATAGCTGTATAAAGTTTCCTGGAACAATTGCTGTTTGGACAATTGCTGTTTCAACAATTGCTTTTTTAACAATCGCTGAAGTTTGAGCTGTTTCAAGGCGCGTTTTTTCTTTCGTCATTTATGGAGTCTCCATTGCAAGAAGGCATTTTTGAGTTTGCACGATTGTAACCGACGTCCATCAGACAATCACCAGAAAAGACTTCTTGCCTTTGACTTCTTGTTTACAAGGCTTTTTGTTTCTTGTGGTTTCAAGGTTTCTCCTTGCATTTAGCACTCATCCTGCTTCTCAATTGTACGAATTTGGCCCTCACTGACGTGACGTAGACGCCATAAATTTTGCTTAACAATCAATGACAATGCTATCAATTGCAGCGGATCAACAAAAGACTACTTTCCACAGAATAACATGGATGTCTTGGACTGACCCGCATGCTCGCGTGATTTGAGCCCGATAGAAAGAAGCATTGGGGCTACAATTGCTGTATTTACTGTAATTATTAGAGTTATTAGAGTTGATATTAGAGTCTTATATTAAATACTGAATTGAGTAATTAAACCGGATTTGTGGCTAATTGCAGAAACTGTTTGAATAGCTTTTTTCCGAAATTTCCTATCGTTTCGAATCCGGTTTAGTTATCAAATTGTGAACAAAAGAAAGCTGATAATGAATAAGATAAAGCAAAGACAGCAAAGACAGCAAAGACAAGCTGTTAGCAAAGACAAATTGCGTAAATGAACCGAACTATTCAGCCAAATTCAGCCGCTTAATTGGTTCATTCGGTTCATTCGGTTCATTCAGTTCATTCGGTTCATTCGGTTGATTCGGTTGATTCGGTTCATTCGATTCATTCGCTTCCTCCGGTTCCTCCGGCTACTCCGGTTCCTCCGGTTCATTCAGTTCATTCGGTTCATTCGATTCATTCGGTTCATTCAGTTCAATCGGTTCATTCAGTTCATTCGGTTCATTTGGTCCATTCGGTTCATTCGGTTCATTCGATTCATTTGATTCATTCAGTTCATTCAGTTCATTCGGTTCCTCCGATTCCTCCGATTCCTCCAGCTTCTCCAGTAACCCAAATCAAATCAATTCCCCCCATTTAGTTTCTCAATTGGATGCGTTTCGTTCGTGATGATTGCCCGCGAGTGAAAATGATTGTCAAAATGGATGGTTGGCTAAAGAAATTTCTTGATTTGAAAGGAATTTGAAAGCAAATTTCGAAATTTTGAAAAAATCCCATTTTCAGACGACATTCTCCCAAATATTCACTGGATTTTCGACGATTTTCACAATGGGACAATGATTTCGGAAGAAAACACGTTCACCTGCTTAGAATATCACAGTCCAGTCGTTAGGGAAAAAGGATCGCCTTGGTGAGTGAGGAAAAGGAAGTGAGGAAGTGGATTAGTTACCCAAGTGGTCAAGTACCCTTTCTAAAATGCCTCAAACGTCTCCAAACCTCATTTTTTTAAACGTAATTTATATTGTGACATCCAATTTGAAGAAATGTAAGATTTCAAGGGAAACGGCTTTTAAATAATAGTGAAAATTTAGAGCCAAGATTACCGTCAGATAAATTTCTGAAAAGCTTTAATAGAGCTTTAGAACGCTTTAGAAAGTGTTTGTGCGTTCCAGATCACTGAAAAATTATGTCAAAAAAGTGAGAGGCGCTCTAGAAAACGAGTTATTCAAGTCTAGCCGAGTTCAGTTGATTTCCAAAGTTTTGGCAAGACTTTTCAAGTCACTGACAAGTTTTTCATAAGTTCTGGAAGGCACTTGAAAAATCTAGAAAAAGAAAAAATCGATTTAGAGATTTTGGAGAAAATCAAATTCCGGTTCGGTTCATTTACGCGATTTCACTTAAGATTTCGCGATTTCCACTAATGGCCTTTTATGCTCAATCTGTGCGCTAGAAAGG
Source organism: Mesorhabditis belari (assembly GCA_958450365.1). Classification (NCBI taxonomy): domain Eukaryota; kingdom Metazoa; phylum Nematoda; class Chromadorea; order Rhabditida; family Rhabditidae; genus Mesorhabditis; species Mesorhabditis belari. Next base: position 64,777 of record CAUEEP010000111.1, read on the forward strand.
GTGTGTTTACGCTGGATTACTGCTTTTTTAGGTACGTCTCTAAAGAGGCTCATCCGAGCGACGATTGGGAAGCTTTCTGTTGTGGACCGGCTTTTATCATGGTTGGCTTTTCCAAACTTTTCCAAATCCATTCAATCTCAAATCCATTCTTTCAGTCAGCCGACCTGATATCCAGATTGGTGAAAAATATTGAAAACAAGCAATTTTATACTTCGGTTTGTTTCCAAATTTGCCCAAACTCGTTTCGAGCTATCATAGAGAAAAATTTTAAGCCGACTCTCGGATTTTTCTAGTCATTTCTATGTTGTGCGCTCCAGATCGCCGATTGACTCAAATTCAGGTCGATGACGCCTTTGTAACGGGTCAAATCGCGAAGGAGATCGCAGCGAAGCACGATTTTCGGCTATACGAGCACAAGTTTGTTTAAAAAGCGGGAAATCTCGTTGCATTTCTGGCTAATCTTGGATCAATTCCAATCCTGAATCCAATTCCCATCCATTTTTAGCTTTCTGTGGCCCGGCTGGCCTGGGTGGGAGAAAATCGTCGAGAGGAAGATGCTGGCGTGGAAAGTGATTTTTGGTAAGTGGGGAAAATTAGTTAATTTCTCTAAGCAGGGTACTCCGTGCATTCCAGGATTCATGAATTCAAAAGATTAGGCTAGAAATATCAGCTAACTTTTGAGATATTCAGCCATTCTTATACCTTAGATGCACTTTGTAGCAAAGTGGAAACGTTTGGGTTTTTTTGAAACCAGGGGACCCTGTGCCTTCCAGGATTTATGAATTCAAAAGATTACTCTAGAAAAAACAGCTAACTTTTGAGATATTCAGCCATTCTTATACCTTATATGCACTTTGTAGCAAAGTGGAAATGCTTGCGTTTTTTTGGAACCAGGGTACCCAGTGTCTTCCAGGATTTACGAAATAATCAAAATTTCCATCAAAAGCCACCTAATTCACGAGGAATCACTGTCCTCTAGATTTAGCTGATATCTTTTTTGTGCTCACAGTAAACGCACTGTCTCTGGCGCGCTCTATGTCGGTTTTATTGTGGTTTTCAGGGGCTTACACAACGACGACAGCGATGAAGCGAATTTTCGATGAGTTGTCCCATTTGAGTGGAGCTGTTACCGATCCACCCGATGATCTCCCCTGGTCGAATAAAGTTGGACCAAAAAATTTCGAATAGAACCCTTTGTTTTGTCGTTTAAATGTTTCAGATCTCGGAGATACGGATTTTCAAATAAATAGGCTGTGATTTGGTTTTGAAAAAGGTTTTAGGTTCACTTGAGGGAAAATATCAAAAACAATTACCTAAAAAAACCAATATCTTTAAAAAAGCAACAAATCAGCAATCAGCCCCTGAGCAATTACTTGAAATAGAGCTTGGAATAGAGATGAAATAGACTTGAAATAGAATTGAAATAGGGCTTGGAATAGTGCTTGGAATAGACATGGAATAGAGCTTGAAATAGAATTGAAATGTACTTGGAATAGACTTGAAATAGAGCTTGGAATAGACTTGAAATAGACTTGAAATAGGGCTTGGAATAGTGCTTGGAATAGAGCTTGAAATAGACTTGGAATAGACTTGAAATAGAGCTTGGAATAGACTTGGAATAAAGCTTGGAATAGAGTTTGAAATAGACTTGGAATAGAGATGAAATAGAATTGAAATAGAGCTTGAAATAGAGCTTGAAATAGAGCTTGAAATAGACTTGGAATAGACCTGAAATAGACTTGAAATAGGCCTTGAAATAGACCTTGAAATAGACTTGAAATAGATCTAAAACTCAAAAACGAGGTTATCAATATCAACGAGGTTTTGATCCACAGTTTGCCAAGTATCGACAATCGCTTTTCTTGAGTGAATTCACGTCTTTATATTGCTTGTTGTTTGCTGTTGTTGGTTGCTTGTTGTTGGCGTCTTTATATGGCTTGTTGTTATGTAAATTGTTGTTATTTTGCGAACCATGTATCCCCATACGTTTCCTTGTGGATTGAGATCGGATGAGTTGACTGGCCAATCCGAAAAAACGGCCAGTCCAGTCGCTTTTGTCAAAGCAATTTCTTTGTGCTTCGACTGGCATGAATTAGCGCATTGTCCTGCATAAATACCAAGTTCCGGCCTTGATTTTGGCGCCAAAATAGTAAAAGAGATCGACGAAGCACAAATTGATATTGCCATGAATTCATCTTCTTCGAAACTAAATGCTCAATAGATTAACGATTATTTTAGCAAGCTTTAATTCTAGTCTAATCTCATGTAAAGTACATGTGTAAGCAGCTTTAAAGTGGTTACTTTAACCACTTCAAAGCTGCTTACACTTGAAAATGAAATTTTCAAGGCAATATGAAGCTTGAAACATGTTGTAAATGCTCTAAAGTATAAGCACATTTGATTACCATCTGAAATCGAGATTTTCGGAGATAAGGCCGGGTTTTTCTTGGTTTTTCCTCGATTCTGGAGGTCAGTATGGAAAATAAACCTGTGAGTTCAAATCGATGAGATCCTGGTGAGCGATGGGTGGTCCGACGCGGAATGTCTCGCGCACCACCGGACGCATTTCTTTCGACGACTCGGACTGAATGTTCGGTTTTTGGATGATCTGGATGTCACAAATAAAGATGCTGTAGAGTTTGATAGGGTTTTCTTATAATCTACCAGACCCGACTTTTCTTGGCTCTAGATTCAGAGCTCTAGCGTGACCTTGCCCTACTCTGGAACCTAGACCTTGCCTGTTCTGGCTCTGCCTTGGCAGACTGATTGGCCAATTGATTCTAGCCCTGATTTTGGTCTGTTCAAACAAGGTCTGACCGCAGAACTGATTCTAAGAAATCTAGAATGACTTGATCTGACTGATTCCATTTCTTGATTCAATTCTGACCCACCAGATCAGCCAATCAGCTTGTCCCAAAGCTCAGATCCAGCCCAGTTTTGCCTAACTATTGAAATTGTACATCCCAACCAAGATAATTAAGCTCAAAGTCGGATTGCCAATGGCAAAAGGAGCGAGCGTTCCTTTTATACGTGCCCCGCCTCTTTTTTGGCATTCCAACTTTGAGCTCAAATATCTCGGCTTTGGGTTGCCCAATTTCAATACTTTTTATACCAATCGATAGAGAAAGACTTGGCGAATCTAGTGATATTAAGAAGATTGAGTTTGGACAGCCCAAAGCCGAGATATTTGAGCTCAAAGTTGGAGTGGCAAAGAGCAAAGTGGCAAAGGGGGCGGAACACGTGACCGATAACTAACTGGAGATGCTTTCCCCATTCTTTAAATCCATTTGCTTTCCCCATTTGAACCAACCTAATGACTATCGATGTGCTTTTGCGTGCTCGAGTGGTACTCGGTGTGATTGTTGGACGGCTGAAAGAGTTGAAATGAAAGTTGAAATATGTATTTCAATTTGAATGCAAAAATGGGAACTTTTGGCAGCTTTCGATACGCTTTCGATAGCTTTTAAAAAAGTGGCTTCTGGGTTTGTTGAAAAAGTTGGCTAGATTTTTGCATATTCACACTGCTTTAGCGTTGCCAATCGATGTGATAACTAAAAGTAAGTTAGATTCCTATTGACGTGCGGTTTGGCGCGAAAGCGGCACGAGCGCGCTTTCTAATGCGTGGATGCGCTACCGTACCCCGCACAAAATTCCCCGTTTTGCCATTCTTTTCATTTTCCTTCATTCCATGATGGAGTCGGAAAGTTTTTCCGGCTTTTATGCCGAGGTTTTTAAGTTTTAAGTATTAAGTTTTAGTTTTCTTCTCCCCGCATAAAATCTATTATGTTTTTGTAGCGCGTTTTTAAATTACTCCCTCCCTCCCCTCGTTCGTTTCTTCCTTGCTATATTGTTTGCCCATAGTTTATTGTTTAAAATACTAATACGGTGTTATTTCGTTTTTTTTCGGCTCCTTTCACTCCATTGTTTTGAATCCGTTCATAAATGCCGTTTAAACTCAACTTAACCAATTGCTTTTAACTAAAACGCGAATCGAAATAATCTGCGGTACTTTGGTGATTGGGAGGGGCGATTTTTATCCTGGCTTAGTTGGATCTAATGTTTTGAGTGGTTGTATTGTTACCCTTTTACCTTTACCCTTTTACCTTTGCTCGTTTATCTTTACCCTTTTACCCTTAGCCTTTTACTTTTACCCTATTACCTTTACCCTTTTACCTTTACCCTTTTACCTTTACCCTTTTACCTTTACCCTTTTACCTTTACCCTTTTACCTTTACCCTTTAACCTTTACCCTTTTACCTTTACCCTATTGTTACCCTTTTATCTACCTATTCTAGGGTAATCAAGTATGCTTATACTTTTAGTATCAAGTAATCAAGTAAAGTATGCTTACACTTTTAGAGCATGTTACAAGTAATCAAATAAGCTTATACTTATACCTTATACGACATGTTTCAAGTTTCATATTACCGTTTTTCTTTTTTTATTTTCAAGTATAAGCAGCTTTGAGGTAGCGTTTAGTGGTTAAAGTACACGAGCTTAGGCTAGAATTGCTGCCAAAAACTGCCAAAAACTTCCTAAAATAGTCACCAATCTATTAAGCATATTTGATTACCGTAGAATAGATAAAACTTTTCACTACAACCACTTTGGTTGTAGATAGAACCAGCCTTAGATTCAACTAAGCCAGGATAAAAGTGGCCCCTTTCAACCACCAAAGTACCAAATTATGTATTAGGTACCTAACTTTAATATTTTTTTTCAACTCGAGCTGACAGTTAGATTTCACGGTGTTTCAACAACAAAAATTTCTTTAAAAATATGAGCCGCTTGCTATGAATCCATTGACAACAATGCTCTAATAGCGATAACTACTTTGTTAACCTATGTTAACAAAGTAGTTATTGCTATTAGAGCATCATTGTCCTTTATTTAATTTTCTTTTTTATGCATCAGCATTAATTTATATTAATTTAGCTGGAGAGAAAGGCGGAGTCGAATAAAACCAGGGTCTATTAATAATTTTACAAAAAATTTTTACAATTTTAGATGGGCTTCTGGAGCGACGCTGCAGAGGTACTCGAATGGGTCGAGATTGGAGTGTCAGGCCTTGCAGGATTCGAGAAGAGTTCTGGACGAGGAAAGTTCGAAACCCAGGTGTGTTATTCGTTATTAAACAACTATGATAATTATTGTTTTTAATTTTAGATGGGCTTCTGGAGCGACGCTGAAGAGGTTCTCGAATGGGCCGGGATTGTAACGTCATTCTTTGCAGGCTTCGAGAATAGTTCTGGATCAACCAAGGTGTGTTATTCGTTATTACTATGATCAACTATGATAATTATTGTTAGTAGAATTATTACGGGTGCTATAGTAATTGGGTGGACCAGTGTACATTCTCTATTGAGCCAGAACGCACTAATTTTTGCTTCAAAGAAGCCTCTTCTTAAGTGCCATTGGTTTTAATAGCGCAGATTCTTGATTTGGTGTTTATTTAAGTGTTAGCAAATGTTTTCTAGCTATTTCGAGCAGTTACCGAGGTTTTAAGCCTTTTAATTCGATCCCGCACCCAGTGGAAATAAAGCCACCCTTGAAGGCGCGAAATTGTTGCTCAAACTGGCATAAAAGTTGTTCAGAATTGTTTATAAATGCTTCTAAATACTTCTAAATACTTCTAAGTGATTGTGATTCAATCTTTTTAGGTTGAGTCGGAGCGTTGCGAGTCAAATGATCTCAGCAAAAGTTCGGTGTAAAAGCTGCTGCCGTGGTGATACCACCTGTGGCTGACTTATTTATGGTAAGTTTCATGATGGATTTAAGCTGTTTCTACTTAACCAATTTCAAAGCATTCATTTTAGTCACCAAAAACAGCCAAAACTTGGTCAAAGGTTGGAAAAGTTTTCTCTTTCCCCTATTGCTGTTTTGTACGTTTTTTGTTTTCAGCTTGCTACTTTACATTCGACATGCATTATTTTGTTAAGTTGACTACGTTGAGATGTAATTTCTTCTTATAAACCTCCTCTTGTTTTACCCCAATTTGTTACTGATTTCATATTTTTACAATTTTAATATCCAATATCGTTTTGTTTTAGAATAAAAAATTTTTTACAAATTAAAATTCTTTGAAAAATGAAGTTACAAGCAACATCTAGGGTTTTGCTTTGAAGTTTTCTTAGGCTTAGGCCAAATCACAGCACCTCTTTTACTCCTGGTCGTTTAGAAAGGTTTTTATTGAAAATTCCGAGGAGTTTTAATTCAAATTTGTGAATTGTAACTGATTTTTTTTTGAACCAACCTGATGACTATCGACGTGCGTTTGCGTGCTCGAGTGGTACTCGGTGTGATCGTTGGACGGCTGAAAGAGTTGAAATGAAAGTTGAAATATGTATTTCAATTTGAATGCACAATGGAAACTTTTGGCAGCTTTCAGCCAGCTGGCAGTCAGCTTTAGCTTTTAAAAACGTGGCTTCTGGGTTTGTTGAAAAAGTTGGCTAAATTTTTGCATATTCACACTGCTTTAGCGTTGCTAATCGATGTGCTAGCCAAAAATAAGTTAGATTCCTATTGACGCGCGGTTTGGCACGAAAGTGGCGCGGGCGCGCTTTCTAATGCGTGGATGCGCTACCGTACCCCGCAAAAAGCAGAAAAAATTCCCCGTTTTGCCATTCCTTTCATTTTCCTTGATTCCACGATTCGTATTTCCTTGCTTCGTAAAGTTTTTCCGGCTTTTATGCCGAGGTTTTTAAGTTTTAATTTTTCTTCTCCCCGCATAAAATCTATTATGTTTTTGAGCGCGTTTTTAAATTGCTCTCTCCCTCTCCTCGTTTTTTAGATGCTTAATAGATTACTGACTATTTTAGCAATTTTTTGAGAATTCTAGTCTAATCTCATGTACTTTATTGTTGCTTTGCTCATAGTTTTTGTTTAGAACTCTGATACGGTAATATTCTAATCTATTTCGTTTTTCTCGGCTCCTTTCACTCCATTGTTTTGAATCCGTTCACACATGCCGTCTAAACTTAACTTAACCAATTCCTTTTAACTAAAACGCAAATCGAAATAATCTGCGGTACTTTGGTGATTGGGAGAGAACATTTTTATCCTGGCTTAGTTGGATCTAATGTTTGGAGTGGTTGTATTGTTACCCTTTACGTTTTGACCTTTACGCTTTTACCTTTACGCTTTTACTTTTACCCTTTTACTTTTACCCTATTACCTTTACTGTTTTACCTTTACTCTTTTACCTTTACTCTTTTACCTTTACCCTATTGCTACCCTTTTATCTACCTATTCTAGGGTAATCAAGTATGCTTATACTTTTAGAGTATGTTTCAATTAATCAAATAAGCTTATACTTATAGCTTATACAACATGTTTCAAGTTTCATATTACCCTGTTTTTATTTTCGAGTGTAAGCAGCTTTGAGGTTTAGTGGTTAAAGTACGTGAGATTAGGCTAGAATTGCTGCCAAAGCTGCCAAAAACTTGCTAAAATAGTCCCCAATCTATTAAGCATATTTGATTACCGTAGAATAGATAAAAGGTTTCACTACAACCACTTTGGTTGTAGATAGAACCAGCCTTAGATTCAACTAAGCCAGGAAAAAAGTGGCCCCTTCCAACCACCAAAGTACCGAATTATGTATTGGGTGCCGAACTTTAATATTTTTAACTTTAATAAAGGCGGAGTCGAATAAAACGAGGTTCTATTTATAATTTTACAAAAACTTTTACAATTTTAGATGGGCTTCTGGAGCGACGCTGGAGAGGTGCTCGAATGGGCCGAGATTGGAGTGTCATGCTTTGCAGGCTTCGAGAAGAGTTCTGGACGAGGAAAGTTCGAAACCAAGGTATGATATTCGTTATTAAACAACTATGGTAATTATTGTTAGTAGAATTATTACGGGTGCTATAGTAATTGGGTGGACCAGTGTGCATTCATCTCTATTGAGCCAGAACGCACTAATTTTTGCTTCAAAGAAGCCTCTTCTTAAGTGCCATTGGTTTTAATAACGCAGATTCTTGATTTGGTGTTTATTTAAGCGTTAGCAAATGTTTTCTAGCTATTTCGAGCAGTTACCTAGGTTTTAAGCCTTTTAATTCGATCCTGCACCTCTTGCCACTCTTGAAGGCGCGAAATTGTTGCTCAAACTGGCATAAAAGTTGTTCAGAATTGTTTATAAATGCTTATAAATGCTTATCAATACTTCTAAATACTTCTAGATACTTCTAAGTACTTCTAAAGACTTCTAAATACTTCTAAATACTTCCAATGGATTCAATGCAATTAATTACCCTAGAAAGAGCTTTTAAAACTAGTCGCAAGTTCGAAAAAACCGGCTTTTACAAACTGGCCTCTTTCAACTACTATAGCACCTTATTACAAAACATGTACCATATGTGCTTAAATAGATGTTTTCTATGTATTGTAATTTATTGTTAATTGTTTAGCTCAACCGAGATATTAAGGAGATGGCAAGGAAAGTGAAAGGTAAGCTCGTATTTTTTCTTTTCGGAAAGTTTACCGTAGATTATTTTGAAGGTGGCGCGGATGGCATTGAAGAATTGAAGAAATTGCTTGAAGAGGCAAATGATTCTGTGAGTTTTCTTTCAACTACTATAGCACTTTATTACAAAACATGTATCATATGTGCTTAAATAGATGTTTTCTGTGTATTGTAATTTATTGTTAGTTGTTTAGCGCAACCGAAATTTTGAGGAGATGGAAAGGAAAGTGAAAGGTGAGCTCGTATTTTTTCTTTTTGTAAAGTTAAACGCTTTACCGTAGATTGTTTGAAATGTGTCTGGAGGGAAAAAGTCATTGAAGATGGAGCAGAGAAGTTTTTTGTGAGTTTTCTGCTGCAATTAAGTGCTAACTATATGTTTTTACAAAGCTAAGCTACCAGATGTAGAGGGGGGACAAACTAACACCTTTGGAAGATACAAAAAACAAATTTTCTTAAATTCTCTTTGGTCATAACCTGTTTTCCGTAATTAATTTTTATTCAATCTTTTTAGGCTGAGTCGAAGTGTAGGGAGCCAAAGGATGCCATCAAGTTCTTTGGAAAAACCGCTGCCTCCGCGATACCACGTGTGGCTAATTTATTTATGGTAAGTTTCATGATGGATTTAAGCTGTTTCTACTTAACCAATTTCAAAGCATTCATTTTAGTCACCAAAAACAGCCAAAATTTTGTCAAAGGTTGGAAAAGTTGCTGGTTTCGTTGGCCCTCTGATTTCATTTGGAAAGAATTTTTGTGCCAATATGGAGGAGTTTAAAGATGTGAGTTTTCTTTAGCTTGTAGCTTTAAATTTATGCATGTTCAGGATGGTGCCGTATGTAGTGTCGGAAAGGCGGGCACTAATGCTGCTTGCCAAACTGGAGGAGCAATAGCAGGTACTTTTTCAAATCAATGCTTGGCGCAGTTGAAAGGTGAAACTTATAAAATTGAAATTGTTTAGGTGGATGGATTGGAGGAGTTCTCGGTTCTGCCGTGCCTGTTGTCGGAAACGCGATCGGTGCAGCTGTAGGCACAATCATCGGCGAAAAAATCGGTGGTGCGGTGTTTGACTTGATCACGAAGCCAGTGGAAACTATCAAGAAAGCCTGGGGATGGGTCAAGTCTTGGTTTTAAACGGTATGGCATCTCTAGAGTTTAGGTTTCTAAAGTTCAATCTCTAAAGTTTTATTCTCAAATTTGTTACCTCTTTTTACCTCAAAATTGATCTTACACGTGCACATAGTACCTATTTCTAATTTTATATCGTCGATCTCTTGGAAACAGCTTTCACACGTACCCACATTGCACTTCTCTTTCTCCCATTGCTGCTTTGTACGTTTTTTGTTTTCGGCTTGCTATTTTGCATTCGACATGCATTGTTTTGTTAAGTTGACTATGTTGAAATGTAATTTCTTCTTATAAACCCCCTCTTGTTATACCCCAATTTGTTACTGTTCTCATATTTTTACAATTTATTATTCAATTTTGTTACAATTTTAATATTTGTTTTAGAATAAATCATCAAAATTCTTTGAAAAATCAAGTTACTTCAATCCACAAGCAACATCTCGAATCGATACATTTTGTCGGCCTCTTCTATCTATCTATTTAACTGTATAACTGATACTTACAAGGGAAAGAGCTCTTTTTACCCGCTTAGCCTTGTCGAAGATACATGTTTGTGAAAATGGGATTTTTTTTAGACTTCAAAGCGCCTGCTGACATCCAGATCGATGAAAAGTTGAATCAGAATCGAAAAATCCCCCGTTTGCTGTCAAGATTTTCACTCGTACTCGAAATTGGGTGAACCGATTTTTGTGGAAATCGTTTCCGTCAAAAGTTTCATTGCAAAAAGCTTGTGTGCCATCCAGAATTGGGTTTCCGCTTTTAAAAAGCTGCATTTCCAGAACAGTGACCCCAAAAACCCTGCCGTACACCGCGTACACTCAGACGGCCTTTCACAAGTTCGTGAAAATGGGATTTTTTTGAGTTCAAAGCGCTTGGTGACATCCAGATTGATGAAAAGTTAAATCAGAATTGAAAAATCTTGCTTGACTGCCGAGATTTTCACTCGTACTAAAATTGGGTAAATCGATTTTTGTGGAAATCGTTTCCGTCAAAAGTTTCATGGCAAAAAGCTTGTGTGACATCCAGAATTGGGATTCCATTTGTAAAAAGCTGTAAGAACAAACAGAAAAAGAACGTTTTTAAAAAGTTGTTCTTTGATCGAATTTTGTCGCAATAATAAGAAATAAAAGATCGTATTTAACTGTATCATTTACAAGGGAAGGCCAACTGGATGGCCAAATCCGATTCGATGTAGAATTTCACGCTGATCATGATGCTGCTTTTCTTTTTTTGCTATGGAACACTCTGTTAAAAGTTATATGCTTTGTAAAGCTGTGCTTTAAAGTTTTGTAAAGAGTTTCAAAAAAGCAAACTAGCAAACTTGTACTCTTGAATATTTACTTTATTTTTACGCTTTTTTTCACAGCTTTTTTCAAGTCACAGCTTTCAATTTTTAATTGATATTTGCTTTAGATCATGGTGGATCAAAAGTCTGTTGTGCGCGCGTGTCTTCTCGACGATTTCTTCTTCCATCCTCTCTACGAGGGACAAAAACGCTGCCGAATCACATCGTGATCTCTATTCCACTTTTGGAGAACAAGTTATGACCAAAAGATCATGCCAGCGCTGGTTTGCCCGATTCCGGGAAGGTATTGAATCTCTTGAAGACGAATCACATGGACATCGCTCGGCAACGATCGATAAGAATGAATTGGAACAACTTGTTGAAGCCGATCCAATGCAAACAAGACGAGAGCTTGCCAAACATCTCCAATGTGATCAATCAACAATTGTCTGTCATTTGGAAATAAGCGGAAAGGCCAATCGTAATGGACGATCGGTTCCACATCAATTGAACACCGAGAATCTAGGAGCACACGTTTCGATCAGCCATATCTTGCTTCTCAAGTCGAAAAGAACGATTTCAAGATGGGCAAAAACGCTGCCGAATCACATCGTGATCTCTATTCGACTTTTGGAGAACAAGTTATGGCCAAAAGATCATGCCAGCTCTGGTTTGCCCGATTCCGGGAAGGTATTGAATCTCTTGAAGACGAATCACATGGACATCGCTCGGCAACAAACGCTTAGATCTCGACACTAGTACGTTTGTTTCTCCGCGCTTAGGCATCAAATTAAAGTAGAGAGAATGGGTGATTTTTTGAGATATAACACATATTTTTAACATTAACCAGCGCTTAGAACAAAATGATTGAAAATCGACTCTTTTTTGCCACTTTTTGCCACAGACACTAGACATGAGCCGTGAGTCGAGTCGAGTCAGAGGTCCTCGACTCGTGACTCGTGACTTGTGACTCAACTTGACTCGGCACGCGTTAGCCGAGTGGAGAACCCTCACACATGTCACAAATTCTGAAGGATTTGCAAATTGATTCGATTCTGTTGCCTGGAGGGTGCACCAAGCATGTGGTTTGGCCTTAAAAAAAGAATTCGAGCTCAATATGAATGAATAATGAATGAGCGAATGAATGAGCGAACGAATGAGCGAATGAGCGAATGAATGAGCGAATGAATAAGCGAATGAGCGAATGAATGAGCGACGTTGACTCGCAGTGGAAATTCAGTCACCATCAATGAAAACCGATCTTTTGGTTTGTGAAACGAACACCCGAAGAACCTCAATCATGCTCTCGTTCAAGAATTGTGCGATTCCCATGGCTACTCATAGATCAGAAGACAATCTCATTCATTTCTTCAAGAAAGAAGGACCGATTCCTAAAGGCGATTGCCGATTGATGACGATTGATGATGATTGATGACTACAAGATTCACCAATGCTCGACTTGAGCAATTCATCAATGGAGTAAAGGATCAATTTGGGTGTTTGGAGATAATGATTTGGATAACGATTCTTGAGTGATTTCTTGATTCTTGTTAATTTCTTGATTATTGATTTACAAGCTGTTCTCCGTTGAGGTTGAGTTGATGGTTTTATTATTAAAGTCAACTTTTAAAGCTTTTTAAAGCTAGCTTTTTTTAGTTACCCTATAAATTTAGCTGTATTTCATCGTAATTTTTTCAATAAATTCCCCGATTTTCTCATCAAATTTGGGAAAAGTCGTGCAGTGAATGAGGGAAAAGAGACAATGAAAAGCTGCACGAGCCAATATTTAGCAAAAAGAAAAGAGAAAGGGGTAAAATGAGGACAAATATTGTCACCAAGGTCTCTCTTTTTTTTAAGCTTTCTGTAAAAAAGCACGTAAATTTACTTCCGTAACCCCAATGTTGATGTTGGTGATGATCAGTTGGTGATGGTCAGTTGAGCTGATTTGGACACAGTTAAAATTGAATTTTTCGAGCACAGACAAGATTTTCCGGTGTTCTGGAAGTCACAGGATTGATTGCACTATGTAGCACTAGGTTTTATTGCTTGTACCTCAGCTCTAGTCCCTAGTATGACAAGGTCTACTAGGTGGTGAGCTTTAAAACGCAGAAAATCGGTTAACCGATGCTTGATTTTCAACTGTGCGTTCCAGTTTGGCAGAAACAGTCACTGTTTCTCGGAAATTGAGCAAACTGGCCACAAATTGGCTTCGAATCGATTCGAGATTCGGATTCGACGCAACCCTGCAGGCTTTTTGTTATGTTTCGACATTTTTACGTAAAATTTATTCAAATTGGATATCACGTAAAGGTTTGGCGATTGAAGATTGGCGATTGGTTTGGCTAAAGCTAAAGCTTAGTATACGGTAGTCGTACAGTGGCTGACCCTCAACTGGTCTTAGCCCGCTTTGTTAAGATCAAAGCTGGTCCCACCAAAAACGTGAGTTCAAATGCGATGAGCTCCAGGAAAGACGAAAATCGAGGAGAGGACTCGAGAGACCCAAGAGGGGCCAAGAAATGGGCGCAGAGTCGTGGTGCTGTTGTCGTCTCGGGGAGGGATGGGTGTAGGGGTCCCCTCGGCTGCTAGTTGTGTCCTGTGCGTCCCAGGAGCCCCTTTTCTTCACCCCCTTTCAACCATTTCCTTTCCTCGATCGTCCTTTTGTGGTGGAGTCTGTTTGTGTCCCGCACGAGCACTCACCTTTCCCTCAGATCGGTTCTCAAAAGGATTTCATCGAGAATTTTACTTGCTTTACTGCTTTAGAGCGAATTTGATTTATTATTTCAAATTTTTTTCATCCTTTTAAAGCTCTAAAGCTCAGCTAAAAAACAGAAAATTTTAAAATTTGCATAATTTTTTCTTTTCTCTATTTGCTTAATTGAATTTCTTTGAAATTGAGTTTTTTTAAATTTTAAGCTTTTTTAAACTAAGCGAAGTACGGGAATTATGATCCTGATATCCTGACGGCTATTTTATGTGGACAGGAAAAGGGACAATGGGGTCAAAAGCAAAGAGACGCCCTTCATTGTCTCTCTCCGATCATTCCTATAGATTCCTTGCTTCCCTGTTTTCTTCTTCTTCTTCTTTTTCATTAAAACCCCATTTTTCTCGATAAATGCCTTCCAGAATGGAATTTTTGTTTTGTCGGATCAACCGTTTCTTCTCTAGTTTTTGATAAAATTGAGGCAGAACGTTCAGCGCTGAACTCGAAATTTTAGTTTTGACTTTTATTAGTGAATAAATGGCTCAAATTGTTGTGTGACCTCCAGAATAAACCAATTTTTGAGAATTTTTGAATTTCTAAAGCTCAGCTTGAAGAAAATAGGAATTGAACGTTCGACGCTAATTCGAGATTTCAATTTTGACCCTTGTTGGCTAGTAAACGGCTCAAATTGTTGTGTGACCTCCAGAATAGACTAATATTTTTGAATTTTTGGATTTCTAAAGTTCAGCTTTGAGAAAATTGGAATTGAACGTTCAGCGCTAAACTCGAAATTTTAGTTTTCACTTTTATTAGCTAAAAAATGGCTCAAATTCTTGTGTGACCTCCAGAATAAACAAATTTCAAAAAAATTTTGGATTTCTAAAGTTGAGCCTTGAGTAATTGTGTCATAATGTTCAGTGCTAAACTCGAAATTTCAGTTTCGACCCTTTTTAGCTAAAAAATGGCTCAAATTGTTGTGTGACCTCCAGAATAAACCAATTTCAAAAAAATTTTGAATTTCTAAAGTTCAGCTTGAAGAAAATTGGAATTGAACGTCCGACGCTAATTCAAAATTTTAATTTTCACTTTTATTAGCTAAAAAATGGCTCAAATTGTTGTGTGACCTCCAGAATCGACTAATCTTTTTGAATTTTTGAATTTCTAAAGTTGAGCTTTGAGAAAATCGCGTCCGAACGTTCAAAGCTAAAGCTCCAGAAAACGCTCGAGAAAAAAGCGGGTTTTCCAGGTTCCATCAAAATTCTGGAGTTAACTGTCGCCATCCGTGGCCTCCAATTTTCAAAAATCGATCTTAAATCCCCGATTTTTCAGCACAAATTCCAGGCAATGACCGTTTTTACGAAAGGTGACGGCGGCGAGGAGAAGAGCGAAAAAAAGTTGCCACAGGTGGGGGAAGTTCGAATTTTTTTGCTTAATTTCAGCCATCTGGAAGTCACATGAGCATTTGAAACTAATTTTTAGCAAAATTTTCCCCAAAAAAAAATTTTCATTTTCCCCAAAAAAAAATTTTCATTTTCAGGTGGTCATCTCGCCGTCTCCACTCGCGCCCACCCCGTCGCCGACTCCGCCAGAGGACGATGCGTTCGTTTTAAACCCAGAAAAACGTATTCAATAACGAGATAAATGCGAATTCGATCTTTAATGCAAATTTAGAAAACTCAAAGTTGCGAAATAAAAAAATCAAAAATTGTAAAATTAAAAAAGCACAAAAAAATTTTGTCTAAAAATTTGTCTAAAAATTTGTCTAAAAAATTAGCATAAAAAATTGCGTAAAAAAATTAGCATAAAAAAATTAGCATAAAAAAATTAGCATTAAAAAATTGCGTAAAAAATTTTCATAAAAAATTGCGTAAAAAAATTTGTCTAAAAAAATTTGCATAAAAAATTGTCTTAAAAAATTGTCTAAAAAATTGTCTAAAAAATTGTCTAAAAAATTGTCTAAAAAAAATTGTAAAGTGTAAAAAATTGTCTAAAAAATTTGCATAAAAAAATTGTCTAAAAAAATTTTGTCTAAAAATTTTTTTTTTTCTGACGGTTTTCCTCAAATTTTATTTTCAATTTGTTTACTGTGACATCCAGGACTAACAAATTTCATGTTTTAGAGTCGGGAAAAAGAAGCGATCCTCATCATTTGGCCCCCTTTCGATTATTCGACTTTCCCCCTCGCCATTCGCTCGCACCCCGTCCCCATCACCGCCCGAATACGAAGATCATTGGCATAGGTAGACGAAAAACCGATTCCAACTTATTTAAAGCTATGTTTTACTTAGATTGTACCGTATCCGAGCATGGCTTGTCTTTTTTGCTTTGACGATCTTCACATTCTCCTTTGTCGCCGGATACTTTTTTCACAAGTTCGTGAAAATGGGATTTTTTTGAGTTCAAAGCGCTTGGTGACATCCAGATTGATAAAAAGTTAAATCAGAATTGAAAAATCTTGCTTGACTGCCGAGATTTTCAATCGTACTCAAAATTGGGTAAACCGATTTTTGTGGAAATCGTTTCTGTCAAAAGTTTCTTTGCCAAAAGCTTGTGTGACATCCAGAATTTGGATTCCGCTTTTAAAAAAGCCGCATTTCCAGAACAGTGACCCCGAAAACCCTACCGTACACCGCGTACACCCAGACGGCCTTCAGCGACAACGGGCACGCCGAGGAACTTCGGCAAAATGTCGAGGTTGATCCAGCCAATGTAAGGAAATCAGTAAATAATCAAAAAACAAACAAATATCTATTTTTTGGATCATTTACCGTACCCAAACCATTTCATCCTAAAACGTGGATAAATTACCGTATCAAATATTGTCTGGTTTTTAAAAGTTGTCTGATTTTAAAAATCTTTCTTCCAAAATTAGCAATGGCATCCAGATTGACGAGAAATTTTGTCGAAAATCGAAAATTCTTGTTTCAAGCCGAAATTTGGCCTTGAACACAGATCACCTCGAAATCTTGCTCCCAACTCACTTCCAAAACTTCTTTGTCCGTTTTTTGGCCATCCTGGAATGCAGCCTTTCCAACAACAAACCGCTTTTCTGTCCCTTTCTTTATTCTTTATTTTCATTTTTCCCATTGATCAACCTCTCCACCCCTCTATGATCTGAATTCACAACCCTCACCCCTCACCCCTGCCCGGTCTATTTGCTTTCAGGGCTCCTGTGTGTGATCCAGGATGTCCAAAAATAGTAAAATAAAGAAGAAATCTCGGATAGAAAAAACGTAAATCGTTTCCAACTCAGAATCGTAGATACAAGTTGATTTTTTGTTGAGAAAACGTCGAATAACTAGCCTCAAAATCTCTTGTGACATCCAGATTGACAAAAAATTTGATTGAAAAGCGAAAATGAACTTCCAGGACTACGAAAAGATGAACGTGCAACAATTCGGGAGCAATAGACCCGCTGTGTTCATTCACGATTTCAAAAAGGTTTATAGGATTGTGGGCGATCTCAATTCGGCTTTTCAGAACATGACAGCAATTGTGGATGTGCTTGGGCGACGGTGTTTCTTGCGGGATTTAGATCGATCAACGATGTTATCGCCCAGAGAGCTCATTTCTCGGATCAGGAGAATGAAGGTGAGCATGGGAGTGGGAATTTATAGTAGGCTTAGGCTTAGGCTCAGGCTCAGGCTCAGACTCAGGCTCAGAATCGCAGCAGGGCAGTCACGCGGCACATCGACTATAAGACAAAAAAGATTTTGGTGAAAATCGAAAATCTGAATCTTAGAAGTTCTAGTGTGACATCCAGATCGAAGAAAAAATGCAATTAAAATCAAATTGCGTTTGCCAATTTTTCGAAATCTTCGCGAACGCGAACACTGTCAAGAGTTTGCGATAATTTCGAAAAATTGGCAAACGCAATTTGATTTCAATTGCGTTTTTTCTTCGATCTGGATGTCACATTAGAATTTCTAGGATTTAGATTTTCGATTTCCACCAAAAAATATTTGGGTTGGCAAAAGGGGCGGGGCCAGAGAGACCTTTTATACGCGCCTGGTCCCTTTGCCATTGACAATCTAGCTTTGAGTTCAAATATCTCGGCTTTTAGCTGTTCAATTGAAATCTTCTTGGTATCATTAGATGCGCCAAGTCTTTCTCTAATGGCGAAGGGGCGGGGCGCGTATAAAAGGTTTCTTTGGCCCCGCCCCTTTTGTCAATCTAACTTTGAGCTCGATTATCTCGACTTTGGGGCGTCCAATCTAGATACTTTTTGTACCAATCGATAGGGAAAGACTTGGCGCATCTAATGATACGGGGCACGTATAAAAGGTCTTCCTAGCTCCGCCCTTTTTGAGAATATAACTTTGAACTTAAATATCTCGATGTTGGTGTACCCAATTTCAAAAGTTTTTATCCCAATCAAAAGAGAAAGACTTGGCGCATCTAATGATACCAAGAAGATTTCAATTGAACAGCTCAAAGCCAAGATATTTGAGCTCAAAGATGGATTGCCAATGGCAAAAAGGCGGGGCGTTCCTTTTATGCGTAAAAGGGGCGGGGCTCGTATCAAATGTTCGACCGCTAATGTTTGATTAATTGGTCAAGATCAAGAGGAACCCGCTCTAGACAGAACTGGGCTGAATTAGAGCTTTGGGACAAGATTGTCTGTTTTGGCGGGTTAGAATTGAATCAAGAAATGGAGTCAGTCAGACCAAGTCATTCTAGATTTCTTAGAGTCAGCTCTGCGGTCAGACCTTGTTTGAACAGACCAGAATCAGGACTAGAATCAATTGACCAGGCCAGGCCATCAAGGCAGAGCCAGAGCCAGAGCCAGAGCCAGAGCAGGCAAGGTCTAGGCTCCAGAGCAGGGCAAGGTCACGCTTGAGCTCTGGATCTAGAGCCAAGAAAAGTCGGGTCTGGTAGATTATAAGAAAACCCTATCAAACTCTACAGCATCTTTATTTGTGACATCCAGATCATTCAAAAACCGAACATTCAGTCCGAGTCGTCGAAAGAAATGCGCCCAGTGGTGCGCGAGACATTCCGCGTCGGTCCACCCATCGCTCACCAGGATCTCATCGATTTGAACTCACAGGTTTATTTTCCATACTGACCTCCAGAATCGAGGTAAAACGAAGAAAAACCTGGCCTTATCCCCGAAAATCTCGATTTCAGATGGTGAATCGGCATTGTCTCTTCCGACCCGTTTTCATGCTGCACAAAATCTCACAAACCGAGCAAGACGTGATGAAACGACAGAAAAGGGGTTTGGGAATGAATTTTTTTCTTTTCTAGGCCGGTTTAATTACCGAACTCAGTGTGCCAGACTTTGTTTTTTTCGAATCCGAACAAGAACGCAGAATCCAATTTCAAACAATTTCAAAAAATTTCAAAATCGAAATTTTCTACGATTTAAGCTCTTTAAAGGCTACAATGACATCCAGATCGAGGTTTTAAGTTGAAGAATTTCTGATTGGCTCAGATTTTCGCCTCGAATTCCTACCTAGATCGACCCTTCTCTTTTCCAAATTTCGAATTGATTTTTTTTCCGAATCTAAGTAATCCAAATCATAAAATGACATCCAGATCGAGGTTTTAAGTTGAAAAATTTTCGATTACCTCAAATTTTCGACCCGATTTTCCGGCTAGATCAGATCCACTTTTTTCGAAATTCGAAATTGATTTTTTTCCGAATCTAAGTAATCCAAATTCTAAAATGACATCCAGATCAAAGTTTTAAGTTCAAAAATTTTCGATTTATTCAATTTTTCGCCTCGAATTCCTACCTAGATCGACTCCTCGCTTTTCCAAATTTCGAATTGATTTTTTTTCCAAATCTGAGTAATCCAAATCCTAGAATGATATCCAGATCGAAGTTTTAAGTTGAAAAATTTTCGATTCCTTCAAGTTTTCGCCTCGATTTTCCGGCTAGATCAATGCTCCACTTTTTTTTCAAATTGCAAATTGATTTCTTTTAGAATCTAAGTAATCTAAATGCTAGAATGATCTCCAGTTCGAAGTTTTTATTTGAAAACTTTTTCGATTCATTCAAATTTTCGTCGAAAATCTCGGTGAACTCGAAAATGAAGGATCCCTGCTGAAAAGTGACTGATTTTAAGCAGAATTTAAGCAGGATTTAAGCAGAATTCACGTGAATTAAGTTCAAATTCAAATTCCTAAATGATTTGAAAGCTTTTAGAGTCGCCGGCCGAGCCCCGCGAAGAGGATTTGACATTTGCGGTGATGGGCGGAGAGCGAGTCGAAGTCGATCACATTATGTTCTGAATTTGAATCGAAATCCCCAATTTTTCCGTCAAATTCGAACGTTCTGGAGAGCACAGCGTACTGCTAAAACAAAAAAAAACATAATTTTCTTTGATTTTTAAAAAACCGATTTTTTTGAGCGAAAGACTTTGACTTGAAATTTCGCTTCCCAAGGTAGATGACGAAAAACTGGATAAGTTACCGTAAACTATGGAGGGCACTGCGCTTTTTAGACGTTTTACAATAGCCTAGTATTGTTTGGGCGAAAGTACAGTACTAGAGAAGGGCCGCCCGGATTACTGTAAATGCTGTCTGTAATGATGTCTGTAAAAATTTGCATTTAAAATTTGCTTTTAAAATTAAAACATTTTTAAAACTGTTTTTTTGCTTTTTTTTTCTTTATTTCTCTGTCGTGACATCCAGAAAAGACTTTTTTTGAAAAAATTCTGAATTTTTATAAAAAACCCGAGCTCAAATTCCGTTGTAGTCACTGAGTGATTGAAAGCTGATCATTTCTCCTGATCATTTTCCCATTTCCTTTTGTTCACACCGATTTTCAATGTCATTGCTTTTCATTCTGGGATTCACTGTTTGTATTTTTCGAAAGATAATCGAGAATTTGCAAATTTTAAGCCCTTTTGAATTTTTTTTTGTTTTTTTTTTTTCGATTTCTCTGATTTCAGTCAAATTGCATAAAAGTTTTTATAAAAAAGAAAAAAAGACAAAAAATGATGGCCACTGTTATCTAAAAGGGATCTAAAGGCATCTAAAGGCAAAATCGATTCGATTTCAGCACCCTGGCTAGCACGGAGTCTATCGGGCAACTTTCAGCAAACCCTGAGTTACAGTGATTCCATCAAAACTTTATTTTCGCTAATTTTCAGAATTTTTGCAGTCTAACTTGTGTTGTGCCTTCCAGATCGCTGAAATCTTTCATTAAGTACGCACTTTAGCGTTACCGGATTCCGGCTATTGCGGCGATCTTGTGGCAATCGGCAATCAAAACCTCAATCAGCATTTTTCCTAGATTTTTCAAATCAATTTTACAGTGTGACTCCCAGATCGCTGAAATCTTTCATTAAGTAATCACTTTAGCGTTACCAGACTCCGGATATTGCGGCAATCTCGGCAATCGGCAATCAAGACTTCAATCAGCATTTTTCCTAGATTTTTCAAATCAATTTTACAGTGTGACTCCCAGATCGCTGAAATCTTTCATTGAGTAAGCACTTTAGCGTCACCAGCCTCCGGATATTGTGGCAATCTTGTGGCAATCAGCAATCAAAACTTCAATCGGCATTTTTCCTAGATTTTTCAAATCAATTTTACAGTGTGACTCCCAGATCGCTGAAATCTTTCATTGAGTAAGCACTTTAGCGTCACCAGCCTCCGGATATTGTGGCAATCTTGTGGCAATCAGCAATCAAAACTTCAATCGGCATTTTTCCTAGATTTTTCAAATCAATTTTACAGTGTGACTCCCAGATCGCTGAAATCTTTCATTAAGTACGCACTTTAGCGTTATCAGACTCCGGATATTGCGGCAATCTTGTGGCAATCAGCAATCAAAACTTCAATCGGCATTTTTCCTAGATTTTTCAAATCAATTTTACAGTGTGACTCCCAGATCGCTGAAATCTTTCATTAAGTACGCACTTTAGCGTTATCAGACTCCGGATATTGCGGCAATCTCGGCAATCGGCAATCAAGACTTCAATCAGCATTCTTCAATCAGCATTCTTAGATTTTTCAACTCAATTTTACAGTGTGACTCCCAGATCGGCTGAATATCTCAAAATCATAACATTTTCCTGTTCGAAAAGACCACTTTCCTGTTTGAAACCTGTTCGAAAACATATTATGCGTTCTATGATCGATATCGATTCGATCGGAGACAAGGAAATAAAGCTCTGCATGCAAAAAAAGGCTCTCCAATAACATTCAACTAAATCTACCCAATCCAAGCTCCACGAAAAGCCGTAATTCAAACAAATTCTGATTTTGAAAAACAATTTTTGCTCAAAAACAAAGAAATTCGATCGTTTCGCATAAACGTTTGGCTAAAAAGTGGGGAAATTTCTCTACATATTTACTCAGATGTCAAAAGCTCTGAAAATTTCGCCAAATTGTGAAATTTCCCTTTTCCATTTTCATTCATAACTTTTATTTACACACGTAAAAATCGATTTAACGGATTCGATAGGAAAAAAAGGCTCAAAATAAAGGAATCCAGATAATTTTCATTTAAAAATCGCTCATCTGGATGTCACTACGCATTCTGGAAAAAGGGATTTTGAATCTACGAAAAGTGGAGAGATTTCTATTTTCGAGCGTAAGAGTTTGTGAGTTAAAAATTTGCATATTTAAATTTAAATTGGATTTTGATTATGGAAAAGCTCTAGTTGGAAGTCACGAGAGGGCTTGGTGAAGAAAAAAACAATGAAAATGCAATTCTAGAAAAAAGACACGGTCGGCTACGGTAACTTGGGTGTTGTTTAAGGATGATAGCTTTTTAAGACCAATCCCAGAAATCATGATTTCAGCTAATTGTGTGACATCCAGATGGCATAAAAAATTTGCTGATCCTTATTAAAATCGCTGGAAATGATGAGATTTCCTTTGGTTCAGTTACCCAACAGCTTCAGAGCTTAAATTCGTCAACCCATACTTTCTAGCGCATTTTTGAACTCAAAAATGAACGATCTGGAAGTCACGAGAGGGCTTGGTGAAGAAAAAAACAATGAAAATGCAATTCTAGAAAAAAGACACGGTCGGCTACGGTAACTTGGGTGTTGTTTAAGGATGATAGCTTTTTAAGACAAATTCTAGAAATGATGATTTCAGCTAATTGTGTGACATCCAGATGGCATAAAAAAAAGGGATTTTTAATTTACTAAAAGCGGAGAGATTTCTATTTTCGAGCGTAAGAGTTGATGAGTTAAAAATTTGCATATTTAAATTTAAATTGAATTCTGATTATGGAAAAGCTCTAGTTGGATGTCATTTCGATTTTTCGCTTTCAAATCATCCCATCATTCCATCATATTGTGGTGGGTGGACTTGAGTGTTGGTGAAGCCGGGCGTGCACGTGTCGAAGTTGAAGTTGAACGAGGTCTCGCGATCCTGGAATCTCGATTTTGGAAGTCACGATGGAGATTGGTGGGGTTAAAATGGCTGGATATGCGATTTGAGAAAAAGACATTGAAAGGTTACGGTAGCTAGCGCGTCGTTTAGCACTGACCTTTAAAAATGTGTAGAAGCGGTAGATAACTTCGAGGAAATACGCTTCTACCAGCCCGGATATGCAAATGAAAATGATCATGAAGACGACAAAGCCGGAAAGAGCTGAAAATAATGAGATTGCCTTTGGTTTAGTTACCCAACAACTTCGGAGGTTAAATCTCTGAACCCATCCTTTCTAGCGCATTTTTAAACTTAAAAATGAACGATCTGGAAGTCACGAGAGGGCTTGGCGAAGAAAAAAACAATTAAAATGCAATTCTAGAAAAAAGACAAGATCGGCTACGGTAACTTGAGTGTTGTTTAAGGATGATAGCTTTTTAAGACGAGTTCTAAAAATGATGATTTCAGCTAATTGTGTGACATCCAGATTGCATAAAAAAATCAATTACCTTTATTAAAATCGCTGAAAATAATGAGATTTCCTTTGGTTCAGTTACCCAATAACTTCGGAGCTTAAACTCGTCAACCCATACTTTCTAATGAATTTTTAACCTTACAAATGAACGATCTGGAAGTCACGAGAGGGCTTGGTGAAGAAAACAACAATTAAAATGCAATTCTAGAAAAAAGACAAGCTCGGGTACGGTAACTTGGGTGTTGTTTAAGGATAATAGGTTTTTAAGACGAATTCTAAAAATGATGATTTCAGCTAATTGTGTGACATCCAGATGGCATAAAAAATCAATTACCTTTATTAAAATCATCTTGGGACATTCCCAATTGTTCCAAACTCCCGTAATCTTGAGCCAATTGACTAATCGCATTCGAATTCGTTGCAACCATGATCAACAAAGCGATGAGAGAGATGAAAGTGAGCACGAGACTGATTGTCTGAAGAAAATTGAGGTGAATTAGCTAGGGAAAGTTAGGCAGAGCTTAGCAGAGCTCGGCAAAGATCGGAGTTGATGACTCTGACAGAATTTAAGCTCCGGTTTTTCGTAAAATTTCAAAATTCCATCAGAAACCCGGTTTCTGGATGTCAGGACAAAAAACTAAAGCAAAAAAAGAAAGCTTTTATGATTACCTGAAAAATCATGTATGGCAAGACGTAGAGTCGCTTTTCTTTGAAAACCCCGTATAACAACATGCCGAAAACGACGACGCCAAACGCTAAAATAAAAAAATTTCCCCTTGGTGCCTTCCAGATTAACAGAATTTAGCAAAAGAAATCTAAAACAATTCGATTTTTAGCTCTAAAACATCTCGAACTCTAACGGCTCCACGTCGAGATTGCAAATGTAACTTTCTACAAACCAGATCATCATTATGTTTTCATGTGACCTCCAGCTTGCCCGAATTTCTCACTGGATTTTCAAAATCTTCATTTCCTCGCGCTTACCGGCGGAGAAGAGATTCTGGAAGGCGACGGTGGCTGTCCGGGTCAATGAGAAGATCACCGTCACCGCCAGGGACAACGCCAAGAGACAGGAAACGATACGGGCGCCTTTCTGAAAGATTTAAGAAAGGTTTCTTGTTTAAGAAGTCTAGAATCACGGATTTACCTTTATATGCAAATTCCCGCAAAAACACTGATACTTCTTCGCGTTTTGATCAAATGGGATTTGATGGGCTCTCGTCGCCATTTCTAGATGGAAAACTGGAAGGGAAGGGATGAGAAAGAAGAAAGGAAGAAAGGAAGGAAGGGAGGAAGGAAGGGAGGAAGGAGGGAGGGAGGAAGGGAGGGAGGAGGGAGGAAGGAGGGAGGAAGGAAGAGCAAAAGGAAGTAAGAAAGGAAGGAAGAACGGAAGGAAGAAAGGAAGGGAGGATGAAAGGGAGGAAGGAAGGGAGGAAGGAGGGAGGAAGGAAGGGAGGAAGGGAGAAAGAAAGAACGGAAGGAAGAAAGAAAGGAAGAAAGGAAGGAAGGGAGGAAGGAAGGAAGAACAGAAGGAAGAACAGAAGGAAGAAAGGAAGAAAGCAAGAAAGGAAGGAAGGAAGAACAGGAGGGAGAAAGAAAAGAAGAAAGCGAAGGGAAAAACCAGCTGAAACCAGATCAAAAACCCGTTTAGCGGCAGGCCTCGAACTTGTCGTCGTGGCGCAGTCGGGAGCGCGCCGGTCTACAGCTCTAGACGAGCTTGGTTCGATCCCCCGTGCTGCCATTTAACTCGGCATTTTCAATTTTTTGATTTGAAATGTCACAACTCTAATATTTTAAGGTTTTCTAAAGAAGTTTTAGCTTTATTGGTTAAAAAAAGGCCGAGAAAAGGTAGATAGACAGACAGACATTGACCCGGCCTTTGAAATAACTCCTAGATAAATCTGATAGACTAAAAGATGACAAGGGTGGGTAGAAATTGTTTCTAAAGTTTCTTAATTGTTTCTAAAGCTTTTTCAAGCTCTAAAAATAGCTGATTGAGGCTTATCGGGAGAGAAATTTTGAAAAATAAAGAAAAAATCTTTATTTTATTGATAAAATAAAGTTTTCGATGGCTACAATGGCTACAAATGGCTACAAATGGCTGTTTAAAGCAAAAGAAAAAGTCATTGACTCATAAAATTCAGCTAAATGAAGTTATTCAGCTAAATGAATCACAGAAAATTGTGTGCTGGCAATAGAGATTTCAAAATTGGCTTTCCCCTCCCTCCAACTCTGGATTTCAATATGTGGATGCGCTTTTCTCTCTTTTGCTTTCACAGCTGCCTTTCATTCATCCATGGAAAGCTTTTTTTCTTTTTTCTGTTGTCTCCGATGAAATCGATATCGATTCTGGAGTGTATAATATGTTTTCGAACAGGTTTGTGATATGAAAATGGTCTTTTAAAGCATGAATAGCTATAATTTTGTGATATTCAGCCGATCTGGAAGTCACACTGTAAAATTGAGTTAAAAAATCTAGGACTTTACTCTAGACTTATGCGCATCAAAGTTTTGACGGAGATCGTCGTGATAACTGGAGTCCGACAACCGTAAAGTGCGTACTTATTGAAAGATTTCAGCGATCTGGAACGCACAACACAAGTTAGACCACGAAAATCGATCCTAGAACGCATAATATGTTTTCGAACAGGTTTCAAACAGGAAAATGGTCTTTTCGAATAGGAAAATGTTGATAATTTTGAGATATTCAGCCGATCTGGGACACACAGTAGAAAATTGAGTTAAAAAATCTCGGAAAAATGCTGATTGAAGTTTTGATTGCCGATTGTCACAAGTTTGCCGCAATAGCTGGAGTTCGGTAACGCTAAAGTGCCTACTTAATGAAAGATTTCAGCGATCTGGAACGCACAACACAAGTTAGAGTACGAAAATTCTGGAAATAAGTGAAAATAAAGTTTTGATAGAAATTACAGCAACCCAGGGTTACTGAAAGTTGAAAATCCGATAAACTAACGGCATTAAAAGGCTCTGTGCTAGCCAGGATGCTGAAATATTATCGATTTTATTGAAAAATGCCTTTAGATTACGTTTTATTCAGCGACCAAACGATTTAGAAAAGAAAACTGAGAAAACTGAGTAAGACTGAGTCAAAAAAAAAGCCGTTCTCTATGTCTTGAATGTTTAGGAGTTAGTATAAGGGTATTACAATAAATCTCCTGTATGTGTAGGTACCATCAAACCGACCGAAAATGTAGATGCCGTTTATCTGGACGTACGAAAAGCTTTATAAGCTTTATAAGCTTTATAAGTGTCACAAATTCTGAATTATATTTATCCTTTAGAAGATACTGAAAATACAATTGAATAATTAGCAAAGATTGCGGTTGAATTAAGAAAAACAATCAAAATGATGGCTCAAAATGATGGCGATCAAAATTTTGAGAGATATGTGAATAACTGTGAAGTTGTGACGTTTGAGAAGAACGAGAAGACGTTTGAGCTAGCTACCAGAAAAAGCATAACAAAGCTAGCTATCAGACAAAATGAAAAATCAAAGGAGAGAAATGTTGAATTGGAAGCAGCTCGACGATTATTTTGGAAGTCGGAAGTCTTTTTTCGGAGTCGAACATGGCTGATCATTCCGCTTTTATTAGGTCCTGGAAATTGGAAAAGTAGAAAATGTTTCTCCGTGAACATTTACAAGACGTTTTTTGGCGTGCCCGCTTTAACGGACACCTCTAAAACGACTCGACCGTCTTTGATATAGCCTCGATCTTCCTCCAAAATCTCCTGGAAATTAAGGTATTGGTAGATCGATAGAAACGGTAGATCACATCATTAAAATCTGATTGTCTAGCTAAAACAGGTCAACAATTCTACAGATATGTTTCCAAACTAGTCTAACTGACAAGTCTAACAAACCAGACTTAAGTCTAACTGATCCAGGTCTAACAGAGCCAGAGACAGAGACTGGGGCAGATCCGATCTCAACAAGGTTTCGCTGGGTCAGGTCCGATCTCAACAAGGTTTGATTGGGTTAAATCCGATCTCAACAAGGTAAACGAGGTTTTAGGCAGATCCTTCTACAGTGTCATTCGATTTCTAATGTTCATGGATACTGTTAAAGGCTTAGGCTTAGGCTCAGGCTCAGGCTTAGGCTTAAGCTTAGGCTTAGGCTTAGGCTCAGGCTTAGGCTTAGGCTTAGGGATAGGCTTAGGCTTAGGCTCAGGCTTAGGCTTAGGCTTAGGGATAGGCTTAGGCTTAGGCTTAGGCTTAGGCTTAGGCTTAGGCTTAGGCTTAGGCTTAGGGATAGGCTTAGGCTTAGGCTCAGGCTTAGGCTTAGGCTTAGGGATAGGCTTAGGCTTAGGCTTAGGCTTAGGCTTAGGCTTAGGGATAGGCTTAGGCTTAGGCTCAGGCTTAGGCTTAGGCTTAGGGATAGGCTTAGGCTTAGGCTTAGGCTTAGGCTTAGGCTTAGGGATAGGCTTAGGCTTAGGCTTAGGCTTAGGCTTAGGCTTAGGCTTATGCTCAGGCTTAGGCTTAGGCTCGGACCCTGGCCCAGGTCCAGGCTCTGACTCTGGCTTAGGCTTAGGCTTAGGCTTCTAGAAAACCTAACTGAATACTAATGCAAAGCACAGAGAAGGCTGAGTATCTTTAGTTTCAAGTGAAGAACCCGGAAGTTATTCAGTCTTGATGCCTGAATAATTTGATGCCGGCTGTGAGGCTACAAACCTAAACCTGCAGCTCTGATCCAATCAAATCCCATCCCAATCCAGTCAAATCCCATTAAGCCTACATTACACTACTACAAACAATTCAGGATCGAATCTCTAAGTTTCATCAAAACATTTCGCTCACCTCCCACGTCATGAAGCGCGAGTATCCCCAATCGTGCTCTTTGGCCGTGTAGATGTGATTTGTTTTGCGGGTGAAATGGTTGACGCCCGGCTTCTGCGAGATCAAGCGCAACTCCGTCGACGCTTCACATTCCCAAGCACTGCAATTGTTTAGATAATAAAACCGTCCTCTTTCTAGTTTGTAAAAGTCTAAAGTGTCTCAAACTTTAATTGACATTTTTACACGAACCACATAAACCTTTTCCACTCGACACCACTCATATAAAGGTGAAAATAAGTACCGTTTGAAAAAGTACCGTTTAAAAAAACGTTTTTAGCATTATTTCCTTTAAGCCAATACCGTTTTTGAGTTTGGGAACTTTCAGTTTTTCAACTTTCCATAATTCTTTCTCTAAACAGTTCTAGTTTCTTTAAAAGCAAATTTTGATAACCTAAATCGTTTATTATTGTTGAGAAAACCTTTCAGCTACTCTTTATTTACTCGGTGAAAGTTATTGGGTATGGCTTTTTCTTCAAAAACTTACTCCAAAGACGCATCGGGGCAACATTGAAGAAAAAAGCCGAGACATTTCATCGTCCCCTTTTTCTGTACGACGTGCATTCTCGGCATTGCCATGATTTTCCTAAAAAGAAAGAGCCTAGATCATTTTTCAATCTATCTTTAACTTTTTTGCTTTCCAATATTTCAATATTGCTGTTTAAATTGAATGAAAAATCGATCAGGGGATTTCAACTGGTTATATGCTGTAGGGTTTGGGTAACTTGGCTTTGGCTGGCTTGGCTTTGGATGGCTTGGGTTTGGCTTTGGATGGCTTGGGTTTGGCTTTGGATGGCTTGGCTTGGCTTTGGATGGCTTGGGTTTGGCTTTGGATGGCTTGGCTTGGCTTTGGCTAGCTTGGGTTTGGCTTTGGATGGCTTGGCTTGGCTTTGGCTAGCTTGGGTTTGGCTTTGGATGGCTTGGCTTGGCTTTGGATGGCTTGGGTTTGGCTTTGGATGGCTTGGCTTGGCTTTGGCTAGCTTGGGTTTGGCTTTGGATGGCTTGGCTTGGCTTTGGATGGCTTGGGTTTGGCTTTGGATGGCTTGGCTTGGCTTTGGCTAGCTTGGGTTTGGCTTTGGATGGCTTGGCTTAGCTTTGGCTAGCTTGGGTTTGGCTTTGGATGGCTTGGCTTTGGCTAGCTTGGGTTTAGCTTTGGATGGCTTGGCTTGGCTTTGGATGGCTTGGGTTTGGCTTTGGATGGCTTAGCTTGGCTTTGGCTAGCTTAGGTTTAGCTTTGGATGGCTTGGCCTTTGGATGGCTTAGGTTTGGCTTTGGATGGCTTGGCTTTGGCTTTGGATGGTTTGGCTTGGCTTTGGATGGCTTGGGTTTGGCTTTGGATGGCTTGGCTTGGCTTTGGATGGCTTGGCTTGGCTTTGGCTAGCTTGGGTTTGGCTTTGGATGGCTTGGCTTGGCTTTGGATGGCTTGGGTTTGGCTTTAAATGGCTTGGCTTGGCTTTGGATGGCCTGGGTTTGGCTTTGGATGGCTTGGCTTGGCTTTGGATGGCTTGGCTTGGCTTTGGATGGCTTGGCTTGGCTTTGGATGGCTTGGGTTTGGCTTTGGATGGCTTGGCCTGGCTTTGGATGGCTTGGGTTTGGCTTTGGATGGCTTGGCTTTGGCTTTGGATGGTTTGGCTTGGCTTTGGATGGCTTGGGTTTGGCTAGCTTGGCTTGGACTTAGTGCGAAGGCTAGCGGCTAGCGCCTAGCACTAAGTCTATTTGGGTTTGGGCTGAACCCCGATTTTCTGGATCTCAGCCAGTTCTCGGAGCTAAGGGACACGCGTTTGGCGGTGTGCATGCGCCCCCCATGGAAGCATCTTGACAAAATTTCAGGTCACTCTCGTGTCTGGAAGTTGAGATATAGAAAGTGGTTTTTACGATTTAGGCTTAGGCTTAGGCTTAGGCTTAGGCTTAGGCTTAGGCTTAGGCTAACTTGGCTTGGCTTTGGATGGCTTGGCTTTGGCTGGCTTGGCTTTGGCTAGCTTGGCTTTGGCTGGCTTTGGCTTTGGCTGGCTTTGGCTTTGGTTAACAATTGCTTGTTAGCCAAAGATTGTGTTGTTTCAAATGTTATTGCTTTACATTCGAATTAGTATGATTTCCAAAAACCGACCATTGCATTCCATTGATCCTTTTACTTGGCCCTAGCACTTTGTCGTTGAGATTCGGGAAATTCTCTATCATCAATCGGAGCACCCCATCCGATGACGAGGATGAGGCTTCCGCTTCCCCACCTTCGTCGTGCATTGCCTGGATTTTGAGAATTCAAATTATAATCTATAAAAGGGATAGAGCATGAATTCAAATCAATTCAATGTGCGAAAAAGTCAAAAATGAACCGGAAATTTGATTGGCTTAAAAGTTTTGCCCATTTCTTATCAGTTTTGAAAATATTTAAGGCTTTCCCGAGCACATTTCGTCGTCAGAATCGAGAAAAAAAAGAAATGGAGAGATTTTGGGCGATTCTCGATACTTTTTCTACTATTTTTCGCAATGACGCTCAGTTGGTTTCAGAAGATTTTCGAATTTTTGAATTTTCAACTTCTGAATAGCTCAAAATATTGTGTGACATCCAGAACTTACGAAAATTCTATTTGATTTGGAGAAGGATTTCGTTTGGCAAAGATTCGGGGAAATAAAATTTTTAAAGAATTTTTAGAATTCCAAACTGGTCACAGCATTAGGAATTTCCGATCTTCGTGGTTCGCGCCGATCATTTCAGCGCCAAAGACTTGAGCGCCGGCCATTTGAGCGCCGAAGACTTGAGCGCCTACCATTTGAGCGCCAAAAACTTGAGCGCTGATTATTTTAGCGCCAAAGACTTGAGCGCCGACAATTTGAGCGCCGAAGACTTGAGCACTGATTATTTTAGCGCCAAAGACTTGAGCGCCGATCATTTGAGCAAATCTATTCGAGCTTGCAAGCATACACCGCCTAAAAGGACGAGAAACCTTAATACGCTCTTCTGCGTTTTCTCTCATCCTTAAATAATAGGATCATAATTCGACAAGATTCAATACAAGTAAAAACTTGTTGACCATCTTCGATATATCATCTTCAGCATATCATCTTTGCATGTATTGGGGTAATGGTGGCGCAAGTTTCACTTTTAAGCCTACAGCGCAAGTTTTGCCAGCGCAAAATTCGTCGCGCCACCTTTGCTTTAACATTTTTGGCGCGAAATTGGCTAGCCTGTCGCGCAAGCTTCGTGGCGCGAGATTGGCTAGCCTGTCGCGCAAGCTTCGTGGCGCGAGATTGGCTAGCCTGTCGCGCAAGCTTCGTGGCGCGAGATTGGCTAGCCTGTAGCGCAAGCTTCGTGGCGCGAAGTTGGCTAGCCTGTCGCGCAAGCTTCGTGGCGCGAAATCGGCCAGCCTGTAGCGCAAGCTTCGTGGCGCGAAATCGGCTAGCCTGTCGCGCAAGCTTCGTGGCGCAAAATCCGCGGCGCAAGCTTCGTTTTGAAGGCGCAAGGTTCGCGTGGCGCAATCTTTGCTTTTTGTTTTATAGCGCAAGCTTCGTGGCGCAAAATTCGAGGCGCAAGGTTCGTCTTGAAGGCGCGGCGCAAGATTCGTGATTAACATAGGCGGCGCAAGCTTCATGGCCCCATCAAAAGCTATAAACCAGCAAAGTTTGTAAAGGATTTCTCACAATTCTGAACAATTTCAACTAGATCTGCTGGCTAAATGACACGAGCAATCGATGATTCAATGCAGAATTTCATGCTGATTCTGAATGTGCTTTCCGTTTCCGCTATGGAGCGCCCAGTCAAAAGTTATAAGCGTGCAAAGTTTTGTAGGGCTTTCTCACCGAATTTCTCAAAATTCTGAATAGAATTTCAATCCGTTTCTTAACGATTTATTCTTCAAATACGACTCAATGAGCTGTTAAAAGAATATAGACAAAAATCGAGACGAGAAATTGATAAAAATGATTGCTTGAGCCACCATTCGCCCAATCGTTGCCGGTGTCACTCTGGAAATAAAAAAAATTAACGGGAAACTGTCTTAAAACACTCAAAATTCGATTGCTCAATGAAGCTAGGGGAATTAAACGTAAGCCAGAGATTTTGTTGATAAAAAGCGGTGATCTGGAGGTCACAGGAGATGCTGAGCATTTTTTAAAGACTGATACTCGAGTTTAGGTCGATTCAGTTACCCAATCTCAATACCTCACGTGAATCTCGAACGGAATCGCTAATTTCAGGCTAGAGTTTCGTTTTTTGTCTATTCTGGATGTCACAGAAGAGTCTAGAATCGAAAATTGATGGCTAAAGATAAAAGAAGATTTTTTTGAATCAAGACTTTACCATTGCCATCACAGTCGAGATCAGGAATAAAAAGGCGATCAGAAATTTGATCATTTTTCAGTTTCAATCAATCCAATAGCTGTCGTGCCACCCAGAATGGGAAATTTGATCGAAAAATTTTTGATTTTATATTTGTTTTTTATCTAAAATCCGCTCAGCTGGATTTGGCAGCCAATTAGCGGAGGAGTGGGCGCAAAATCGCGTTCAACAGTGATTCAACCGTGAAATCGATGGGCTACAAGAATAATTAGCTGATGAAATTTAAGCGAATCGGCAGTAAATGAACAGCTGAGCCAGGGAAATCCTCCAAAACCGGGTGCGGAAGTTGATCAAACCTGAAACCTCGTTTTCCTGCTTGGAATTACCATTTTAAGGACAGGAATGATCGATCTGGATGTCACACAGGATGCTGACAACAAATTCGAGGCAAGAAACGAGATTTAGGCCGGTTCATTTACCCAACTTCAGCTATCCCCGTCTCATTACCGTTTTCCTGCTTGGAATTCCCATTTTAAGGACAGAAATGATCGATCTGGATGTCACACAGGATGCTAAAAACAAATTCGAGGCAAGAGACAAGATTTGGGCTGGTTCATTTACCCAGCTTCATTTACCCAGATCTCATTACCGTTTTTCTACTTGAAAGACATCTTTTAAGGACAGGAATGATCGATCTGGATGTCACACAGGATGCTGACAACAAATTCGAGGCAAAGGGAGAGATTTGGGCTGGTTCATTTACCCCATTTCATTTACCCCCATCTCATTACCGTTTTCCTACTTGAAAGAGATCTTTTGAGAACAGGAATGATCGATCTGGATGTCACAGGCAATGCTGACAACAAATTCGAGGCAAGAAACGAGATTTAGGCCGGTTCATTTACCCAACTTCAGCTATCCCCGTCTCATTACCGTTTTCCTGCTTGGAATTCCCATTTTAAGGACAGAAATGATCGATCTGGATGTCACACAAGGTGTTGGCAACCTGGCAACAAGTTTCAAGACGAATTTGCACCGGTTCATTTACCCCCATCTCATTACCGTTTTCCTACTTGAAAGAGATCTTTTGAGAACAGGAATGATCGATCTGGATGTCACACGGGATGCTGACAACAAATTCGAGGCAAGAAACGAGATTTAGGCCGGTTCATTTACCCAACTTCAGCTATCCCCGTCTCATTACCGTTTTCCTGCTTGGAGTTCCCATTTTAAGGAAAGGAATGATCGATCTGGAGGTCACACAAGGTGTTGGCAACCTTGCAACAAATTTCGAGGCAACGGACGAATTTGGGCCGGTTCATTTACCCCGTCTCATTCTCGTTTTCCTAAGAGGGCAGGGCGTCCCACAATCAATGAAGTAGCTCCAGAAAATCGTGAATCCTCAAAGCTAGAATATTTCTGAAGCTCGCTGTTGAGACAGAGCCGGCTGGGATTGTAGAGAAATATGAGAACATGAGAACTCGTGGCACATCCCCACCAGCACATGCACGCTGCTGGGAACTTGCCTTTTTCCTATATGAATTTTGAGTATTTCACCCAAGTGTCATATGTCGTTTAAAGGTTTTCGGGTATGGTGAAGCCAGAAATCACTGTTGTTTTATTCGGTGGCATCAGAAATTTCGCTAATTGCAGGACTGGAGCAATTTCTCGGTTCCCTTTCACTTTAGCTCATCCTTTTTCAAAGTATTCTTCAAGCTGGAGTGCACACTAGTGTTTCCATTCGTTTTTGCTGTTTTGCTTTTCATTGAGAAAATTTTTCAATTTTATTCACACATCTCTATCAGGAATTTTCATCAAATCTTGTAACCTAATGAATAAAAAAGAATAAGTTATTCAGCGGAAAAATACAAGTGAAATACGGTAATAGTAGTGGTTTAAAATCAATCAAAAAATCACAACAACGAAAAAAGCGAAAAAAAAAGCGAAAAAAAACGAAAAAGGCACCGAGTGAATGAAATGAAAGAAAAAATTTCGATAAATGAGCAACTTTTCGGGGAAACAAATAGAATTTTTCGCGTTTCTGGAAGTCATTTGAAAAAATTAGCACGGAAAAACTTGATTTACTTCAAAATTTGCACTTATCAAAGCTCGATTTTGGTTGGGACGAGGAAATCCGTATTTTTTGAAGAGGAATCAACAAATTTTCAATTTTTCCCGCGATCTGGAGCGCACACTATAGTTTAAAGCAAAAAAAAAACGGATTTCCTGGTCTTTGAGAAAAATCGTCTTTGAGAGTACGGTAGCTGGGGCGTGGTTTAGAAAATCGTTTAAAATGGCGCTTTTTTGAAAAACTAAACAATGCCCCGGCTAAAGTGCGTTCCAGGAAACGAGAAAAACGTTCCAGAAAACGGAAAAACTTGATTTACATTCAAAATTTGCACTTATCAATGCTCGATTTTGGTTGGGACGAGGAAATCCGTATTTTTTGAAGAAGAGTCCACAAATTTTCAATTTTTCACTCGATCTGGAGTGCACGCTATAGTTTAAAGCCGAAAAAAACGGATTTCCTGAAAAAGTCGTCTTTCAGAGTACGGTAGCTGGGGCATAATTTAGAAATTTTTTTTAAATGAGGCTTTTTTAAAAAACTAAACAATGCTCCGGCTAAAGTGCGTTCCAGGAAACGGGAAAAACAAGTTTTTAAACACAAAACACAGTGGCATTGCTGCAAAAAATGGACCAAGTCGTTTCGGCTCGATGAAGCCTTTGTTTTTTGGACTACCCGTGGCGCTCTAGTGGCACCGACTGCTTAAAAATGCTTAGAAATGCTTAGAAATCGAAAAAAGCCAAAAAAGCTACATAATAAAGGTCAATTTTAAGGTCTGAAAATAGCTTTAAAATTTTCAAAAAAAAAATATCACAATTTTTCTTTGTAAAATGAAAGAAATTTAAAAAAATTGAAAAAAATTGAAAAAAATGCGTTCCAGCTTGGGGAAAAATGGCGAAAAAATGGAAAAAAAAGGGATGAAAGACGCGAGAATTTTGAAAGGAAACGAAAAACTGCAAGACGAAAAATGAAAATTGAAGAAAATCGATGAAAATCAAAGAAAATCGAAGAAAATCAAAGAAAATCAAGGAAAATCGAAGAATCGTGAGGAAATTTTGTTCAATTTATACCCAATGCGTGCCAGGATGTAAGAATTTTTTTGTGCGAAATGGAGAGAAGCGAGAGAAATGCGAAAATTGGTCTCGCTCAAGTTTGAGACCAAAAGCGACATCTAAAAACGTTTCTAAGCTGCTCCGAGATTTTTTTGATCAATCTGGATGTCAGTCTAGTTGCTAAAAGCATTAGAATGAAGCTTTCGCTAAAATTCAAAAATCGATTTTCTTGAGGCACAAGTTTAAGTCAAAATCGATCTTTTAGCAAAAAATTTTTTTTGCTGAAAGATCCATTCTAATGCTTTTAGCAACTAGACTGACATCCAGATTAATCGAAAAAAATCTCGGAGCAGCTTGGAAATGATTTTAGATATCATTTTTGGTCTCAAACTTGTACCTCAAGAAAATCGATTTTTGAATTTTAGCGAAAGCTTTATTTTAACGCTTTTAGCAACTAGACTGGCATCCAGATTGATCAAAAAAAATCTCAAAGCAGCTGGAAAACGAGATTAGATGTCATTTTTGGTCTCAAAATTGTACCTCAAGAAAATCGATTTTTGAATTTTAGCGAAAGCTTTATTTTAACGCTTTTAGCAACTAGACTGACATCCAGATTAATCAAAAAAATCTCAGAGCAGCTTGAAAACGATTTTTAGATATCGTTTTTGGTCTCAAAATTGTACCTCAAGAAAATCAATTTTTGAATTTTAGCGAAAGATCCATTTTAACGCTTTTAGCAACTAGACTGACATCCAGATTAATCAAAAAAAATCTCGGAGCAGCTTAAAAACGATTTTAGATATCGTTTTTGGTCTCAAACTTGTACCTCAAGAAAATCGACTTTTGCATTTTCTCGAAAATGACATCACTACTGTGCTCAAGTTGTGTCCTGTGGTCCAGCTTGGCGGAAAGTTGAAGTTGTGAAGCTTGAAGCTTTGAAGTTGAAGCTTTGAAGTCCTTTAAAGCTTGTGAATCAAATGAGTCGCTCCTCTTTGCTCACATGCGTCATGGGAAGCGAGTAGGCGGCGGATAAAGCCGATTCTTCACGAGATGGATTGTATTTGCCTGAAATGGACGCATTGAAATGGCCAGATCAAGTTCAGAATCACAAAATTCAATTCTTTTACCCGAAAAACTCCCGGTTTAGTTACCCAACTTAGTCAATAACTCTAGAATGCTTAAGAACTGTTCTAAATCGAAATCGTTAACCTCTGTGACTTCCAGCTTGAGAGATCCTTCGAGAAAAACGACTAGTTCACTTACCCAATTTCCCCAAAATCCACTCACCATGTAATTTTCGACTTTGCCGCACGTATCGCATTGTGAAGAAAGCGGCCGCCAGAAGCAACAAGCCGATCACTAAATTGGATGTCACAGTACGATTTTGAAAAGAAATTTTTCGTTTTAGAGTCAATCTAAAAAAGTAAAGATATTCAGTTAAGCCTGTAAAAGTAAAGATATTCAGTTAAGAAGTTAAATATCGACAAAACACGGTAAAAACTCGAGGATTAGCTGCTGTGACTTCCAGCTTGACCAAATCATTTCCGAAAACTCACAGCAAACGGCGATAATCGCGACAATAATGCTGGCGGCAGAGCTGCCATTTTGGCTCGCGTTTCCGGTTGCGATCACCGCCTTCGTTGTGTCCTCGGTGGCTAAAATTAAGGGAAATTAAGGGATCGTGGTTTCTGAAACGAACTTGGTGGCTGAGGAGAGGTGGGAGTTGGCCAGGCGTGCTCGTGCACATTGTTGTTGCCGCGGATCGGTGGCAAGACTGTCGGCTGCTAAAGAATGGGGATTTTTGAATAGGATTCTCAAAATCGTCAATCCTGGAGCGCACTCTATGCTCACCTGCTCTTGTTCCTCCTCTTTTTCGTCTTCTTCCGTTTCTGGTTCTTCGGTCGTCGTCGTCGTTGTGCTGGTCGTCGAGCGAGTGGTCGATGGCTGAGAATTGGGATTTTGATGGATTTAGCATTGAGAATGGATGTCGTGCGTTCCAGAATGGAAAGCTAAGGCACTATCCGGTGATAGAGCCGAGATTTTTGTCTTGAATTGTAGAGAGAAGTTTTGAGGCTCTAGCACAGCGAGAACTCGGTTTGAATCGGTTTGAAATGGTGATTTTCGAGTTTTTCCTCTTTAGCCAAG
This sequence comes from Mesorhabditis belari, assembly GCA_958450365.1. Lineage (NCBI taxonomy): Eukaryota > Metazoa > Nematoda > Chromadorea > Rhabditida > Rhabditidae > Mesorhabditis > Mesorhabditis belari. The sequence goes on from CAUEEP010000111.1 coordinate 102,555, forward strand.
CCAATTTTCTAACTGATTTGTGTTTCTAGAATCGTTAAATGATCAGTCAGTTGTTGTTTTTGAGATCGTCGATCGCCGATCGCCTTTGTTGTGCCTTACAAAGCTTAAAAAGTTGACAAAGTTGAGACTCGCGGCAAATCGGACAAATAAAAACTCAATTTAGGGCTTTTGAGAGCCATTTTTAAAGTTCTTTAATGAATATGAGCAGCTTTAAAATAAAAACAGCTCAACCAGTTCGCAGGAATTCGATTTTTGTCACCGAATCGATTAAAAAGATGGCTACAGAAGAAATACTCGAAAATCAGCTCGAAAATCAACTCAAAAATCAGCTCCAAATTTGAACGGATCGTCATACTTCGAAAGCTCTATGATAATAATGGCAAAGCTTTAAAATAATAACGGATTGAGCTTTTGAATAGTTTTCGGATATTTCAAGGAATCCGGGTGTTTTCAAAGAATCTAAGTCTTTTAAAAAAATCAGGGTCGTTTGAACGGATTGTCACACTTTGAAGGTCAGCTTTGAAGGCCTATAACTTTGTCCAGAGATCATATTTTTGCTATCTTTTTATATCATTGTAGAGAGGAGATTTCAGGCTTTCAAATGATACCAAATAAAGCTTTATTGGCTTTTTGCATTCCCATAAAAACCAGGTTACACTGGAGCTGAGTTGGATCGGCCTCCGTTTGTTCGTTTCCCTTTGATTTCTCTGGACTGGCTTACCCAATCAAGCTCTATTTAGTGGCAATCGAAAGCCAAAAATCTCCTCTATTCAATGGTAGAAAAAGTTTGGCACAAGATAATCTCTAGACAAAGATATAGGCTTTCAAAGTCGCAAGTCTGATAATGGTATCAATAGTTATCTTATGCCAAACTTTTTTATATCATTGTAAAGAGGAGATTTCAGGCTTTCAAATGATACCAAATAGAGCTTGTTTGGAAAAAAGTCGGAGTCAACTCTGAGTCAAAGAAAATCAGAGTCAACTCTGAACAAATGACATCTATCCGACTCAGCTCCAGTGTAACCTGGTTTTTATGGGAATGCAAAAGGCAATCAAGCTCTATTTAGTATCATTTGAAAGCCTGAAATGTCCTCTTTACAATGATATAAAAAGATAGCAAAAATATGATCTCTAGACGAAGTTATAGGCCTTCAAAGTATGACGAAACCCAGATTTTCAAAAGACGCCGATTTTTTAAAAAAACCCAGATTTTTTCAAAAGACCCGGATTCTTTGGAAAACACTCGGAAAAGCTCAATCCGTTATTTATTATCGTAGAGCTTTCGCGGCCCAGACGTCAAGAAAAAGACAAAACCGATTTCCAACCCAAGTCAATTGTTGGTTTTGGCTCTGGAAACTCGCTTGGCCATGAATTTTCCGTTCCGTTTCAGTCCCGGCAATATTTTGAAATGAATAGAGCCAGAGTTTTTTGACTAGAGCCAGAGCCAAAAGCGCTAAAATCTTTTTCCAAACCCTAGTCACCTGTTTGGGTGACTCAGTCGTTGTCATCATCCAGAATGGCAGCACCGATTGTGTCGTTTCCCCGGAGGCCACCTCAGCCGATTCCTAAAGCCGATCTTTTTCCTTTCCAAGTCAAATTCCCCTACCGTAGTCGTCTGTGGGGATATGGTTGAGTCGGGCAGTGGCCAAAGTCCGTCAACATTGTTCACAACATTGCGAACTGGAGCAATGGTTGAGATTTGAGTGGTCGTCTCTTCGGAATCTTCTGAAATTTGAATTTAGCCATTAGAAATTTAGCCATAGCCTAGTGTGCGTTCCAGAATGAAAAAATATTTTATCAAAACTGGCGATAGCACTAGAATACGGTAAAAAAAGCAAGGAAAAGCTTTTCTGAAAAACACCTCTCTCCAGAAATTTCCAATTTCGAATCTAACACAAAAATCGGCTATAGTGCGTTCCAGATTAGAGCTTTTGTGAAAAAAAAACCATTCTAGACCAACCCTCTTCAGCTGTAGAGGCTCCAGTAGTAATCTGGATGCCGCCCGGGCCAGCCTCGGGTCCATTCTCTTGAGTCATCGTTTCAAAGCCGGCACCGAGGTTCTAGAAATATTGTGCTTATTGTGCTTTTTGTGTCAATTCTGTTATTTAGAAAGGATACGGTAGATTAGACAGTCGGGAGTACGGTAGATTACTGGCTAGACAGGGTACTACGTTCTATCACTAGTAATCAAAATTCTGATTCTGAATTGTGTTGTGCACTCCAGCTTGCACAATTCAAAAATCTTGAGCGCTCTAGTTGGATTTAAACTTATTTTTTCAATGCGAAAGGGATCAGCTGAAAAAGTGATGGAACGAGGGTTACTGTAATTGAGTCAACTTTTAGCGCTAAAGACGTTGTGCGCTCCAGCTTGAACAATTCAAAAATCCTAAGCGCTCTAGTTGAATTTAAACCTATTTTTTCAATGCGAAAGGGATCAGCTGAAAAAGTGAGGGAACGAGGGTTACTGTAACTGAGGCAATTTTTAGCGCTAAAGACGTTGTGCGCTCCAGCTTGCACAATTCAAAAATCTTAAATGCTCTAGTTGAATTTGAACCAGTTTTTTCAATGCGAAAGGGATCAGCGGAAAAAGTGATTGAAAGAAATTACTGTAATTGAGGCAATTTTTAGCGCTAAAGACGTTGTGCGTTCCAGTTTGCGCCATTCAAAAATCTTGAGCGCTCTAGTTGGATTTAAACCTATTCTTTCAATGCGAAAGGGATCAGCTGAAAAGTGATGGAACGAGGGGTTACTGTAACTGAGCCAGCTTTTTAGTGCTAAGGACGTCGTGCGTTTCAGTTTGCGCAATTCAAAAATCCTAAGCGCTCTAGTTGAATTTAAACCTATTTTTTCAATGTGAAAGGGATCAGCGGAAAAAGTGATTGAACGAAAGTTACTGTAACTGAGCCAACTTTTAGCGCCAAGAACCTTGTGCCTTCCAGATAAACTAATTCCAGAAGCCTGGCCTTTGTTCTTTTGTTCTTACCTCTTCTTCCTCAGCCGTTTCCCCGCCTTCCTCTCCGCCCTCGGAGACCTCGAATGGAGTCGGGGTGGGGAATCGCGTCGATTCATTCTCGCCTCCATTCACGACAACTGGAGCTGATGGGAACGGCCGGAAGCCGAGATTCGGCGAAACTGGAAGACAGTAAGGATTTTTAGAAAGAGAATTCAATCATTTTTCAACTTTTAGAGCTTCCGTATTTTGTCGAGTGCCTACGCGATGTGATTTTTCGAAAACTAGCTGAATTTCGACCAGTTTTTGATTGTTTTTGGACGATCTGGAAGTCACATGACAACCCTGGATCAAATTGGAGCCCGAGACTCAAAAACAGAGTACCGGGGTACTGTAGCGTGCCTACGCGATGTGATTTTTCAAAAACTAGCTGGATTTCGACCAGTTTTTGATTGTTTTTGGACGATCTGGAAGTCACATGACAACCCTGGACCAAATTGGAGTCTGAGACTCAAAAATAGAGCACCGGGGTACTGTAGCGTGCCTATGCGATGTGATTTTTCGAAAACTAGCTGAATTTCGACCAGTTTTTGATTGTTTTTGGACGATCTGGAAGTCACATGACAACTCTGGACCAAATTGGAGCCTGAGACTCAAAAAATAGAGCACCGGGGTACTGTAGCCTGGCCAAGTACAGTACCCCAACACTACAAAAGTCATTAATCTGGTCAACATTTTGCTTCGTTCTATGCTGTGCCTACCAGTTTGCACGTGTGTCGTTGTTTCGTCGCTCTCCTCTTCTTCCTCGCTCGGCTCAGGGCTTGATGGGGTGACCTGGGTGAAAAAAGAGCGATACATCGAGAATTGAGATTTCAAACCTGTTGCCTAGGCAAAACTGTTGCCAGTTGCGGTCCATTCGGGTTGAAGGGCAAGAAGTTCATCTAAAAGATATGCAAATTTGCAAATTCACCGATTTTCAGTCTAATCCGACTCCGTAATTTGGAATGTCTCGTACTCAAATGCAAATTTTTAAATCATTTTTTCTAATTTTTTTGAAAAATTCAAAAGTGTGCCTTCCAGGATTTCCAAAAATCGTTTACTTTTTTTGAATTTTCATTTTTTAAACTCAAAAAATTGCAAGCTACTTTCATGCGAGAAAAGATTGGGTGAATTTCTCGTTCAATAGATGGGTTTGGACTAAAGAAAAGAAAAGAAATCGACCTGCTGGGATGCATTTTGATTGCTGACAGTGTTGGTGGGGGTGATCGACGTCGTCGTTGTGGTCGTTGTGGTCGTTGTGGTGGGCGCGGTGATGATGCGCGGGTGCGCGGTGGCGGTGACGACGTTGTGCGCGCCCAGCGGCACGATCGGAACTTTAACGGTGCTCGTTGTTGTGCCCAGCGTCGTCGTCCGCGTTTCCTGAGATGCCTAGAGTTTTTGGGCGAGCTTAGTCATGCATTTCGTTTGAAATTTTTTGAAATTTCATTCACTTCGTAATTTCTCTGAAATTTTGCAGAAAACTTTCATTTTAAAGTTTTTTTTTCTCGAATCTGGAACGCAGGAAAGGTTTTGAAAAAGAAAAAAAACTCAAAATTACTGATTTAAAATTTTTGAATTTTTAAAAAATCATGCTAACGAAAAAATTTGCATGCAAATTTTGGGTGGATTTAAATTTGAGATAAATGTCTGGATTTCGACTCTACCGTAATCTAAAGGCTAACCTGTGATCCAAAAGAGCTTTCCACACCGCCAACACCGGCATTTGGTTGCAGCGTTGAGGAAAGGACGAGCGTCAAGCAGTCCATCCATTCTGAAAACTCCATCATTCTATTTTCATTTCAAAAATGGTTTATTTTCAAAACATGACATCCATAACTGACAAAAATCTGATTTTTAATGAATTTTGAATCTTTTGGACGATTTTAAGCTCGCAAAGTCTCACGCTTAAAATGATTTTTTTCCAAAAGCTTTTCGCTCAATTTTTTCGCAAAATTTCCAAAGTGTGCGTTCCAGGATTTGCGAAAAAAAAGTTTTCAAGAGATTTCCTGAACTTACGGCCAGTTTGCGGGTGGGGACAGTGACAATCGTAGGAGGCGTTGACGACTTTCGGGGTGACCGTCGTGTACGACGCCGAATCGAGCGTGCATTTCGCGTTCTCACCAAAAACGGCGCAAGCTGCGTCACTGGAAGCTCGGGAATGGAATGTAGTTTTTTTTTGACACAAACCCAATGCACACATCGATCACATTGCAGTTGGGACCGATGAAGCCTTGTTGGCACTGAAATTGGTTCCTTTGAGCCGAGGAAATCGATTTGGACTCCAAAATGACCTCCAGCTTTTCGGAATCAGAAAAGATTTTGGTCCCTTGATGGGCAAAATTTCGGTTTAGTTACCCAATCTTTTTTTCGCACTTTGACAAAATTATATAGAAGGCGTAGGCAGAAACTGATGCTACAGTGCTTCCTAGTGCCATCCAGGATTTACGATTTCTTTTGGGTTTTTTGAATTGGAGCGATATTTTTCGAGATTTGGCTTGGATTTACTTGGCTATCACTTACTTGACACATTGGGGCTCCGTCGACGAGCGTGCACTCGCCCTGGGCGCAAGACGGTTCGCAGATGATCTGGAAATTGAGCTTTAAGAGATTCTGAATTGTTTTTGGTGTACCTAAAATCTTATTTGGTAGGCTAATTTCCGGAATTTTTGCAATCCCGCAATTTCCGCAACAGGGTCATTTCCGCAATTTGCCATAACTTTCTTCTAAGTCGACCAATCTTTATGATTTTGGTGTCATTTTGTTGCATTTCTTGAGATCTACAAAATGACACAAAGAGCATAAAGATTGGATGATTTAGAAGGAAGTTATGGATCAAAAGAGTCGAAAGGAAGATGGTCATGAACTAGATGAGTCATAACTTTCTTCTACGTCATCCAATCTTTCTGCTCTTTGTGTCGTTTTGTAGATCTCAAGAAATGCAACAAAATGACATAAAGAGCAGAAAGATTGGATGATGTAGAAGAAAGTTATGACTTATCTAGTTCATGACCATCTTCCTTTCGACTCTTTTGATCCACTGCTGCTTCCTGCTTCCTGCTTCCTGCTTCCTGCTTCCTGCTTCTTTAGATGCTTAGCTTAGATGCCTCCACTGCTTTCAATCAGCTGCTATTCGAATTAGTCATTAAAACAGTTTTGAAAGTTGAATTCCCGCCTTGTGTTTTGCTTTTTTTTGTTTCTTATTGATGCTAACCTTTTCTTTTTAGTTACAACGATTTTCAATATGGAAAACCGAATCCTTTCAAGGATGCGTCGTTCTCAGGGCTCATTCGGTGGTCTGTGTCGTGGCCCAAGTCTCTGTCCCGTAGCAGAGTGCCGGGAGGACGGTGCTGTCAAACAGGTGTGTCGAAGAGGTGTGCCCGAGTCCTCTGATGATTCTTGAGTATCTTTGTGACTTCTTTGATGCTTCCTAGTGCTGTCCAGGTCGCTCGTATTCTTCTAGCGATTTCTGGTCTTAAGTCTCCCTCCATATTGATGCTTCCGAGGTAGGTGTAGGAGGTGACTTCTTGGGCCTCTTGTCTCGTGTCTTGGGTCTCGTGGTAGCCACTCTCTGATCCGTATCGTCCATCTGTCTTCTAGTGGTTGATTCAGGGAAAATTCATTCATTCAAATTCATCATATGGAAAACCGAAGAATTCAATCGCTCTTGCGCAATAAGAAAACGATTTTTCAAAAAAGACGAGCGAGCTTTCATTTGTGACTTCTATTTGAGACGAACCTGTTCGCAGAGAATCCCCCTCGTGTGTGGTGAGCATTCGCAAACGGCCGTGCTCCCATTCGCCTTACATTTCCCGCCATTCGAGCACGGCACCGAGGCGCAAATGTCGAGTTGACAGCGCGAGCCGGAGAAACCGTTTTGGCATAAACAAGTTGCCTGAAAAAGCGAAATTTCTGAAGTCAGTCTAAAGCCATTTCTAACGTCAGTCTAAGCTCAGTCTAGAGTCAGTCTAGAGTCAGTCTAGAGTCAGTCTAGAGTCAGTCTCAGTCCTCCCAACCTGTCCATCCGATCCGACAACGCACGTCCCATTGTTTAAACAGTCCACGTTGGCACACGGGCTCACCGCGAAATCTGGTGTGCCTGTGGGCGTCCTTGTGCCTTGACTAGGCGACACTCCGGGTGGAGCTGGGCCCTAAAAAATGAGTTTTAGCAATTATTGGTCGATTTTTTTCTTTTCGAAAACTAAATCCTGGATGTCATGCTAGAGTTCTACGCTTTTAAAACTTTAAACTAACAAAATTTTGACTCTAGCTCTAGAATTTAGCTCTAGACCCTGGAGAATGGGTTTCGTCAAAAGATCAGTTAGTTTTAGTTTTTCTAAAAGGCATCCTGGATGTCATACTGTAGTTCTGAAAGGTTAAAAATTGAAATAAAAAGATTTGAAATTTTTGGAATTTTTGGAATTGAAGATAGATTTTTTACCCCTTGCAAGTCGAAGATCGGAAAAGCTGGGTCAGCAGCGCCGCCGTTTTCGCTTTCGCCTGGAAATTCAATTTGATTTTATTGCCATTATAAAGTTTGATATGCACGGCAAAAGTGAATGCAACTAAACGGCTAAACGGCTGAACTAAAAAAAAGCTGATCTCTTTGCAGAACTGAAGTCACCGAATCGCTTTCGTGTGTGCCAGGATGAGAAGTTTCGGCTATTAGGGAAATCGGTTATCGGTTTTTGGGTTATCGGTTTATTTCGGTGCACCAGTGTTGAGCGTCATCAGTTGACGTCATCAGTCGAGCCTGTTGACGCCGATTTGTCGGCTCAGAAATGAGAAATCCAGCTCAAATGGATAAATTTGTCAACGATGGATGGCACAACAAGTTTTCCGATGGTTAGTTCGTGTTCAACGACAAAATTGGAGCAGGTGGTTTTTCTTAGTTTTAGGACTGGTTAATTTTCTCGCGAAAACAAAAAACAACTTAGAGAGTTTTGGTTAAATTTGTGAATGCTGGATGGCACAACAAGTTTTCCGGTGGTTAGTTCCTGTTCAACGACCAAATTGGAGCAGGTGGTTTTTCCTAGTTTTAGGACTGGTTAATTTTCTCGCGAAAACGAAAATCAACTTAGAGTGTTTTGGTTAAATTTGTGAATGCTGGAGCACACGACACTCGTTTTCGTGATTCGTTTTTGTTTCACCTCTCGTTTTTAGCTGAAAGAGTGGGAAGACCGGAGCCGCCGAGGCAGAAGTCGAGTTTGAGTCGTTCAGACGGTCTGAACCCGAGTGGGAAAGTAAATTGCGGAAAATCCCCGGTGACATCCAGCATTTTGGATACAGTGAAAAATTTGCAAAAAAAGAATGTGGCGAAACGAAAAATTTAAGCGCTGAAATTTTCTCGGAATCCGGGATTTTTTTTCGGAAAAATTCTAAGAGTGTTATTGATCATTTTGCCCAAAAAAAACCTTTTTCCGAAATTTACCTGTCGACTCGGCCACGTAAGGGCATCCGCAAGTGAGGCCGGCCGAGGTGAAAGCGTTTCTCCGCAAATGCGGCGGGCAACCGATCGGTTTCTCGTTTTTGCACCGTCATCTCGCGAAGACACCGGGGTCCTCGATCTGGATTTTTCTTATGTAAATGCCATTCTGGACTGCACTACGCATTTTGGTAAAGTGAAATTTCGAGATTTGCAAAATTTGCTAATTTGTTGGATTTGGCCTGTTTAGGACTGGTTGAATATTTAGCTGATGATTCATTGCTTTGAAGAAATTTGCATTTAAAACTCAATCCTGGAGCGCACTACGCATTTTGGTAAAGTGAAATTTCGACATTTGCCAAATTTGAGATATTCGAACTGGTCCTGTTTAGGACTGGCTGAATATTTAGCTGATGATTCATTGCTTTGAAGAAATTTGCATTTAAAACTCAATCCTGGCACGCACTCGACTGTATTCGGACGGAAAATGTCCTCGGATGCGTGGAGAGGGGAAAGCGAACTTTGGACGAGCTCGAGTCGGAGACGTTGCAAGTGAGCGAGTCGGTGGTTAACGTCCAAACGAAATGCTCCCACTCGTCTTCTGGAATTGAAATTTTGAGAAATTAGTGCATTCTGGATGTCAGCACACGTCTAAGAACAAAAATTTTCTCAAAATGATAAATTTAATCCAAGTTGGTTTTTGAATTTCAAGGACTGGCTCATATTCGCAGAATTGTGATCAAGAACTGGCCGATTTAAGACCGAATTTCGGCTAGCTGGATAGCACAAGGGTGTTTAGTTAAGTCGTGTACACTCCTGTGGCAAATGTGAGTTACCAATTTGAGGACTGGGGCTACCAGTTTCAGGACTGGCTAAAATTCTTGCGCTAAGTGTTCTTATTGAGAAATCTAGCGCCAGTTTCTTGTTATCTGGATGGCACAAGGGTGTTTAGTTAAGTCGTGTACACTCCTGTGTCAAATGGCAAAATGTGAGTTTTCAGTTTCAGGACTGGCTAAAATTCGCAGAATTGTGATCAAGAACTGGACGATTTTAGACCGAATTTCGGTTAGCTGGATAGCACAAGGGTGTTTAGTTAAGTAGCGTACACTCCTGTGTTAAATGGCAAAATGTGAGTTTCTAGTTTCAGGACTGGCTAAAATTCTTGCGCTAAGTGCCTTCATTGAGAAATCTAGCGCCATTTTCTTGTTATCTGGATAGCAAAAAGAGATTCGGTTATGATTTCAAGACTCCACTGTCAGCATCCATCACTGAGCACTCTCCGAGCGGGGTACCAGTGCTGCTATCCACGACTGTCATCAGTACCGTAGCCGGCGAGGCCTCGCTGCTGAAAAAAAATTGATTTGATTTTGATATAAATTCATATGCAAATCAATTTTCATATGTAAATCGAGAGAAAAGTTTAAGAAAAAAGCTTAAAATGGGATTTTTTCGTCTTTTTTTGAGTTCTAGCGTTTAATTTTTTTCTAGGTTTTTTCTAGAGTTTTCTCGTTACCAGATTTCAATCTGGAACTCACTTTGGTTATTAAAATATTTTTATCAACATTCTGAATGTTTTGTGCTTTTTAGTTTTTGAGTTCCAGGTCTCCGAGAATCGGACTCCATTAGTGAGAAATGAAGCGAATGAATGGATTGAAAGAAATCGGAAACGGTCATCCCAAAGAAAAGCAATCAGTTGACCGAATCACGAACCCCTCGCGGAAAAGGGAGGGTGACCACCGCGAGAAGAGGACTGGGTCCTTTCCTCTCCTGTCCGCCACCTATTTGCCTTTCAATGGTGTTGGAGACTGCTTCCTGGAGCGCACTGCGAGTGTTCTCACTCTCTCTTGGCCTTTCGGCCCAATCACTCTTTGGGTGCTAATGGGCTATCACAGCCGGTTCCAGGGTCACCGTCTTCTCAAACTTTAGCCCCCTAGGACCCTGAAACTTCCCGGCTGGCTCAAGTGACCTCCAGGATCAATGAAAATCGACTCAAATCGAATTCCTTGAAGAGTTAAAAGCTAGGAAAAATGAGTTGATAAAGAGAGATGCGCTTGAAATGGCGATTTCGGCTTAAACGCGTGTCTCATTGTGGCAAATGCGTTCCAGTTTGAAGATTGAAAAAAATTATTTACCTCAAATATTCAAAGGATCCAATCCAGGGCAGGCTCTCTCCTTCAACGACCCCGGCGCGTCCAGTGGGTCCACTCGCGAAATGGTAGGTGCCCTCGTCGTCGTTTTGTTGAGCCCAAGCAAGGTTTGCTGGAAATCGAACGAATGGAAATAGATATGGCAAGCAAAAAAGCTTCGAGAAGCCTAGGTTCTCTTGGTACGCAGCTGTACACCCTCGCTGTGCAACCCTAGCGTAACTTAGCGTAGCCTACTGTACCCTACCGTACCCCTAGCGTAGCCTAGCGTAGCCTACCGTAGCCTAGCGTAGCCTGAGTAGCCTAGTCCAGCCTTCTGCGCAGCCTACTGTAGCCTATCATCAGCCTAGTAGCCTACCGTAACCCTGGTGTGGCCTAGCGCTACCGTGTGGCCAGCCTGCCAGCCTTCTATCATGGCTAGCAAAGCCTACCGTAGCCTACGCGGCTATCATCTACCAGTAGCCTACCGTAGCCCTACCGTCCTCAAATTCGTTAGTAAAAGCTTTTGTCTATCCTGGAAGTCCGAGGGTGATTCTTAGAGAATGAAGTCCAAATTTGCATTTAAAGGCTTAATGGAATTTAGCGATTTTGCATTTAATTAGCATTTAATTAGCATTTAATTTACATTTAAATTTACATTTAAATTTACATTTAAGCTTGCATTTAATTGCCGTTAATTTGCATTTAAATTTGCGCTTTATTTGCATTTGTTGGATTTAATTTGCATTTAAGTGTATTTAAATTTACATTTAAATTTGCATTTAATTTGCCCTTAATTTAATTTAAAGCTTGTTAAATGCGTGCATTATTTAAATGCACAAGAGTGAGTGCAAACAATTACAGCTGCTTTTGAACTTTTTGAGCTTCTTGAGCTTTTAGAAGCTCACAGAGACTCGCCAGGAGTACGGTAAATTGTCCGATCCACAAAAACTCCGCGCGCGCCAGCGTGACCACGACGGCCGGCTGGTGCCTCTTCAAAGCTATCTGTGTGAGGTGCCGCATTTTGCCGGCTTTCTCGTCTTTTCCTTGTCCAGCCAGCCCTAGGGGCTTCGTCGGATGAAATTATGGAATGCACGGGAAATCGGAATAAGCTCGACGAATAGCGCAAAAATTTGGTCACGTTTCTTGGAGTTTCTTTGTAGGCTGAAATTTGCTTAGATTAGAAATAGAGAATTTGAATTCGAAAATGCGCCAATAGCTAGTGTGAGAGGTTCCAGGAAAAGGAGTCACAAAGAGAAAAAATTTAGAGTTTCAAGAAAAATTCGAGGATTTTGATGCCAACTGGATTTTGACCTTTATTGGATCGATGAGGGTTCTCGAAAAAGGGCAAAAAATTGGGAAAGGGTGGAAATGAAAAAGAAGGAAGGAAACTACAGAGCTACAAGAGCTTGTGAAGACATCTATCCAAGAAAAAGGGTGGGAAGGAAGGAGAGTTCAAGTGCCCGAACATTGAGAACAGTGAGAGGGCTGGTTGTGTTTCGAACGATCTCTGCCCCGAAGATGAAGCTGGGGAGTGGAAATTGCAGTCTGGAAGGCACTAAGGGGATACAAGGTGGAAAATTTGGAAATAGAAGTTGAGGCAAAAGTCATTTTCTACCGTAACCCAAAAAATTAAAGGGCACATCTTATAGGCACGGAACTATTGGAAAAGTCGTTGTGCGCTCCAGAATGATGGATAAAGTCTCAGAAAATGAATTTAAACAAAATTGTGGAGAAAAATTGACCAAAGATAGAGAAATCGTGAAGTAAAACCGAGTTTTAAGAAGAAAGAAACTGCTTTAGAAAGATAAAAAAACATTCGTTTACGGAGCAATTGGCAATTGGCAAGTGGCTAAATCAAAGAAATAAAAGGCTGGTGAAGCTATAGAAAAGGATTAAATCAACTATATATAAAGAGCGATGTCTGTCTGTTTTTTTTGTTTGTCTGTCTGCCCGCAAATGTTTCTCGAGCTCCAATAAAAATAAAACTTCCATAGAAAACCTTAGAATACATTGAAGTTATAGCATTTAAATAAAAAGTCAAAATTCAAACTCGTAACCGCACCAGAAGTCGAACCCGGACCGTGTGGGCTGGAGGTCATCGCCCCGCGCGAGCGCTGCGCCATAGGGCCCGAAACGTCTCGGAAAAACCGCCCTTAACCCGCTCTTAACCGAGTTTTTCAGCTGATCAGTAAGAAATAAGAGCCGACAACAGATTAACAGCAACTTTTTTTGTTTTGGTGACCATTGTCATCGTGGCGCAGTCGGCGCATTCTCGATTACCGCAACCCACACGGTCGGGTTCGACCTCCCACTTCGCACCGACACTCAATTTTTGTTTTAGTTTTTATTATAAAAACCATAATCATAAAATTGGTGTTGGCGTACTGAGAAGACGAACAACGAACTGCGAATCCGCGCCTGCCGTTTGCGCCACGACCTGGCTGAAAATCTCCGGCTGAAAAACCGGCAGTTGGCGAGTTTTAGTTGTTTTGGCCGGTTTTTCAGCTCTTTTGGATATCCAAGAGTCGCATTAAAGTCAAAGATGAATCTCTCGAGATTGGTGGAGTATTTAGATCAAAATTGATGATATTAGCACGTCATTTTCTTGGTTTTAAGACAGCTCAGGTACAGAGCTATTCCTAGATTCAATTTTTCGGCCAAATCCAGAAGCCAAATTCAAGTAAATCCAAACTAAATGTTAGCTTTTAGCTGGCTAACACTTGGCTGGCTAGCTCAGCCTTTTAGCTGGCTAGCTTCCTAGCCAGCTTAGCTTTAAGCAGCTTTGTCCAGCATAGCTTTTTGATCCTTCTAAATGTAAATTCTAGTCTTCTAGAGGCCCTAGGTCTTCTAAGTCTTCTAGAGGTCTTCTGGGGGCCCTGGGTCTTCTTAGGGAGGCTCTGGGTCTTCGAACTTAGGGCTCTAGGTCTTCTAAGGAGGCTCTGGGTCTCCTGGCTTAGGACCCACTAGATCTTCTAGAGGCTCTAGATCTTCTAGAGGGCTCTAGATCTTCTAGAGGAGCTCTAGATCTTCTAGGGTCTTCTAAGAGGGTCTTCTAGAGGAAACTCTAGGTCTTCTAGATCCCCCCTCAGCTTTCCCCGGTGCGGAAGTGAAGACTCTTTGTGGATTTTGAGAAAGAAAGATTTAACAAACAGAAGAGAACAGATCCGATTCTTGAAAAGATCCCTCCCTTCATTCAGCTTCAGCAAGGATGACTGGACAAGACTGGGGAATTACATTGATGTAATTTTTATCAAGCCTAAAGAGATGACCGTTCCTACCGTAACCCGTCTATTCTAAAGCCATTAAAGTCATTTTTATCTATTAGAATGATGTAGTGCGTTCAAGATCAGCCAAGAATTTTTAGAATTTACATTCTGCATTATAAAAAAAAATTTGCATTGAGTTTCAGGGAAAGTAAAACAGCTAAAATCATTTTGCAGATTTTTATTAATCAAAGCGAGTCGTGCACTCAGATTGGACTCTGAAGAGACTCTTAGAAGCAAGGAAATTTTTGTTTAGAATTTCTTCAAAAACCTCCCCAGCCGTTTTCCCTGGTAAAGGAAACGATTATTACCGAAGAAAAACGATAGAAAAAGAGTTTTGATCGAATCGGCACTGGAACGCGCACGGGAGAAAGAATGCGGGGAAATGGTGCCGATTGCAAAAAAAAAAAAAAAAAA